>OZ023267.1:77583988-77641781 GCA_964006375.1 Tillus elongatus
AAAGTTTAATCTTTCATTAAATACGTAATGGCTAAACGTCAAGACTCTAGAATATGAGGAGTTGTCCCTTATATATTGTAAATGAGCAATTTTTCGATTGAGTGAATTTCTTTTATAAAATTGGAGAGACAACAAATGTTCATGCTTAACTCTCATAAAAGTGTCGTACTCAAACATGTACTAGCAGGTAGGTTGTGCATACTCGAGTACGACACTTTTAGGAGAATTAATCATGAATACTTGTTATTTTTCCAATTTTATAAAACAAATTCACTCAATGGAAAAATTGCTCATTTACAATGTATAAGAGATAACTCCTCACACCCTATAGTCCTGAAGTTTAGCAATCATGTATTCCATGAAAGACTAAAAACCTTTCCTCGTTTGATCAATTTGACGCCTCTCATATCAGCCTGTTGAGACAAGGCTTAAAGTTCGCAATCCCACCTGGAATAAAGCATTTCATATTCGACACAGTTAGAATATTGAGGTTTCCTTGGGGAGGTTTAGGTTTGACAATGCAGACTCGTTGTGGGATTTGATCTACAGTGTAATTTCCAAGTTCAGAGCCAATTCCATTAATCTTTATCCATACAGATCGATCATTACTTCCTTGAAGAGAGTGATCAGAGACGATGACCTGTTTCTGTCTAAAGCAGACAAAGGACATTGTGTTCTCATTCTGAAAAGGAATGATTATGTCTCAAAAGTCCTTACTTTCCTGAATGACAACCGAATCTTAGCAGTTGACTATAATCTTTAACCTTCTTTCGTTTCAAAGTTTACAAGAGTTTTCGATCGTTTTGTACCTGCTCTGTCAGATAATTATAAACATTTACACCCAATGAACCACATAGTCCCTCGTCTTTATGGTCTGACAAAGATACACAAGGAAGGTTGTCAGATTCGTCCAGTCGTGTGGTTCGTGGGTTGTCTCACGTACAATTTCTCTGGTTTCCTTTCGTATTTTCTGAAGTCTGGTGTGAATTTTGGGTCCCCATACTCGATAAATAATTAAGTCGCATTGGTCAAGAATTTTCAAGAGGTTCCGGTAGATAGTGGTTCGATTTTGGTCCCTTTCGTTGTTTCCAGTCTGTTTACTAGTGTCCCAGTTATCAGACACTTCTACTTTTAAGAAATCTGCTTACTTCCTCTTCACTTAGTCATAAGGTTCAGGAGGCGCTTAATGTCCTAGTCAAGGTTTGCCTAGCGCAGATTATCTTTTCTTTCAATGATGGAATTTATTTCCAAAAAGACTATCTTCCAATGGGCAATCCATTGTCTTCCTTTTGTGTGGAAGTTTTTATGGCCTTCTTTGAAAGCGAGACTTTATCTCGTCCTGAACACGTTACGTGGACGACGTGTTGGTGCATGGTCAGGTACCTTAGAGCAGCTTCACCTGTTCCTAGGTTGCTTGAACGATTTACATGTCAATATTAACTTCACTATGGAACTAGAAGAGAACGAGTTTTCTGGATCTCAAGTTAACAAGGAAAGACAACTCAATTGAATTCGACATCTACACAAAACCGACACAAACTGATCACCTAATTCCATATAGATCTTGTCACCATATGTTACACAAGCTGGCGTCCATTAGATATTTGATAGATATGCTGTTAGGAGTCCCACTGTCGGGGAAGAACTTTAATAACGAGCCCAATGTTATTAAACAACTAGCCGTAAATAATGCGTATTCTGTCAGCTTAGTAGACAGACTGATAGCAAAAAGGAGCCGTCAGTGCTTGAGGGAAACAAGTTCCAACCTCTCGTCTGTTCAACCTGAGAGTCCTTCATATTTTCCCATCAGACACTGTGGCCCCATCACTGCTGCAACCTCTCGTGTCTTGAAGAGAGATAATATCAAATTCTCATACAAGTCAAAAGACACCCATAAGAAAATTTTGGTCCACAACAAAGATTATGTTCCCCACCTTAAGAAGTCGGGGGTATACTGTCTCACTTGCGGTGATCGCCCAATGTAGCACTGTCTATGTGGTAAGAACGGGAAGAGAGCTGGGTACCAGAGTCTCTGAACACCTGAGAAGCAGAATTAATGCTGACAACACCACTTCAGTTTTCGTCTGCCACCTGAGAGAGAGAGATAGAGAGAGAGGCCACACCTTACAAGGAGAGCGACGCCAGAATCCTTCGCCCATCAAGTTTTGGCACCGAACAATTCGTCCCGGAGGAAATGGAGATTCGCAAATAAATAAATGGCTCCAACAGCGATGTTCTTAACGTTTCCAGCACCAGTGCCATGAACTTTCCATTCACATACAGAAGCCTTATAGAGTAGAGTTTACATAATAGTGCTCCTGCTGATTTATGATCCATTCCAACCATGGAGCTAAGCAAGCTTATTTTCTTTGTTATTTGGTTCTCTGTCTTTCCCATTGATATTATTCCGCTGACCAGCGTTCATCTGTCACTTTGTCTCTTATGTCACTTGTCCTTTTAACTCTCAGTCTTCATTCAGGTTTTGCTTTATAAGTGCACCGACTCCATTTAGCTGTTTCATAAAATAAAAAATAGGCGTCGCTTATATTCATCTTCTAGCTAGTTCAAGCCTGGGGATGTTTCTGTTTTCTTGGTCAATGATATTTTCGTCTGAAAATATGAAGAGAATAGATGAAAAACCAAAACTTTAGCAACATTCCATACAGCACCTTTTTTTGTAATTAAAGACAGGAATTAGTAAGCTTTTAACTAGTTGTTTATTTTGACTCCAGCAAAGTATTTTTGTTTTGTGGGACTTTAGTTTTGTTTTAAATGTATATTTGTGAGAATATCTTATATTTCCTGACACTTTTGTCTGTTTAACATTGCATGGCCGTTAGGACTCGTTTTGATGTTTGACATTGGCTTTTGTTGGACCTTGTACTTTCTGTAGTTGCAGTGTAGTTGGTCGCATGTTAGACCTACCAGAAACATCGTTTTTGACAACCAACTTCTTACATTCTAGGTCTTAAACCCCGAAGATGGCTCAATAGCTGCTATTAGTTTAAGGTTCTTTGCCTAAATGTTGCCAATTTTTACGTTTTAAATCGCGACTTTGAGGTTTTGAGGAAAACCCCAATTATATTTTCTTTAAATGCCCATAACTTTTTGATCTTTTAACTTATATAGCTAAATTTTGGTAGATAATTTACCTATAACGTACCAAATTTGGTTGCCCTTTTGTTATTTCCGGAGATATGATTTTTTTTCGAAAGAAAACACAAAATTTTCCGGGAAAACCTGGGCCGGTTTTCCTGACTAACGAACTTATCCAAGCCACTTGCAAAAGAAAGGTATTCACTAAATTTAATCAAAATCGGCCCATTGTTTTTGGAATTATCGGTGTGACACACACACACGAGTTGAGAGAATGTTCCGATGCTGGTTACTTAATCGATTGATCGAAACAGACAATAAACCCATGTGGTCAAACATTTTGAACCATCTAATAGAATCAAGCAATACCCTTGGATTATCATGGCAATATTTGTTTGTAAACAACATGAATATTCCAGAGAAACACGTCCATTTGTACAGTCGCTGGTTGAAGCTTGTGAAATTGACGGTTTGAAAATGACGAACTATGGAAATTCCATAGAAGATATCAATATGCCATCAGTGATGTCAAAACTAAACGATGTAGGCATTAAACCTCCTATTTTTATCGCTAGATGGGTACAGTTGGGAGCTAAACTAATGGGATATCTTATCCAAAACGGCCGATGGATGTCAGAAGAAGATATACAGATCAAATTTCTTTCAGGTAGTTCACTTATTATACAGGAAAATATGATGGAAAAATATCGTCTTATAAAAGAACATTTTCCTTTACCGGCGAAAGACAACACAAATCACACACACTCCAAAACAATTAAATTCTCTGAAGATAACCAAACTGAGACACCGCTCAACAAATATACCAGGAGAAGATTTCAAACAGTATTGACTATGAACAACCTGAAACTTAACCTTAGTAACGCACTTCCAGGAGCTTGGATTGATGAAGAAATCAATTGGAATTCATGTTTTAATTCACTGACCCCAGGCTTCATAGCAGATGTAAGATGGAGATTTTGTAAAAACCGCCTCGCAGATCCTGTTTTCCTAAAAGGGGCAGGTTTTTTTTAAGCATCAGACAACTGTCCGTTTTGCACGGCAACAAAATGGACAGCATGGCACATGATCGTAGATTGTATTAAGGTACAAGAAATATGTGGCCTTCTGGAGCTTTTGCTATGCAGAGTCTTCAATAGGCAACGTATAGAAGTTAAAGACATTATTTGTGGTTTTCCTACAAGCTGTAGAGAAAGTGTACTTGCCAGCTTCTTGTTAAATCTCACTATCAGCACCACATATAGACTCTTGTTAAACTACATAAAACAACAAAGCAGCCTACTGTCATATAAAATTATTTTTGTAGCAAGAATCAAAGCAAGAATTTTAACCGAATTTGCATGGTACATGGGAAAATACAATCTAGCCAATTTCGAAAGTAAATGGTGTGTTGATGGTATTCTATGCTTTCTTCATCAAGATACTCTTCAGTTTTCGTCTCTTATGGATTAAATAAGAACTAAAAAATTCGGGATGCAGCAAGAGCGTTATGGTAGTGAATTTTTATTAAATGCTTCAAATTTGAATAACTCATATATATATATATATATATATATATATATATATATATATATATATATATATATATATATATATATATATATATATATATATATATATATATGAAGCATTCACAGGCCATTTAGGCCCATAGCTTGGTAATACCTTTCCATTGCTTCCTATCCAGTGCAATCGTCTTCCAGTTTTGGACTCCTTTTTCTAGCAAGTCTTGTTGTGCTGCATCAAGCCATCTTTTTCTTGGTCTTCCTCTCTTCCTTCTACCCTCTGGATTTGACCAGACACACTTCTTCACCATTCTCTCCACACCCATTCGTTCTATATGTCCCAGCCACTGTAGTCTGCGTGCCTTAACCAGTTGAGACACCGGCGGTTCTCCATGCATTTCATACACTTCCACATTTGGACGTCTTTCCCACATGCCATCTACTTTCTTGCCTCCGAAGATTCTGCGTAGTACCTTTCTCTCCCATATCGCTATTCTGTCCTCCAGTCTTCGG
Source organism: Tillus elongatus (assembly GCA_964006375.1). Lineage (NCBI taxonomy): Eukaryota > Metazoa > Arthropoda > Insecta > Coleoptera > Cleridae > Tillus > Tillus elongatus. Next base: position 77,589,121 of record OZ023267.1, read on the forward strand.
TTCATTGTCCATGCTTCACAACCATATGTCAAGGTTGGTCTTATCACAGTCCTATATACTCTGAGTTTCGCAGCACGCGAGATGTTCTTTGATCTAAGGAAGCTATATATATATATATATATATATATATATATATATATATATATATATATATATATATATATATATATATATATATATATATATATATATATATATATATATATATATAAAAACATATAAAAATTGAAACTAACCCCGGATATGGGTTCTCGGGGTCCTAGTTCGCAGTCATTTGCAAAAATGTTTGCAAAGTCTCACCATCGATACCTCTCTATTGGCGAATTTTTTTAAATAAAAATCCACTAATAAAACAAACCAAACAGTATATCCGTCGTGCTTTAGGTAACCTTATTATGACAAGCAGATACACCATTTTAACGTTTTAAATAAAGTGGTTGAATTATTTTACATAATATGTTGATAATTAATTAATTTATAGAATATAACATGATCATTTTCAAACACTCTCCAGTATACAACACAATATTACTCCTCAGTCAATAAATTCACTTTTTTCATTCTGCTTTATCAAAACTACATTTAGTAAATTTTAATTTTACACTACAATAACGACTTGTTAATGCATTCTCCAGAGCACACAGATACACAGAAACGAGATAAGGTTATGAGCAAAATATATAGCAAAAACAATGTGACATATTTTATCAAAATAACTTATTGTTTGAAAATGTACAAAAATTTTCCGACAATATACCTTACACGTTGGTTTTCTAACCAACAAATCACCATCGATACCTCTCTGTTAGTGAATTCTTTTAAATAACAAGTCACTAAAACAATAGTGCGAACATTTGTATAAAGTGTGTACATAAAAATGTATAATTGTTATATAATTAATTAATGTATATGTATGTATGTATATATATATATATATATATATATATATATATATATATATATATATATATATATATATATATATATATATAGACAGACTGTGATTCTAGTTAGTAAGAAAGTAATTGTACTTACATGAAAACCTCTGCAGGATATTGAAAATTATTGAAAAATGTATAGTTTTAAATAAATAATAATAATATTAACACACACACACACACACACACACACAGATATATATATATATATATATATATATATATATATATATATATATATATATATATATATATATATATATATATATATATATATATATATATACACACAGGATGGTCCACTTTGCGGTCTAGGCCCAACCGTTTCAGAGTTATTCATTTCTTTATTAAAAATATTTGTTTGGTGCGTAAATACTTTGATTCTGCACAATGTTTTGGCAGCATATTCACTCGAGTTAATTTTATACGCTTCTCACTCTAACAAAATGCAACATGGTAATTCTTAATGTAACCTGCCTATACAGAGTGTTAAATTTCGCAAAACTTAAATTTTCTCGAAAATTTCAAATGAAACGGCCTGTATATAAGAACGTTATTAGATGCGCATTTTCATAACCTTTTCAGTAATACCACGTTTGATGACATTCTTTCCAACGGTTTCAAAGATATTAAGGCTCAATTACGGAATTAACCATTTTTATATAAATTCAAGTAAATACTTCACGTTAATATGCAACACCCTGTATTTTATATCATTTTCAAATAGTTTACGTAATATCCTTAATTCATACTGCATAAAAAACTAAAGTGTGTGTGATGTAAAAGAGTAAAAGAGTTTAAATCAACAAGAACAATACTAAATCGAAATTCACAAAATAAACAACAAAAATTCAACGCAGCAAATGTTCAACTTTGGAGCCGTCATTATCGATACAAATTTGTAATCTCTGTCTTAAATTGTTTTGCACCTTTAACAATGTTGCTTCGCGTACAGAATTGAAAGCCTCTGGAATCCTTGCCCGCACATCAATAATTTAGTTAATTTTTCAAATGTCAAGTGGCGTTGACAAATATTGGAATATGATAAATTTTGTAATTAATGCTTTATATCTTTGAAACCGTTGAAAATAATGTCATCAAACATGGTATTGCTGAAAAGACCACGAAAATGCTCATCTAATAACGTTCTAATATACAAGGCGTTCCATTTGAAATTATCGAGAAAATTTAAGTTTTGCGAAATTGCACACTCTGTATAGGCAGGTTACATAAAGAATTACCATGTTGCATTTTGTTATAGTGAGGAGTGTATAAAATTAACTCCAGTGAATATGCAGCCAAAACATTTTGCAGAATCGAAGTATTTACTCACCAAACTAGACCAATATTTTTATTAAACAAATGAATAACTCTGAAACGGTTGGGCCTAGAACTATCATGTGGGGTATTGGTTTGCTTGTCGCGATACCATCTTTTTAAAAATGATATAAAATACAGGATATTCTATTGAAAAAAAGGTTAGTTTGGTCTGCCACGGAGAAAATGAACACCCTGTGTAAATTTAAATATTTTTGAATTACGCACCTGATTAATAGAAACAACTTTGAGTTGAAACTTTTTTGATAAAACTGAGTTTAATATGGAAAACTGGTTTTTTTCCGCGAAATATATATTGTAACTGGCCCCGGATATGTGTTCTAGGGGGGCTAATTAGCGCTCATTTGAAGAAATTTTTTCAAAATTCAAAAGCCGGGATCTCATTAGTGATTTTCTTTTAAAGAAAATTCACTAAAAGCGAGTAGCTTAACAACGAGTGAGCGGAATAGTGTTATAAATTTAAAAACTATATAAATAAGCAAGACAAATCTTATGGGCAGGAAAATCAGAATATCCAGCAGGAGATACTTGTGCCAAGAGATGCTCAACGCAGGAGTTCTCAGATGTTCTGCCCCTTTGTGCCTTATTACATATTCAATCCACCAAACCGCCCTTGCGAGACCATCTGTTGGTTGATCGTGTAACAGTTTTTCTAGCCGAATTGCGTTCTGCTTCCAACTTGAATACCAAATAACGATTATTCAATAGATATAACATAATAAATATTGCATGTCATAAGATATCTGAATATCGAAATGATATACACATAAATTTAAGAAACTTGTTTATGTGAGTCAGATATAAAATGATTCAAGAAATAAACTTAACATCGCAGAATATTGTTCTGGGTTGTGGAGTTTTTAACGAATTGATGTTATGATAACAATAAGAACAACAATAACTACTACTACTACTACTACTACTACTACTACTACTACTACTACTACTACTACTACTACTACTACTACTACTACTACTACTACTACTACTACTACTACTACTACTACTACTACTACTACTACTACTACTACTACTACTACTACTACTACTACTACTACTACTACTACTACTACTACTACTACTACTACTACTACTACTACTACTACTACTACTACTACTACTACTACTACTACTACTACTACTACTACTACTACTACTACTACTACTACTACTACTACTACTACTACTACTACTACTACTACTACTACTACTACTACTACTACTACTACTACTACTACTACTACTACTACTACTACTACTACTACTACTACTACTACTACTACTACTACTACTACTACTACTACTACTACTACTACTACTACTACTACTACTACTACTACTACTACTACTACTACTACTACTACTACTACTACTACTACTACTACTACTACTACTACTACTACTACTACTACTACTACTACTACTACTACTACTACTACTACTACTACTACTACTACTACTACTACTACTACTACTACTACTACTACTACTACTACTACTACTACTACTACTACTACTACTACTACTACTACTACTACTACTACTACTACTACTACTACTACTACTACTACTACTACTACTACTACTACTACTACTACTACTACTACTACTACTACTACTACTACTACTACTACTACTACTACTACTACTACTACTACTACTACTACTACTACTACTACTACTACTACTACTACTACTACTACTACTACTACTACTACTACTACTACTACTACTACTACTACTACTACTACTACTACTACTACTACTACTACTACTACTACTACTACTACTACTACTACTACTACTACTACTACTACTACTACTACTACTACTACTACTACTACTACTACTACTACTACTACTACTACTACTACTACTACTACTACTACTACTACTACTACTACTACTACTACTACTACTACTACTACTACTACTACTACTACTACTACTACTACTACTACTACTACTACTACTACTACTACTACTACTACTACTACTACTACTACTACTACTACTACTACTACTACTACTACTACTACTACTACTACTACTACTACTACTACTACTACTACTACTACTACTACTACTACTACTACTACTACTACTACTACTACTACTACTACTACTACTACTACTACTACTACTACTACTACTACTACTACTACTACTACTACTACTACTACTACTACTACTACTACTACTACTACTACTACTACTACTACTACTACTACTACTACTACTACTACTACTACTACTACTACTACTACTACTACTACTACTACTACTACTACTACTACTACTACTACTACTACTACTACTACTACTACTACTACTACTACTACTACTACTACTACTACTACTACTACTACTACTACTACTACTACTACTACTACTACTACTACTACTACTACTACTACTACTACTACTACTACTACTACTACTACTACTACTACTACTACTACTACTACTACTACTACTACTACTACTACTACTACTACTACTACTACTACTACTACTACTACTACTACTACTACTACTACTACTACTACTACTACTACTACTACTACTACTACTACTACTACTACTACTACTACTACTACTACTACTACTACTACTACTACTACTACTACTACTACTACTACTACTACTACTACTACTACTACTACTACTACTACTACTACTACTACTACTACTACTACTACTACTACTACTACTACTACTACTACTACTACTACTACTACTACTACTACTACTACTACTACTACTACTACTACTACTACTACTACTACTACTACTACTACTACTACTACTACTACTACTACTACTACTACTACTACTACTACTACTACTACTACTACTACTACTACTACTACTACTACTACTACTACTACTACTACTACTACTACTACTACTACTACTACTACTACTACTACTACTACTACTACTACTACTACTACTACTACTACTACTACTACTACTACTACTACTACTACTACTACTACTACTACTACTACTACTACTACTACTACTACTACTACTACTACTACTACTACTACTACTACTACTACTACTACTACTACTACTACTACTACTACTACTACTACTACTACTACTACTACTACTACTACTACTACTACTACTACTACTACTACTACTACTACTACTACTACTACTACTACTACTACTACTACTACTACTACTACTACTACTACTACTACTACTACTACTACTACTACTACTACTACTACTACTACTACTACTACTACTACTACTACTACTACTACTACTACTACTACTACTACTACTACTACTACTACTACTACTACTACTACTACTACTACTACTACTACTACTACTACTACTACTACTACTACTACTACTACTACTACTACTACTACTACTACTACTACTACTACTACTACTACTACTACTACTACTACTACTACTACTACTACTACTACTACTACTACTACTACTACTACTACTACTACTACTACTACTACTACTACTACTACTACTACTACTACTACTACTACTACTACTACTACTACTACTACTACTACTACTACTACTACTACTACTACTACTACTACTACTACTACTACTACTACTACTACTACTACTACTACTACTACTACTACTACTACTACTACTACTACTACTACTACTACTACTACTACTACTACTACTACTACTACTACTACTACTACTACTACTACTACTACTACTACTACTACTACTACTACTACTACTACTACTACTACTACTACTACTACTACTACTACTACTACTACTACTACTACTACTACTACTACTACTACTACTACTACTACTACTACTACTACTACTACTACTACTACTACTACTACTACTACTACTACTACTACTACTACTACTACTACTACTACTACTACTACTACTACTACTACTACTACTACTACTACTACTACTACTACTACTACTACTACTACTACTACTACTACTACTACTACTACTACTACTACTACTACTACTACTACTACTACTACTACTACTACTACTACTACTACTACTACTACTACTACTACTACTACTACTACTACTACTACTACTACTACTACTACTACTACTACTACTACTACCCCCAAGGGCTCGCCGCTTGCGAGTACGTGGATGGCGACTACGGGGGTGCACACACCACACCACACGCGAGCACAAACACATACTTACATACTCACTCACATACACATGACCACCATACACACCTGAGCTGGATACTCACCTTTCTTCAACTTGTCTTGGGTGAGATCCCTCTACTTTCATCTTTCCTATCTGGCCAAACTTCTAATTCTCCTACTGTCGGCCGACTCTTGTTCTTTTCTGGCACCGACGCTATTAGGGTATCCGAGGGCTAGGTGCCATTTCATTTCCCGCTTTAAACCTTTAAACCAAAAGCCAAAATTCGCACAATGGATGAGATGACAGATAAACGCGCGGAAGTGATACCCCAGGTGGGTACCGGCGATGCCGGGGAATCCCACCCCTCTCTGCAAGAGGGCTGTCCCACGGATTCTGGGGGGGACAATTTGTCATTGCACCTACAGGATGGTAATTATGACCCCTTTGTGAGGAGGGACTCTATACAGAGATCCCCAGTCGGGAAGGAGGAAAAATCTGAACCAAGCGCTACCGAGTACAGCAGTACTGAACAGGCAGGAAGAGAGAACAAACGAAAAAGAGTGGAAACACCAGAAAAAAAGCGGATGGAGACAGAAGAGGCGTGGAAATTTATACAACGAATTGAAAAAGAGAATGCCCTGCTTAAAGACCTGATACAAAAGACCACAAGGGAAGCGGAGTTTCTCCAAGCATTAACAATCAAGATCCCGAATACGAAGATGGAAATAAAGTCAGCCATAGGCAAACTTGATAGATATTCGAAAAGAATGCCCGTTGCAACCAAGTTTATTGAGGAACTTATCCAGGAGTACACAGCAAGCACCAAAGACCAAGAGCAAGGAAGCGTTAAAAAAGCAACAAAGGAAATAAGCACCCAAACAGGGAATGAGAAACAAGTAGAAAAGGAAAGGTTAATAAACCGAATAGAGGATGCTTTGAATAATGATCTCGGTGAAAGAGAGCTACAAGAATTAATAGAGCTCAAATGGCCGGAGGGGGCATATAAAAAATGTCAGGTTACCAAAGAGGATGCAAGTTCCCAAAAAGATCAAATGATCATCCTCAAAAAGGGTGCTGAAATGAGTAATACCCAAATGAAACATATTACTGACAACAATCCACAGATAGAGACTATTCTAGAAGAGAACAAACTAGAAGTAGGAAAAATGATGTGTTGCGTTACATCAAGTAGAATAATCACTGGTGAAGGAGAAGATACTGCGGACAACATCGAAAGATACACCTATCTGATAATGATAGGGGAGGAAGACTTACTGTTAGATAAAACAGCCCTAAAAAATAACCTTCTCGAGGTTATAGGAATAACCAACAGAAACAAAAGGGATGCACCCATCTGCCGAGCGACAAAGGGGGTGGATGAAGTTTGCCTAAGAAAAATTTTGGAATACGTTTATAGAAAAGAAAAACAAGGCATAACACTCTACAAGACTAAGGGGAATAAAAAAGCTGAAAGTCAAGTGGATAGCAACACAAACAAGTCACATCCTCATGGTGGTATGAAAACAATCATAAGAGGGAAAGCAAAGAATAGAGACACTATAATAGTGAAACCCCGAGATGGAATAACATACGCGGACATAATAAAAAATATGAAAAGAGAGGTAAATGCTGAAAGCATAACAATTGAAAGAATGCATAAGACAAGTAGTGGTAATGTGCAACTTAGGATAAGGGGTAATGAAGAAAAGAGTCGGCAAGCCTTTACTGAACTGTTGTCCACAAAACTAGAAGGTAAAGCAGATGTTGATAGGAAACAGAGAAAGCAAACTGTTATACTCTTGGACATTGATGAGACGACAGAGAGAGAAGATGTACAGAGAATCCTGCAAAGAGAAATTGCAGATAACCAATTAGAGGAAAAGATGCAACTAAGACTAGCCGAAAAGGCTAACAAGAATGGTGTGAAGTATGCTTTTATAACTCTACAGCAAGAGCTAGCCCAACTCCTTATTAAAAAAAGAGTGATTGGTGATGGATGGCACAGATGGAGAATTAGAGAAATCAGCTCCCCAACAAGGTGCTACAGATGTCACAGGGTGGGACACACAGCGGCCAAGTGTGGAATTAAGGACGCTGCAGACATGTGCTATAAGTGTGGAGAAATAGGCCACCAGAAGCGAGATTGCCAAAACGAACCAAGATGCTACCTCTGCAATGTGGAAGGACACAAGGCAGAAACCACTCGGTGCCCAGAATTTAGAAAAATTGTAGAAAATGAAAAGAAGGAGAAGTTGAAAAGGACAACAACACAATGAAACTAATCCAAGTTAACGTGGACAGATGCAAAAGGGCGGTGGATTTACTCATACACACATGCGCTGCTGAGGGAATAGCACTCGCACTGGTTGCTGAACCAAACAAAAATATGACAAGGCAACACCCTAGATGGATTACAGATAGGAATACTGATGCAGCAATTTATTTAGCAGATAGCAAAATAAACAGACATAAAACCGGTAGTGGGATGGGTTATGTGTGGCTGGAAACCCAAGAAACAGTTTTCTATTCGTGCTATTTGTCACCTGCAACAGGAGCAGAAGGTTTTAGACAGTTTATAGATGACCTAGATCTAAGTGCGAGAAGGCATACAAAAAGGATTCTGATAGGAGGCGACTTTAACGCGAAGGCATATTGCTGGGGGTCTCCTATAGAGGACCGCAAAGGAGTGGCACTAGCAGAATGGATAAGCAGTGGTGATCTGACAATACTTAACGATGGTCAGAAGCCTACGTTTGAAAGGAACGGAGGAAGCTCCTTCATAGATATCACGATCTGCACCTCTAATATGGCAAAAGATGTGACCAGGTGGCAGGTAGGAGACGAGGAAAACCTCAGCTACCACAGAAACATCCACATAGAGATAGAGCACAAGGGGCGAAGACCAGACCAGCACATTCAACTTACGGGGTGGCGATTTAAAGAAGAGAAAAGAAATCCATTGCTCCAAAAGCTTGAAGAGGAATGTAAACGACCCGATTTCACCCAGAATGTAAAAGGCTTGAGAAATGCGGTAAGCAGCGCATGCAATGCAGTACTACCTAAGAGACGCCTTACTACCGGAAGGAGAGGTGCTTATTGGTGGAACTCAGAAATCTCAGAGTTAAGAAAAAAGAGTCTAAAAGCAAAGAGAGAGGTGACGAGAGCCAATAGAAGAAGTAATATTGACGAGGCCTCAAAACACCAACTGCGCGCCCAATATAACCAATGCCGCAATGAACTGAAAAAAGCGATTGCAAATTCAAAACTGCAGGCTTGGAAACTCCTGTGCAGAGAGATTGATGGGGATATATGGGGCAAAGGATATCAGATAGCCCTAGGCAAACTCCGGATGCACCCAGTAAATACATGCACAGAGGACGAACAGGTGCAGATAGCAAGAAAGCTATTTCCAAGACATATAATTAAGAGGTGGCCTAGTATCGAATTAACACCTGAAAATATTAAAATGTGTAGTGAGGAAGAGGTTAGAGAAGCTGGACGTAGGATGAAAGCAGGGAAAGCTGCAGGCCCAGATGGAGTCCCCTCGGATGTGATTAAGTTGTTGGCAACAGAAAGACCTGAACTACTCACTCAGATCTACAATAAGCTGTTAAAGGAAGGTACTTTTCCCGAGGAATGGAAGACAGCTAGGCTAATTCTGATAGAGAAGGCTGGAGGAAAGTCATATCGCCCACTCAGTCTCATTGACTCGGATGCCAAACTTTTTGAGCAAATCCTAAACGGGAGATTGCTGAATGAAATAGAGCAGAGAGGGGGATTTGCACCCACACAGTATGGCTTCAGAAAGGGACATTCTACACTAGATGCTATACAGAAGGTAAGTGGGATCGTAAAGGACTCGAAGAATACAAGTAGCTATATGGCTCTTGTTACGTTGGATGTGAGGAATGCCTTCAACACCGTCCCATGGGAAGGGGTAGTCGGTGAACTGGAAAGACGGAAGATCCCACTGTACCTGATAAAATTACTGTGCAGCTACCTGGAAAACAGGATAATACTGATTGGAACACACACGATGAGTATCACAAGTGGTGTACCCCAAGGTTCTGTACTGGGGCCTACCCTGTGGAACCTCTATTATGACGACGTCCTGAAGCTCCCGGTGCCAGACGGCACAACTATCGTTGGGTATGCCGACGATTTGGCGCTGGCTGTTTGTGGGAAAGATAAGGTAGAGATAGAGGAAAAGATAACATGGACTGTTGGCCTGGTAGAGATTTGGATGCACAAAAAAGGCCTCGAGCTAGCCCCGCAGAAAACAGAGATCATAATCCTAAATGGAAGGAGAACCGTAAAGACGATTGAAGTCAACATAGGAGGAAAGAACATCAACTCCAGTAGATCTCTGAGGTACCTTGGGATTCAGCTGGGGCATAATATGAGCATGAGTAAGCACATTCGAGAAGTAGCACAGAAAGCTGAGAAAGTTGCAGCAGCCCTGAGTCGACTAATGCCTAATATTGGCGGCCCAAGGGCGAGTAGTAGAAGAATCCTCTGCAGTGTGGTGAATTCTATTATTCTCTATGGAGCACCTGTTTGGAAGGACTGGGCGGAGATGGCAAGATACAGACGCATTTTGGAAAGTGTGCAGCGAAAAGCGGCAATTAGAATATCCTCCTCATATAGGACAGTATCTACAAAAGCAGTGCAAGTGGTGGCAGGGGTGATACCTATTCACCTACTGATCAGGGAACGGTCATATGAAAAGAACGAAAATAGACAAGGGCAGAGAACAAGGGCACGACTGACGACACTGGCAGAGTGGCAGGCAGAATGGAGCGAGGAAACCAGGACCGCTCAGTGGACCAAGGAACTCATTCCAGAAATAGTACCCTGGTTAACACGGAAACATGGCGAGGTGAACTATCACTTAACGCAATTTTTAACTGGCCACGGTAGATTCGGAAAATACCTGAATAAAATGAAGATCGTAGAAAGCGACAGATGCTACTACTGTGGAGAAGAAGACTCTGCCGGGCATACAATTTTGGAGTGTAGCAGATGGACCGAGGTGAGAGAGAGGACTGCAATAGAAATCGGAGGTAGTTTGACAACCAGAAACATTATAGATCACATGCTTGAAACACCAGCGAAGTGGGAGGCTATTGCCAAACTCATTAGGGAAATCTTAATACTTAAGGAAGCCGAACAAAGGGAATAAGGGAAATCAGAGAAAAAAAAAAAAAAAAGGGAAGAGAAAAGGAAAAAACAACATGGAGTAGGGTGTGATGAAGCAATACCCAAGGGTGATTCCGTCACATCTCTATGAATATGGGGGTGTTTAGTGGGTAGTCCTGACCTGGAGAGAAGGGGAGTCCCACAGTACCAGCTGGCGACTGATTGTGGAAGAACCAGGGACTGGTCTGCGTAAATGCATTCACCTCCACCATAGGAAAAAAAAAAAAAAAAAAAAAAAAAAAAAAAAAAAAAAAACTACTACTACTACTACTACTACTACTACTACTACTACTACTACTACTACTACTACTACTACTACTACTACTACTACTACTACTACTACTACTACTACTACTACTACTACTACTACTACTACTACTACTACTACTACTACTACTACTACTACTACTACTACTACTACTACTACTACTACTACTACTACTACTACTACTACTACTACTACTACTACTACTACTACTACTACTACTACTACTACTACTACTACTACTACTACTACTACTACTACTACTACTACTACTACTACTACTACTACTACTACTACTACTACTACTACTACTACTACTACTACTACTACTACTACTACTACTACTACTACTACTACTACTACTACTACTACTACTACTACTACTACTACTACTACTACTACTACTACTACTACTACTACTACTACTACTACTACTACTACTACTACTACTACTACTACTACTACTACTACTACTACTACTACTACTACTACTACTACTACTACTACTACTACTACTACTACTACTACTACTACTACTACTACTACTACTACTACTACTACTACTACTACTACTACTACTACTACTACTACTACTACTACTACTACTACTACTACTACTACTACTACTACTACTACTACTACTACTACTACTACTACTACTACTACTACTACTACTACTACTACTACTACTACTACTACTACTACTACTACTACTACTACTACTACTACTACTACTACTACTACTACTACTACTACTACTACTACTACTACTACTACTACTACTACTACTACTACTACTACTACTACTACTACTACTACTACTACTACTACTACTACTACTACTACTACTACTACTACTACTACTACTACTACTACTACTACTACTACTACTACTACTACTACTACTACTACTACTACTACTACTACTACTACTACTACTACTACTACTACTACTACTACTACTACTACTACTACTACTACTACTACTACTACTACTACTACTACTACTACTACTACTACTACTACTACTACTACTACTACTACTACTACTACTACTACTACTACTACTACTACTACTACTACTACTACTACTACTACTACTACTACTACTACTACTACTACTACTACTACTACTACTACTACTACTACTACTACTACTACTACTACTACTACTACTACTACTACTACTACTACTACTACTACTACTACTACTACTACTACTACTACTACTACTACTACTACTACTACTACTACTACTACTACTACTACTACTACTACTACTACTACTACTACTACTACTACTACTACTACTACTACTACTACTACTACTACTACTACTACTACTACTACTACTACTACTACTACTACTACTACTACTACTACTACTACTACTACTACTACTACTACTACTACTACTACTACTACTACTACTACTACTACTACTACTACTACTACTACTACTACTACTACTACTACTACTACTACTACTACTACTACTACTACTACTACTACTACTACTACTACTACTACTACTACTACTACTACTACTACTACTACTACTACTACTACTACTACTACTACTACTACTACTACTACTTCCCCCAGGGGCTTGCGTCTTGCGAGTACGTGGACAGCGACTACGGGGGTGCACCACTACACGCAAACACAGATACTTACACACCCACACACCTACACGCGACTACCTACACGCAGACACACCTGAGCTGGACTACTCACCTTCCTTCAACTTGTCTTGGGTGAGGTCCCTCCACTGTAATCTTTCCTATCTGGCCAAACTTCTACTTCTCTTACTCTCGGCCGACTCTTGTTCTTTTCTGGCACCGACGCTATTAGGTTTCCGAGGGCTAGGTGCCATTTCCACTTACCGCTATTAATTTAAAAAAAAAAAAAAAAAAAAAAAAAAAAAAAAAAAAAAAAAAAAGATATGGTCAGATTGGGGTCAATAGCCGCGGTGAAGGCAACCAATCTAGGGCAAAGTCCCGAACAAATTGAAACAAAAAATAGGAAATATGGCAGATAAACACGCGGAAATGCTACCCCAGGTGGGTACCGGCGATGCCGGAGAATCCCACTCCTCTATACAAGAGGGCTGTCCCACGGATTCTGGGGGGGACAATTTGTCATTACTCCAACAAGACCTGAGTTTCAACCCATTCCAGAGAAGGGAATCAATTCAAAGATCCCCGGTCAAAAAAGACGCAAAAACCGAATCAAGTGCCACTGAGTACAGCAATAGTGAACAGGCTGGAAGAGAGACTAAACGCAAGAGAGTAGAAACACCAACGAAGACAGAAGACACCAAAAAGTTCATGCAACGAATCATAAAAGAAAATGCCATGCTTAAGGACCTCATACAAAAAACCGTAACTGAAGTGGAAACCCTTCAAGCATTAATAACGAAGATCCCAAACACGAAGACAGAAATAAAGACAGCTATCTGTAAGCTGGATAGGTACTCGAAAAGGATGCCAGCTGCTACTGACTTTATTGAGGAATTCATACAGGAGTACACTGTAACTGTCACAGACAACGAGCAAAACAACGAGCGCAGAATAACAAAGGAAACAGGCACCCAAACGGTAAATGAGAGGCAAGCTGAAAGGGAGATACTCATAAACAGAATAGATAACGCCCTAAACAAAGACCTCAGTCAAACTGAACTACAGGAAATCACAGAGCTCAAATGGCCGGAGGAGACATACAAAAAATGCCAGGTGTGTAAAGACGATGCAGGTTCCCAAAAAGACCAAATGATCATCGTGGAAAAAGGGGTTGAAATAAGTGACCCCCAAATGAGAAAAATTGTTGAAAACAATCCACAGATAGAAGCTATCCTTGAGGAGAAGAAACTGGAAGTAGGAAAAATGATGTGCTGCATCTCATCAAATAGAATCATCACCGATGACAGAGAAGATACGAAAGAGAATACTGAAAGGTACACCTACCTAATAATGACGGGGGAAGAAAAATTATCACCACTTGACAAAACGATCCTGAAAAATAACCTTTTCAAGGTCATCGGAATAACCAACCGAAACCACAGAGACACACCCATCTGTCGTACAACAAAGGGGGTGGATGAAGTCTGCCTAAGAAAGATCCTGGAATATGTATATAGAAAAGAAAAACAAGGAATAACACTCTACAAGACTAGAGGAAACAAAAAAATGGAAAACCAAGTTGATGATGACACGAAAAAATTCCATGTGCAGAGGAACAGGAAAGAAGAAACCATTATCCTAAAACCTTTAGCAGGCAAAACATATGCAGACATAACAAACAGCATGAAAAGAGAAGTGAGCACCGAAGGTGTCGTCATTGGTAAGGTAAACAGGATAGGTGAAGAAGGAGTACAAATAAGATTGAAAGGAAAAGACGATAAGTCCAAGCAGGCCTTCAAAGAACACCTAACCTCCAAGCTCGAAAAAATGGCACAAGTGGAGGTTAAACAAAGAAAGCAAACTGTTATGATTTTAGATATAAATGAAACGCTGGAGGAAGCTGAAATACAAGAAGCTCTGAAAAAACACCTGAACTGTGGAGAGAGACATTACGATAACATACAGGTGAAATTATCAGAAAAGGCAAACCGAGATGGATACAAGTATGCATTCATAACGCTACAAGAAAAATTAGCCCAACAGCTGGTGAAAAACAGAAAAATAGGAGAAGGATGGCATAGGTGGCGGGTGAAGCAAGTATACTCACCGCCTAGATGCTACAAGTGTCACAGAGTCGGGCATACGGCAAATAAGTGCGATACAAAGGAAGAAGGGGAAACATGCCATAGATGTGGCAAGACAGGCCACAGGAGAAGAGAGTGCCGCAATGTGCAATGGTGCTATTTATGCAGTACAGATGAGCACAAGCCCGAATCGATGCGATGCCCGAAGTACAGGAAACTCGTCCAAGAGAAACAGAAGGAGGAGAAGGAGCGCCTATCCAGCACAAAATGAGGAGTATAAATGCAGTGACCACCCCGACCCCCTGGCACACTACACCGGAAATAATACAGGGGAGAAATAAGACCGCAATGAAAGTACTACAGACAAATTTGGGGAGAGGCAGGGATGCACATGATATTGCGGATAAAATAACTAGAGAGATGGATATAGATCTTTTAGTGGTGAGCGAGCCCAACAAAAAAATAATCCAAAACCAAGGATGGGTAGCTGACAAAAGACTGGATGTGGCAGTGTACATCAGAAACAGAAACACGGGGATACTCTCAATAGGGAAAAAAGAAGGCTATATTAGAATAGAAATCAAAGATTTTAGCATGTACTGTTGCTACTTTTCTCCAAACGTGGATTTTGAGGCCTATAAAAAGCAGGTGGAAGAAATTATGGTAGACATCAGAGATAACTCCAAAGAGACACTTGTGCTGGGCGATATAAATTCAAAGTCGCCGGAATGGGGCTCACCAGTCTGGGATCGCAGAGGCGAGGTATGGTCGGAGTGGCTAGCGGAGCTGAATATGGTGGTTATAAATACAGGGGATAAACCTACTTTTGTGAGAGGAGAAACAGCGACATATATAGACGTAACATGCAGCACGCAAAAGTTGGCTAAGCGAATTAGAGATTGGACAGTCATGGACAGAGAAGGAATGACATACCACCAACACATCTACTTTGAAGTGCGCTCCAAGTACATCAAGTCCCAATCAGGAGAAACTAAGAAACCCGTCTTCTATGGTGAAAAATATAAAGAGGAAATGGAGCATATGATGCAAAATCTAGAAGTATTCTCTCTAGAGCAACTATGCGAAGTCATGGAAACAGCAACGAAAAAGGCCTCAAGCAGAGGGTTAGAAAATACCAGAAGAGCTCCTTATTGGTGGAATGAAGAAATAAACTGCAAACGAAATGAATGTACACGGGCAAAACGGCAGATAACCAGAATTACAAGAAGCCAAAATATATCGGCGGTAGCCAAGGAAGAGCTATGCAAAAAGTACAAAGACCTGAGGAAGCAGTTGAAGAGATCAATAAACAAGTCCAAGAAAAAACACTGGGAGCAAGTCTGCAAAGATCTAGATGAGGACATATGGGGAAAAGGATATGAGATAGTAACAAGAGGGACAAAACAGGCAAAAATGCCATATGAAATGAATGTCGAAAAAAAGCAACAGATTGCAGAAAGCCTTTTCCCGACCTGTAGAGAAAACAGACGAAGCAGAAAAAGATCAGCAAACGAGATACCTCCATTCACATTGGAAGAACTAAAAGCAGCAGGGGAGAAGATAAAAACAAAAAGGGCACCGGGCCCGGACGGAGTCCCTCCGGAGGCCGTCAAACTATTTATTGGACACTACCCTGAAAAAACGTTGCAGGTATTAAACACCCTGCTGATCTCTCAAGAGTTCCCGGATAAATGGAAAATGGCAAAACTAATATTAATACGGAAAGCCGGAAAGCCACTGGGGGACCCATCATCTTTCAGACCGCTGTGCCTCCTAAACGTCATCTGCAAACTGTATGAGATGCTCATCAAAACAAGACTAGAGACCGAGCTTGAAGGAAGACATGAAATGTCGGACTTCCAGTTTGGCTTCCGAAAGGGAAAATCTACTGTAGATGCAGTGAAGTGGGTAGTAGAAAGGGCCAAGACAGCGAAATCCAAGTGGGTAGTTCTTGTCCTATTAGATATAAAAAATGCATTTAACTCTGCAAACTGGGAGCTGATTTTGGAAGCCATGGAAGAGAAAAACCTATCCGAATATCTTGTCACAGTGATTGACAACTATCTTAAAAACAGAAGTGTTAGCATAACAAAAAATATAAGTATGGAAGTAACAAAAGGAGTCCCACAGGGATCAGTCCTTGGGCCCGTACTATGGAACATCCTGTATGATGGCTGTCTACGACTCGATTTGCCTGTGGGAGCAACGACTATTGCATATGCTGATGATCTGGCGCTGTTTGTGGAGGCGAAAAATGAAGCTCTGCTGAAATTTGTGACAAATGAAGCATTGCACACAATAGAAAACTGGATCGAAAAGCATGATCTAAAAATTGCCGAACATAAAACAGAAGCGGTAATCCTCAAGGGGCCCAGGAGAAGGGAAGGTGTCACTTTCAAGATCAAAGAGACGACAGTAAGACCAGTAAAAACAATAAAATATTTAGGGATAGTCTTAGAAGAGGGCTGCTCTTTCAGACAGCATATAAAGAATACCACCAAAAATGCTGAAGCAAAAACAGCTATGCTCACTAGATTGATGCCAAATGTGGGAGGCCCAAATAGTCTTAAAAGACTACTATTCAGCGGAGTGACGCACTCGGTGCTTCTATATGGTGCCCCCATATGGGTAAGCATCTTGAGGGCTAAGAAATACAGGCAGTTGATGGAAACAACACAACGTAAAATGCTAATAAGAGTCGCCAGTGCATACAGGACTGTATCCACGAAGGCAGTGCAGGTTGTCACGGGTGTGATTCCCATCCATATTCTGGCGGAAGAAAGAGCAAGAATATATAATACCGGAAGAGGGCACCTCGCAGAAGTAAAAACCGCCGAGAGAGAAAGATCCTTAGACGAATGGCAAAAGGAGTGGGATGGAAACACGAGGACAGCACAGTGGACGAAGAGACTGATTCCAGATATTAGACTGTGGGTGAAGTGCCAGTATAGAGTGATCGACTATTTTGTGACACAGTTTCTTACGGGCCACGGATCTTTCAAAACATACGCTAAGAAGATGGGAAAATCAGAAGACGAAGCATGTATCCACTGTGGTGAAAACGACACGCCCGAACACTCGGGGTTCCAGTGTGTGAGGTGGACGACTGCCAGGGCAAAAATAGAAACTGAAATAGGGGAAACGTTAAATGCAGAAAACGTTATTGAGAAAATGGTGGCATGTCAGGAAAGATATGAAAAAATTAGTTCCTTCATAAGACAAGTGATGAGAGAGAAAGAACAGGATAGGCGCAGAAGAGAGCAAGACTGACAGAAAGAAGTAAGAAGGGTATAGACATGGGACAAGGCGATCCGATGAAATGTCAGAGATGACGACTCCAGACACCTTGCCGAAGAATGAGGGGTTTTTACTCGGAGTTGCGCCCGAGACTGTTGAGCACATAGACCCCGTGCTCTTCGCCAAGCGGTTTCCCCCTCCAAAAAAAAAAAAAAAAAAAAAAAAAAAAAAAAAAAAAAAAAAAAAAAAAAAAAAACTACTACTACTACTACTACTACTACTACTACTACTACTACTACTACTACTACTACTACTACTACTACTACTACTACTACTACTACTACTACTACTACTACTACTACTACTACTACTACTACTACTACTACTACTACTACTACTACTACTACTACTACTACTACTACTACTACTACTACTACTACTACTACTACTACTACTACTACTACTACTACTACTACTACTACTACTACTACTACTACTACTACTACTACTACTACTACTACTACTACTACTACTACTACTACTACTACTACTACTACTACTACTACTACTACCCCCAAGGGCTCGCCGCTTGCGAGTACGTGGATGGCGACTACGGGGGTGCACACACCACACCACACGCGAGCACAAACACATACTTACATACTCATTCACATACACATGACCACCATACACACCTGAGCTGGATACTCACCTTTCTTCAACTTGTCTTGGGTGAGATCCCTCTACTTTCATCTTTCCTATCTGGCCAAACTTCTAATTCTCCTACTGTCGGCCGACTCTTGTTCTTTTCTGGCACCGACGCTATTAGGGTATCCGAGGGCTAGGTGCCATTTCATTTCCCGCTTTAAACCTTTAAACCAAAAGCCAAAATTCGCACAATGGATGAGATGACAGATAAACGCGCGGAAGTGATACCCCAGGTGGGTACCGGCGATGCCGGGGAATCCCACCCCTCTCTGCAAGAGGGCTGTCCCACGGATTCTGGGGGGGACAATTTGTCATTGCACCTACAGGATGGTAATTATGACCCCTTTGTGAGGAGGGACTCTATACAGAGATCCCCAGTCAGGAAGGAGGAAAAATCTGAACCAAGCGCTACCGAGTACAGCAGTACTGAACAGGCAGGAAGAGAGAACAAACGAAAAAGAGTGGAAACACCAGAAAAAAAGCGGATGGAGACAGAAGAGGCGTGGAAATTTATACAACGAATTGAAAAAGAGAATGCCCTGCTTAAAGACCTGATACAAAAGACCACAAGGGAAGCGGAGTTTCTCCAAGCATTAACAATCAAGATCCCGAATACGAAGATGGAAATAAAGTCAGCCGTAGGCAAACTCGATAGATATTCGAAAAGAATGCCCGTTGCAACCAAGTTTATTGAGGAACTTATCCAGGAGTACACAGCAAGCACCAAAGACCAAGAGCAAGGAAGCGTTAAAAAAGCAACAAAGGAAATAAGCACCCAAACAGGGAATGAGAAACAAGTAGAAGAGGAAAGGTTAATAAACCGAATAGAGGATGCTTTGAATAATGATCTCGGTGAAAGAGAGCTACAAGAATTAATAGAGCTCAAATGGCCGGAGGGGGCATATAAAAAATGTCAGGTTACCAAAGAGGATGCAAGTTCCCAAAAAGATCAAATGATCATCCTTAAAAAGGGTGCTGAAATGAGTAATACCCAAATGAAACATATTACTGACAACAATCCACAGATAGAGACTATTCTAGAAGAGAACAAACTAGAAGTAGGAAAAATGATGTGTTGCGTTACATCAAGTAGAATAATCACTGGCGAAGGAGAAGATACTGCGGACAACATCGAAAGATACACCTATCTGATAATGATAGGGGAGGAAGACTTACTGTTAGATAAAACAGCCCTAAAAAATAACCTTCTCGAGGTTATAGGAATAACCAACAAAAACAAAAGGGATGCACCCATCTGCCGAGCGACAAAGGGGGTGGATGAAGTTTGCCTAAGAAAAATTTTGGAATACGTTTATAGAAAAGAAAAACAAGGCATAACACTCTACAAGACTAAGGGGAATAAAAAAGCTGAAAGTCAAGTGGATAGCAACACAAACAAGTCACATCCTCATGGTGGTATGAAAACAATAATAAGAGGGAAAGCAAAGAATAGAGACACTATAATAGTGAAACCCCGAGATGGAGTAACATACGCGGACATAATAAAAAATATGAAAAGAGAGGTAAATGCTGAAAGCATAACAATTGAAAGAATGCATAAGACAAGTAGTGGTAATGTGCAACTTAGGATAAGGGGTAATGAAGAAAAGAGTCGGCAAGCCTTTACTGAACTGTTGTCCACAAAACTAGAAGGTAAAGCAGATGTTGATAGGAAACAGAGGAAGCAAACTGTTATACTCTTGGACATTGATGAGACGACAGAGAGAGAAGATGTACAGAGAATCCTGCAAAGAGAAATTGCAGATAACCAATTAGAGGAAAAGATGCAACTAAGACTAGCCGAAAAGGCTAACAAGAATGGTGTGAAGTATGCTTTTATAACTCTACAGCAAGAGCTAGCCCAACTCCTTATTAAAAAAAGAGTGATTGGTGATGGATGGCACAGATGGAGAATTAGAGAAATCAGCTCCCCAACAAGGTGCTACAGATGTCACAGGGTGGGACACACAGCGGCCAAGTGTGGAATTAAGGGAATTAAGGACGCTGCAGACATGTGCTATAAGTGTGGAGAAATAGGCCACCAGAAGCGAGATTGCCAAAACGAACCAAGATGCTACCTCTGCAATGTGGAAGGACACAAGGCAGAAACCACTCGGTGCCCAGAATTTAGAAAAATTGTAGAAAATGAAAAGAAGGAGAAGTTGAAAAGGACAACAACACAATGAAACTAATCCAAGTTAACGTGGACAGATGCAAAAGGGCGGTGGATTTACTCATACACACATGCGCTGCTGAGGGAATAGCACTCGCACTGGTTGCTGAACCAAACAAAAATATGACAAGGCAACACCCTAGATGGATTACAGATAGGAATACTGATGCAGCAATTTATTTAGCAGATAGCAAAATAAACAGACATAAAACCGGTAGTGGGATGGGTTATGTGTGGCTGGAAACCCAAGAAACAGTTTTCTATTCGTGCTATTTGTCACCTGCAACAGGAGCAGAAGGTTTTAGACAGTTTATAGATGACCTAGATCTAAGTGCGAGAAGGCATACAAAAAGGATTCTGATAGGAGGCGACTTTAACGCGAAGGCATATTGCTGGGGGTCTCCTATAGAGGACCGCAAAGGAGTGGCACTGGCAGAATGGATAAGCAGTGGTGATCTGACAATACTTAACGATGGTCAGAAGCCTACGTTTGAAAGGAACGGAGGAAGCTCCTTCATAGATATCACGATCTGCACCTCTAATATGGCAAAAGATGTGACCAGGTGGCAGGTAGGAGACGAGGAAAACCTCAGCTACCACAGAAACATCCACATAGAGATAGAGCACAAGGGGCGAAGACCGGACCAGCACATTCAACTTACGGGGTGGCGATTTAAAGAAGAGAAAAGAAATCCATTGCTCCAAAAGCTTGAAGAGGAATGTAAACGACCCGATTTCACCCAGAATGTAAAAGGCTTGAGAAATGCGGTAAGCAGCGCATGCAATGCAGTACTACCTAAGAGACGCCTTACTACCGGAAGGAGAGGTGCTTATTGGTGGAACTCAGAAATCTCAGAGTTAAGAAAAAAGAGTCTAAAAGCAAAGAGAGAGGTGACGAGAGCCAATAGAAGAAGTAATATTGACGAGGCCTCAAAACACCAACTGCGCGCCCAATATAACCAATGCCGCAATGAACTGAAAAAAGCGATTGCAAATTCAAAACTGCAGGCTTGGAAACTCCTGTGCAGAGAGATTGATGGGGATATATGGGGCAAAGGATATCAGATAGTCCTAGGCAAACTCCGGATGCACCCAGTAAATACATGCACAGAGGACGAACAGGTGCAGATAGCAAGAAAGCTATTTCCAAGACATATAATTAAGAGGTGGCCTAGTATCGAATTAACACCTGAAAATATTAAAATGTGTAGTGAGGAAGAGGTTAGAGAAGCTGGACGTAGGATGAAAGCAGGGAAAGCTGCAGGCCCAGATGGAGTCCCCTCGGATGTGATTAAGTTGTTGGCAACAGAAAGACCTGAACTACTCACTCAGATCTACAATAAGCTGTTAAAGGAAGGTACTTTTCCCGAGGAATGGAAGACAGCTAGGCTAATTCTGATAGAGAAGGCTGGAGGAAAGTCATATCGCCCACTCAGTCTCATTGACTCGGATGCCAAACTTTTTGAGCAAATCCTAAACGGGAGATTGCTGAATGAAATAGAGCAGAGAGGGGGATTTGCACCCACACAGTATGGCTTCAGAAAGGGACATTCTACACTAGATGCTATACAGAAGGTAAGTGGGATCGTAAAGGACTCGAAGAATACAAGTAGCTATATGGCTCTTGTTACGTTGGATGTGAGGAATGCCTTCAACACCGTCCCATGGGAAGGGGTAGTCGGTGAACTGGAAAGACGGAAGATCCCACTGTACCTGATAAAATTACTGTGCAGCTACCTGGAAAACAGGATAATACTGATTGGAACACACACGATGAGTATCACAAGTGGTGTACCCCAAGGTTCTGTACTGGGGCCTACCCTGTGGAACCTCTATTATGACGACGTCCTGAAGCTCCCGGTGCCAGACGGCACAACTATCGTTGGGTATGCCGACGATTTGGCGCTGGCTGTTTGTGGGAAAGATAAGGTAGAGATAGAGGAAAAGATAACATGGACTGTTGGCCTGGTAGAGATTTGGATGCACAAAAAAGGCCTCGAGCTAGCCCCGCAGAAAACAGAGATCATAATCCTAAATGGAAGGAGAACCGTAAAGACGATTGAAGTCAACATAGGAGGAAAGAACATCAACTCCAGTAGATCTCTGAGGTACCTTGGGATTCAGCTGGGGCATAATATGAGCATGAGTAAGCACATTCGAGAAGTAGCACAGAAAGCTGAGAAAGTTGCAGCAGCCCTGAGTCGACTAATGCCTAATATTGGCGGTCCAAGGGCGAGTTGTAGAAGAATCCTCTGCAGTGTGGTGAATTCTATTATTCTCTATGGAGCACCTGTTTGGAAGGACTGGGCGGAGATGGCAAGATACAGACGCATTTTGGAAAGTGTGCAGCGAAAAGCGGCAATTAGAATATCCTCCTCATATAGGACAGTATCTACAAAAGCAGTGCAAGTGGTGGCAGGGGTGATACCTATTCACCTACTGATCAGGGAACGGTCATATGAAAAGAACGAAAATAGACAAGGGCAGAGAACAAGGGCACGACTGACGACACTGGCAGAGTGGCAGGCAGAATGGAGCGAGGAAACCAGGACCGCTCAGTGGACCAAGGAACTCATTCCAGAAATAGTACCCTGGTTAACACGGAAACATGGCGAGGTGAACTATCACTTAACGCAATTTTTAACTGGCCACGGTAGATTCGGAAAATACCTGAATAAAATGAAGATCGTAGAAAGCGACAGATGCTACTACTGTGGAGAAGAAGACTCTGCCGGGCATACAATTTTGGAGTGTAGCAGATGGACCGAGGTGAGAGAGAGGACTGCAATAGAAATCGGAGGTAGTTTGACAACCAGAAACATTATAGATCACATGCTTGAAACACCAGCGAAGTGGGAGGCTATTGCCAAACTCATTAGGGAAATCTTAATACTTAAGAAAGCCGAACAAAGGGAATAAGGGAAATCAGAGAAAAAAAAAAGGGAAGAGAAAAGGAAAAAACAACATGGAGTAGGGTGTGATGAAGCAATACCCAAGGGTGATTCCGTCACATCTCTATGAATATGGGGGTGTTTAGTGGGTAGTCCTGACCTGGAGAGAAGGGGAGTCCCACAGTACCAGCTGGCGACTGATTGTGGAAGAACCAGGGACTGGTCTGCGTAAATGCATTCACCTCCACCATAGGGTTTACTACTACTACTACTACTACTACTACTACTACTACTACTACTACTACTACTACTACTACTACTACTACTACTACTACTACTACTACTACTACTACTACTACTACTACTACTACTACTACTACTACTACTACTACTACTACTACTACTACTACTACTACTACTACTACTACTACTACTACTACTACTACTACTACTACTACTACTACTACTACTACTACTACTACTACTACTACTACTACTACTACTACTACTACTACTACTACTACTACTACTACTACTACTACTACTACTACTACTACTACTACTACTACTACTACTACTACTACTACTACTACTACTACTACTACTACTACTACTACTACTACTACTACTACTACTACTACTACTACTACTACTACTACTACTACTACTACTACTACTACTACTACTACTACTACTACTACTACTACTACTACTACTACTACTACTACTACTACTACTACTACTACTACTACTACTACTACTACTACTACTACTACTACTACTACTACTACTACTACTACTACTACTACTACTACTACTACTACTACTACTACTACTACTACTACTACTACTACTACTACTACTACTACTACTACTACTACTACTACTACTACTACTACTACTACTACTACTACTACTACTACTACTACTACTACTACTACTACTACTACTACTACTACTACTACTACTACTACTACTACTACTACTACTACTACTACTACTACTACTACTACTACTACTACTACTACTACTACTACTACTACTACTACTACTACTACTACTACTACTACTACTACTACTACTACTACTACTACTACTACTACTACTACTACTACTACTACTACTACTACTACTACTACTACTACTACTACTACTACTACTACTACTACTACTACTACTACTACTACTACTACTACTACTACTACTACTACTACTACTACTACTACTACTACTACTACTACTACTACTACTACTACTACTACTACTACTACTACTACTACTACTACTACTACTACTACTACTACTACTACTACTACTACTACTACTACTACTACTACTACTACTACTACTACTACTACTACTACTACTACTACTACTACTACTACTACTACTACTACTACTACTACTACTACTACTACTACTACTACTACTACTACTACTACTACTACTACTACTACTACTACTACTACTACTACTACTACTACTACTACTACTACTACTACTACTACTACTACTACTACTACTACTACTACTACTACTACTACTACTACTACTACTACTACTACTACTACTACTACTACTACTACTACTACTACTACTACTACTACTACTACTACTACTACTACTACTACTACTACTACTACTACTACTACTACTACTACTACTACTACTACTACTACTACTACTACTACTACTACTACTACTACTACTACTACTACTACTACTACTACTACTACTACTACTACTACTACTACTACTACTACTACTACTACTACTACTACTACTACTACTACTACTACTACTACTACTACTACTACTACTACTACTACTACTACTACTACTACTACTACTACTACTACTACTACTACTACTACTACTACTACTACTACTACTACTACTACTACTACTACTACTACTACTACTACTACTACTACTACTACTACTACTACTACTACTACTACTACTACTACTACTACTACTACTACTACTACTACTACTACTACTACTACTACTACTACTACTACTACTACTACTACTACTACTACTACTACTACTACTACTACTACTACTACTACTACTACTACTACTACTACTACTACTACTACTACTACTACTACTACTACTACTACTACTACTACTACTACTACTACTACTACTACTACTACTACTACTACTACTACTACTACTACTACTACTACTACTACTACTACTACTACTACTACTACTACTACTACTACTACTACTACTACTACTACTACTACTACTACTACTACTACTACTACTACTACTACTACTACTACTACTACTACTACTACTACTACTACTACTACTACTACTACTACTACTACTACTACTACTACTACTACTACTACTACTACTACTACTACTACTACTACTACTACTACTACTACTACTACTACTACTACTACTACTACTACTACTACTACTACTACTACTACTACTACTACTACTACTACTACTACTACTACTACTACTACTACTACTACTACTACTACTACTACTACTACTACTACTACTACTACTACTACTACTACTACTACTACTACTACTACTACTACTACTACTACTACTACTACTACTACTACTACTACTACTACTACTACTACTACTACTACTACTACTACTACTACTACTACTACTACTACTACTACTACTACTACTACTACTACTACTACTACTACTACTACTACTACTACTACTACTACTACTACTACTACTACTACTACTACTACTACTACTACTACTACTACTACTACTACTACTACTACTACTACTACTACTACTACTACTACTACTACTACTACTACTACTACTACTACTACTACTACTACTACTACTACTACTACTACTACTACTACTACTACTACTACTACTACTACTACTACTACTACTACTACTACTACTACTACTACTACTACTACTACTACTACTACTACTACTACTACTACTACTACTACTACTACTACTACTACTACTACTACTACTACTACTACTACTACTACTACTAGCATGAGTAAGCACATTCGAGAAGTAGCACAGAAAGCTGAGAAAGTTGCAGCAGCCCTGAGTCGACTAATGCCTAATATTGGCGGCCCAAGGGCGAATAGTAGAAGAATCCTCTGCAGTGTGGTGAATTCTATTATTCTCTATGGAGCACCTGTTTGGAAGGACTGGGCGGAGATGGCAAGATACAGACGCATTTTGGAAAGTGTGCAGCGAAAAGCGGCAATTAGAATATCCTCCTCATATAGGACAGTATCTACAAAAGCAGTGCAAGTGGTGGCAGGGGTGATACCTATTCACCTACTGATCAGGGAACGGTCATATGAAAAGAACGAAAATAGACAAGGGCAGAGAACAAGGGCACGACTGACGACACTGGCAGAGTGGCAGGCAGAATGGAGCGAGGAAACCAGGACCGCTCAGTGGACCAAGGAACTCATTCCAGAAATAGTACCCTGGTTAACACGGAAACATGGCGAGGTGAACTATCACTTAACGCAATTTTTAACTGGCCACGGTAGATTCGGAAAATACCTGAATAAAATGAAGATCGTAGAAAGCGACAGATGCTACTACTGTGGAGAAGAAGACTCTGCCGGGCATACAATTTTGGAGTGTAGCAGATGGACCGAGGTGAGAGAGAGGACTGCAATAGAAATCGGAGGGAGTTTGACAACCAGAAACATTATAGATCACATGCTTGAAACACCAGCGAAGTGGGAGGCTATTGCCAAACTCATTAGGGAAATCTTAATACTTAAGGAAGCCGAACAAAGGGAATAAGGGAAATCAGAGAAAAAAAAAAAAGGGGAAGAGAAAAGGAAAAAACAACATGGAGTAGGGTGTGATGAAGCAATACCCAAGGGTGATTCCGTCACATCTCTATGAATATGGGGGTGTTTAGTGGGTAGTCCTGACCTGGAGAGAAGGGGAGTCCCACAGTACCAGCTGGCGACTGATTGTGGAAGAACCAGGGACTGGTCTGCGTAAATGCATTCACCTCCACCATAGGAAAAAAAAAAAAAAAAAAAAACTACTACTACTACTACTACTACTACTACTACTACTACTACTACTACTACTACTACTACTACTACTACTACTACTACTACTACTACTACTACTACTACTACTACTACTACTACTACTACTACTACTACTACTACTACTACTACTACTACTACTACTACTACTACTACTACTACTACTACTACTACTACTACTACTACTACTACTACTACTACTACTACTACTACTACTACTACTACTACTACTACTACTACTACTACTACTACTACTACTACTACTACTACTACTACTACTACTACTACTACTACTACTACTACTACTACTACTACTACTACTACTACTACTACTACTACTACTACTACTACTACTACTACTACTACTACTACTACTACTACTACTACTACTACTACTACTACTACTACTACTACTACTACTACTACTACTACTACTACTACTACTACTACTACTACTACTACTACTACTACTACTACTACTACTACTACTACTACTACTACTACTACTACTACTACTACTACTACTACTACTACTACTACTACTAGCATGAGTAAGCACATTCGAGAAGTAGCACAGAAAGCTGAGAAAGTTGCAGCAGCCCTGAGTCGACTAATGCCTAATATTGGCGGCCCAAGGGCGAATAGTAGAAGAATCCTCTGCAGTGTGGTGAATTCTATTATTCTCTATGGAGCACCTGTTTGGAAGGACTGGGCGGAGATGGCAAGATACAGACGCATTTTGGAAAGTGTGCAGCGAAAAGCGGCAATTAGAATATCCTCCTCATATAGGACAGTATCTACAAAAGCAGTGCAAGTGGTGGCAGGGGTGATACCTATTCACCTACTGATCAGGGAACGGTCATATGAAAAGAACGAAAATAGACAAGGGCAGAGAACAAGGGCACGACTGACGACACTGGCAGAGTGGCAGGCAGAATGGAGCGAGGAAACCAGGACCGCTCAGTGGACCAAGGAACTCATTCCAGAAATAGTACCCTGGTTAACACGGAAACATGGCGAGGTGAACTATCACTTAACGCAATTTTTAACTGGCCACGGTAGATTCGGAAAATACCTGAATAAAATGAAGATCGTAGAAAGCGACAGATGCTACTACTGTGGAGAAGAAGACTCTGCCGGGCATACAATTTTGGAGTGTAGCAGATGGACCGAGGTGAGAGAGAGGACTGCAATAGAAATCGGAGGGAGTTTGACAACCAGAAACATTATAGATCACATGCTTGAAACACCAGCGAAGTGGGAGGCTATTGCCAAACTCATTAGGGAAATCTTAATACTTAAGGAAGCCGAACAAAGGGAATAAGGGAAATCAGAGAAAAAAAAAAAAGGGGAAGAGAAAAGGAAAAAACAACATGGAGTAGGGTGTGATGAAGCAATACCCAAGGGTGATTCCGTCACATCTCTATGAATATGGGGGTGTTTAGTGGGTAGTCCTGACCTGGAGAGAAGGGGAGTCCCACAGTACCAGCTGGCGACTGATTGTGGAAGAACCAGGGACTGGTCTGCGTAAATGCATTCACCTCCACCATAGGAAAAAAAAAAAAAAAAAAAAACTACTACTACTACTACTACTACTACTACTACTACTACTACTACTACTACTACTACTACTACTACTACTACTACTACTACTACTACTACTACTACTACTACTACTACTACTACTACTACTACTACTACTACTACTACTACTACTACTACTACTACTACTACTACTACTACTACTACTACTACTACTACTACTACTACTACTACTACTACTACTACTACTACTACTACTACTACTACTACTACTACTACTACTACTACTACTACTACTACTACTACTACTACTACTACTACTACTACTACTACTACTACTACTACTACTACTACTACTACTACTACTACTACTACTACTACTACTACTACTACTACTACTACTACTACTACTACTACTACTACTACTACTACTACTACTACTACTACTACTACTACTACTACTACTACTACTACTACTACTACTACTACTACTACTACTACTACTACTACTACTACTACTACTACTACTACTACTACTACTACTACTACTACTACTACTACTACTACTACTACTACTACTACTACTACTACTACTACTACTACTACTACTACTACTACTACTACTACTACTACTACTACATATGTTGATAGGAAACAGAGAAAGCAAACTGTTATACTCTTGGACATTGATGAGACGACAGAGAGAGAAGATGTACAGAGAATCCTGCAAAGAGAAATTGCAGATAACCAATTAGAGGAAAAGATGCAACTAAGACTAGCCGAAAAGGCTAACAAGAATGGTGTGAAGTATGCTTTTATAACTCTACAGCAAGAGTTAGCCCAACTCCTTATTAAAAAAAGAGTGATTGGTGATGGATGGCACAGATGGAGAATTAGAGAAATCAGCTCCCCAACAAGGTGCTACAGATGTCACAGGGTGGGACACACAGCGGCCAAGTGTGGAATTAAGGACGCTGCAGACATGTGCTATAAGTGTGGAGAAATAGGCCACCAGAAGCGAGATTGCCAAAACGAACCAAGATGCTACCTCTGCAATGTGGAAGGACACAAGGCAGAAACCACTCGGTGCCCAGAATTTAGAAAAATTGTAGAAAATGAAAAGAAGGAGAAGTTGAAAAGGACAACAACACAATGAAACTAATCCAAGTTAACGTGGACAGATGCAAAAGGGCGGTGGATTTACTCATACACACATGCGCTGCTGAGGGAATAGCTCTCGCACTGGTTGCTGAACCAAACAAAAATATGACAAGGCAACACCCTAGATGGATTACAGATAGGAATACTGATGCAGCAATTTATTTAGCAGATAGCAAAATAAACAGACATAAAACCGGTAGTGGGATGGGATATGTATGGCTGGAAACCCAAGAAACAGTTTTCTATTCGTGCTATTTGTCACCTGCAACAGGAGCAGAAGGTTTTAGACAGTTTATAGATGACCTAGATCTAAGTGCGAGAAGGCATACAAAAAGGATTCTGATAGGAGGCGACTTTAACGCGAAGGCATATTGCTGGGGGTCTCCTATAGAGGACCGCAAAGGAGTGGCACTAGCAGAATGGATAAGCAGTGGTGATCTGACAATACTTAACGATGGTCAGAAGCCTACGTTTGAAAGGAACGGAGGAAGCTCCTTCATAGATATCACGATCTGCACCTCTAACATGGCAAAAGATGTGACCAGGTGGCAGGTAGGAGACGAAGAAAACCTCAGCTACCACAGAAACATCCACATAGAGATAGAGCACAAGGGGCGAAGACCGGACCAGCACATTCAACTTACGGGGTGGCGATTTAAAGAAGAGAAAAGAAATCCATTGCTCCAAAAGCTTGAAGAGGAATGTAAACGACCCGATTTCACCCAGAATGTAAAAGGCTTGAGAAATGCGGTAAGCAGCGCATGCAATGCAGTACTACCTAAGAGACGCCTTACTACCGGAAGGAGAGGTGCTTATTGGTGGAACTCAGAAATCTCAGAGTTAAGAAAAAAGAGTCTAAAAGCAAAGAGAGAGGTGACGAGAGCCAATAGAAGAAGTAATATTGACGAGGCCTCAAAACACCAACTGCGCGCCCAACATAACCAATGCCGCAATGAACTGAAAAAGGCGATTGCAAATTCAAAACTGCAGGCTTGGAAACTCCTGTGCAAAGAGATTGATGAGGATATATGGGGCAAAGGATATCAGATAGTCCTAGGCAAACTCCGGATGCACCCAGTAAATACATGCACAGAGGACGAACAGGTGCAGATAGCAAGAAAGCTATTTCCAAAACATATAATTAAGAGGTGGCCTAGTATCGAATTAACACCTGAAAATATTAAAATGTGTAGTGAGGAAGAGGTTAGAGAAGCTGGACGTAGGATGAAAGCAGGGAAAGCTGCAGGCCCAGATGGAGTCCCCTCGGATGTGATTAAGCTGTTGGCAACAGAAAGACCTGAACTACTCACTCAGATCTACAATAAGCTGTTAAAGGAAGGTACTTTTCCCGAGGAATGGAAGACAGCTAGGCTAATTCTGATAGAGAAGGCTGGAGGAAAGTCATATCGCCCGCTTAGTCTCATTGATTCGGATGCCAAACTTTTTGAGCAAATCCTAAACGGGAGATTGCTGAATGAAATAGAGCAGAGAGGGGGATTTGCACCCACACAGTATGGCTTCAGAAAGGGACATTCTACACTAGATGCTATACAGAAGGTAAGTGGGATCGTAAAGGACTCGAAGAATACAAGTAGCTATATGGCTCTTGTTACGTTGGATGTGAGGAATGCCTTCAACACCGTCCCATGGGAAGGGGTAGTCGGTGAACTGGAAAGACGGAAGATCCCACTGTACCTGATAAAATTACTGTGCAGCTACCTGGAAAACAGGATAATACTGATTGGAACACACACGATGAGTATCACAAGTGGTGTACCCCAAGGTTCTGTACTGGGGCCTACCCTGTGGAACCTCTATTATGACGACGTCCTGAAGCTCCCGGTGCCAGACGGCACAACTATCGTTGGGTATGCCGACGATTTGGCGCTGGCTGTTTGTGGGAAAGATAAGGTAGAGATAGAGGAAAAGATAACATGGACTGTTGGCCTGGTAGAGATTTGGATGCACAAAAAAGGCCTCGAGCTAGCCCCGCAGAAAACAGAGATCATAATCCTAAATGGATGGAGAACCGTAAAGACGATTGAAGTCGACATAGGAGGAAAGAACATCAACTCCAGTAGATCTCTGAGGTACCTTGGGATTCAGCTGGGGCATAATATGAGCATGAGTAAGCACATTCGAGAAGTAGCACAGAAAGCTGAGAAAGTTGCAGCAGCCCTGAGTCGACTAATGCCTAATATTGGCGGCCCAAAGGCGAGTAGTAGAAGAATCCTCTGCAGTGTGGTGAATTCTATTATTCTCTATGGAGCACCTGTTTGGAAGGACTGGGCGGAGACGGCAAGATACAGACGCATTTTGGAAAGTGTGCAGCGAAAAGCGGCAATTAGAATATCCTCCTCATATAGGACAGTATCTACAAAAGCAGTGCAAGTGGTGGCAGGGGTGATACCTATTCACCTACTGATCAGGGAACGGTCATATGAAAAGAACGAAAATAGACAAGGGCAGAGAACAAGGGCACGACTGACGACACTGGCAGAGTGGCAGGCAGAATGGAGCGAGGAAACCAGGACCGCTCAGTGGACCAAGGAACTCATTCCAGAAATAGTACCCTGGTTAACACGGAAACATGGCGAGGTGAACTATCACTTAACGCAATTTTTAACTGGCCACGGTAGATTCGGAAAATACCTGAATAAAATGAAGATCGTAGAAAGCGACAGATGCTACTACTGTGGAGGAGAAGACTCTGCCGGGCATACAATTTTGGAGTGTAGCAGATGGACCGAGGTGAGAGAGAGGACTGCAATAGAAATTGGAGGTAGTTTGACAACCAGAAACATTATAGATCACATGCTTGAAGCACCAGCGAAGTGGGAAGCTATCGCCAAACTCATTAGGGAAATCTTAATACTTAAGGAAGCCGAACAAAGGGAATAAGGGAAATCAGAGAAAAAAAGAAGGGAAGAGAAAAGGAAAAAACAACATGGAGTAGGGTGTGATGAAGCAATACCTAAGGGTGATTCCGTCACATCTCTATGAATATGGGGGTGTTTAGTGGGTAGTCCTGACCTGGATGGAAGGGGAGTCCCACAGTACCAGCTGGCGACTGATTGTGGAAGAACCAGGGACTGGTCTGCGTAAATGCATTCACCTCCACCATAGGAAAAAAAAAAAAAAAAAAAAAAAAAAAACTACTACTACTACTACTACTACTACTACTACTACTACTACTACTACTACTACTACTACTACTACTACTACTACTACTACTACTACTACTACTACTACTACTACTACTACTACTACTACTACTACTACTACTACTACTACTACTACTACTACTACTACTACTACTACTACTACTACTACTACTACTACTACTACTACTACTACTACTACTACTACTACTACTACTACTACTACTACTACTACTACTACTACTACTACTACTACTACTACTACTACTACTACTACTACTACTACTACTACTACTACTACTACTACTACTACTACTACTACTACTACTACTACTACTACTACTACTACTACTACTACTACTACTACTACTACTACTACTACTACTACTACTACTACTACTACTACTACTACTACTACTACTACTACTACTACTACTACTACTACTACTACTACTACTACTACTACTACTACTACTACTACTACTACTACTACTACTACTACTACTACTACTACTACTACTACTACTACTACTACTACTACTACTACTACTACTACTACTACTACTACTACTACTACTACTACTACTACTACTACTACTACTACTACTACTACTACTACTACTACTACTACTACTACTACTACTACTACTACTACTACTACTACTACTACTACTACTACTACTACTACTACTACTACTACTACTACTACTACTACTACTACTACTACTACTACTACTACTACTACTACTACTACTACTACTACTACTACTACTACTACTACTACTACTACTACTACTACTACTACTACTACTACTACTACTACTACTACTACTACTACTACTACTACTACTACTACTACTACTACTACTACTACTACTACTACTACTACTACTACTACTACTACTACTACTACTACTACTACTACTACTACTACTACTACTACTACTACTACTACTACTACTACTACTACTACTACTACTACTACTACTACTACTACTACTACTACTACTACTACTACTACTACTACTACTACTACTACTACTACTACTACTACTACTACTACTACTACTACTACTACTACTACTACTACTACTACTACTACTACTACTACTACTACTACTACTACTACTACTACTACTACTACTACTACTACTACTACTACTACCACACGCGAGCACAAACACATACTTACATACTCATTCACATACACATGACCACCATACACACCTGAGCTGGATACTCACCTTTCTTCAACTTGTCTTGGGTGAGATCCCTCTACTTTCATCTTTCCTATCTGGCCAAACTTCTAATTCTCCTACTGTCGGCCGACTCTTGTTCTTTTCTGGCACCGACGCTATTAGGGTATCCGAGGGCTAGGTGCCATTTCATTTCCCGCTTTAAACCAAAAAGCCAAAATTCGCACAATGGATAAGATGACAGATAAACGCGCGGAAGTGATACCCCAGGTGGGTACCGGCGATGCCGGGGAATCCCACCCCTCTCTGCAAGAGGGCTGTCCCACGGATTCTGGGGGGGACAATTTGTCATTGCACCTACAGGATGGTAATTATGACCCCTTTGTGAGGAGGGACTCTATACAGAGATCCCCAGTCAGGAAGGAGGAAAAATCTGAACCAAGCGCTACCGAGTATAGCAGTACTGAACAGGCAGGAAGAGAGAACAAACGAAAAAGAGTGGAAACACCAGAAAAAAAGCGGATGGAGACAGAAGAGGCGTGGAAATTTATACAACGAATTGAAAAAGAGAATGCCCTGCTTAAAGACCTGATACAAAAGACCACAAGGGAAGCGGAGTTTCTCCAAGCATTAACAATCAAGATCCCGAATACGAAGATGGAAATAAAGTCAGCCATAGGCAAACTCGATAGATATTCGAAAAGAATGCCCGTTGCAACCAAGTTTATTGAGGAACTTATCCAGGAGTACACAGCAAGCACCAAAGACCAAGAGCAAGGAAGCGTTAAAAAAGCAACAAAGGAAATAAGCACCCAAACAGGGAATGAGAAACAAGTAGAAAAGGAAGGGTTAATAAACCGAATAGAGGATGCTTTGAATAATGATCTCGGTGAAAGAGAGCTACAAGAATTAATAGAGCTCAAATGGCCGGAGGGGGCATATAAAAAATGTCAGGTTACCAAAGAGGATGCAAGTTCCCAAAAAGATCAAATGATCATCCTCAAAAAGGGTGCTGAAATGAGTAATACCCAAATGAAACATATTACTGACAACAATCCACAGATAGAGACTATTCTTGAAGAGAACAAACTAGAAGTAGGAAAAATGATGTGTTGCGTTACATCAAGTAGAATAATCACTGGTGAAGGAGAAGATACTGCGGACAACATCGAAAGATACACCTATCTGATAATGATAGGGGAGGAAGACTTACTGTTAGATAAAACAGCCCTAAAAAATAACCTTCTCGAGGTTATAGGAATAACCAACAGAAACAAAAGGGATGCACCCATCTGCCGAGCGACAAAGGGGGTGGATGAAGTTTGCCTAAGAAAAATTTTGGAATACGTTTATAGAAAAGAAAAACAAGGCATAACACTCTACAAGACTAAGGGGAATAAAAAAGCTGAAAGTCAAGTGGATAGCAACACAAACAAGTCACATCCTCATGGTGGTATGAAAACAATCATAAGAGGGAAAGCAAAGAATAGAGACACTATAATAGTGAAACCCCGAGATGGAATAACATACGCGGACATAATAAAAAATATGAAAAGAGAGGTAAATGCTGAAAGCATAACAATTGAAAGAATGCATAAGACAAGTAGTGGTAATGTGCAACTTAGGATAAGGGGTAATGAAGAAAAGAGTCGGCAAGCCTTTACTGAACTGTTGTCCACAAAACTAGAAGGTAAAGCAGATGTTGATAGGAAACAGAGAAAGCAAACTGTTATACTCTTGGACATTGATGAGACGACAGAGAGAGAAGATGTACAGAGAATCCTGCAAAGAGAAATTGCAGATAACCAATTAGAGGAAAAGATGCAACTAAGACTAGCCGAAAAGGCTAACAAGAATGGTGTGAAGTATGCTTTTATAACTCTACAGCAAGAGTTAGCCCAACTCCTTATTATATATAGTAGTAGTAGTAGTAGTAGTAGTAGTAGTAGTAGTAGTTTTTTTTTTTTTTTTTTTTTTTTTTTTTTTTTTTTTTTTTTTTTCCTATGGTGGAGGTGAATGCATTTACGCAGACCAGTCCCTGGTTCTTCCACAATCAGTCGCCAGCTGGTACTGTGGGACTCCCCTTCTCTCCAGGTCAGGACTACCCACTAAACACCCCCATATTCATAGAGATGTGACGGAATCACCCTTGGGTATTGCTTCATCACACCCTACTCCATGTTGTTTTTTCCTTTTCTCTTCCCCTTTTTTTTTTTTCTCTGATTTCCCTTATTCCCTTTGTTCGGCTTCCTTAAGTATTAAGATTTCCCTAATGAGTTTGGCAATAGCCTCCCACTTCGCTGGTGTTTCAAGCATGTGATCTATAATGTTTCTGGTTGTCAAACTCCCTCCGATTTCTATTGCAGTCCTCTCTCTCACCTCGGTCCATCTGCTACACTCCAAAATTGTATGCCCGGCAGAGTCTTCTTCTCCACAGTAGTAGCATCTGTCGCTTTCTACGATCTTCATTTTATTCAGGTATTTTCCGAATCTACCGTGGCCAGTTAAAAATTGCGTTAAGTGATAGTTCACCTCGCCATGTTTCCGTGTTAACCAGGGTACTATTTCTGGAATGAGTTCCTTGGTCCACTGAGCGGTCCTGGTTTCCTCGCTCCATTCTGCCTGCCACTCTGCCAGTGTCGTCAGTCGTGCCCTTGTTCTCTGCCCTTGTCTATTTTCGTTCTTTTCATATGACCGTTCCCTGATCAGTAGGTGAATAGGTATCACCCCTGCCACCACTTGCACTGCTTTTGTAGATACTGTCCTATATGAGGAGGATATTCTAATTGCCGCTTTTCGCTGCACACTTTCCAAAATGCGTCTGTATCTTGCCATCTCCGCCCAGTCCTTCCAAACAGGTGCTCCATAGAGAATAATAGAATTCACCACACTGCAGAGGATTCTTCTACTACTCGCCCTTGGGCCGCCAATATTAGGCATTAGTCGACTCAGGGCTGCTGCAACTTTCTCAGCTTTCTGTGCTACTTCTCGAATGTGCTTACTCATGCTCATATTATGCCCCAGCTGAATCCCAAGGTACCTCAGAGATCTACTGGAGTTGATGTTCTTTCCTCCTATGTTGACTTCAATCGTCTTTACGGTTCTCCTTCCATTTAGGATTATGATCTCTGTTTTCTGCGGGGCTAGCTCGAGGCCTTTTTTGTGCATCCAAATCTCTACCAGGCCAACAGTCCATGTTATCTTTTCCTCTATCTCTACCTTATCTTTCCCACAAACAGCCAGCGCCAAATCGTCGGCATACCCAACGATAGTTGTGCCGTCTGGCACCGGGAGCTTCAGGACGTCGTCATAATAGAGGTTCCACAGGGTAGGCCCCAGTACAGAACCTTGGGGTACACCACTTGTGATACTCATCGTGTGTGTTCCAATCAGTATTATCCTGTTTTCCAGGTAGCTGCACAGTAATTTTATCAGGTACAGTGGGATCTTCCGTCTTTCCAGTTCACCGACTACCCCTTCCCATGGGACGGTGTTGAAGGCATTCCTCACATCCAACGTAACAAGAGCCATATAGCTACTTGTATTCTTCGAGTCCTTTACGATCCCACTTACCTTCTGTATAGCATCTAGTGTAGAATGTCCCTTTCTGAAGCCATACTGTGTGGGTGCAAATCCCCCTCTCTGCTCTATTTCATTCAGCAATCTCTGCTCAAAAAGTTTGGCATCCGAGTCAATGAGACTGAGTGGGCGATATGACTTTCCTCCAGCCTTCTCTATCAGAATTAGCCTAGCTGTCTTCCATTCCTCGGGAAAAGTACCTTCCTTTAACAGCTTATTGTAGATCTGAGTGAGTAGTTCAGGTCTTTCTGTTGCCAACAACTTAATCACATCCGAGGGGACTCCATCTGGGCCTGCAGCTTTCCCTGCTTTCATCCTACGTCCAGCTTCTCTAACCTCTTCCTCACTACACATTTTAATATTTTCAGGTGTTAATTCGATACTAGGCCACCTCTTAATTATATGTCTTGGAAATAGCTTTCTTGCTATCTGCACCTGTTCGTCCTCTGTGCATGTATTTACTGGGTGCATCCGGAGTTTGCCTAGGACTATCTGATATCCTTTGCCCCATATATCCCCATCAATCTCTCTGCACAGGAGTTTCCAAGCCTGCAGTTTTGAATTTGCAATCGCTTTTTTCAGTTCATTGCGGCATTGGTTATATTGGGCGCGCAGTTGGTGTTTTGAGGCCTCGTCAATATTACTTCTTCTATTGGCTCTCGTCACCTCTCTCTTTGCTTTTAGACTCTTTTTTCTTAACTCTGAGATTTCTGAGTTCCACCAATAAGCACCTCTCCTTCCGGTAGTAAGGCGTCTCTTAGGTAGTACTGCATTGCATGCGCTGCTTACCGCATTTCTCAAGCCTTTTACATTCTGGGTGAAATCGGGTCGTTTACATTCCTCTTCAAGCTTTTGGAGCAATGGATTTCTTTTCTCTTCTTTAAATCGCCACCCCGTAAGTTGAATGTGCTGGTCCGGTCTTCGCCCCTTGTGCTCTATCTCTATGTGGATGTTTCTGTGGTAGCTGAGGTTTTCCTCGTCTCCTACCTGCCACCTGGTCACATCTTTTGCCATATTAGAGGTGCAGATCGTGATATCTATGAAGGAGCTTCCTCCGTTCCTTTCAAACGTAGGCTTCTGACCATCGTTAAGTATTGTCAGATCACCACTGCTTATCCATTCTGCTAGTGCCACTCCTTTGCGGTCCTCTATAGGAGACCCCCAGCAATATGCCTTCGCGTTAAAGTCGCCTCCTATCAGAATCCTTTTTGTATGCCTTCTCGCACTTAGATCTAGGTCATCTATAAACTGTCTAAAACCTTCTGCTCCTGTTGCAGGTGACAAATAGCACGAATAGAAAACTGTTTCTTGGGTTTCCAGCCACACATAACCCATCCCACTACCGGTTTTATGTCTGTTTATTTTGCTATCTGCTAAATAAATTGCTGCATCAGTATTCCTATCTGTAATCCATCTAGGGTGTTGCCTTGTCATATTTTTGTTTGGTTCAGCAACCAGTGCGAGTGCTATTCCCTCAGCAGCGCATGTGTGTATGAGTAAATCCACCGCCCTTTTGCATCTGTCCACGTTAACTTGGATTAGTTTCATTGTGTTGTTGTCCTTTTCAACTTCTCCTTCTTTTCATTTTCTACAATTTTTCTAAATTCTGGGCACCGAGTGGTTTCTGCCTTGTGTCCTTCCACATTGCAGAGGTAGCATCTTGGTTCGTTTTGGCAATCTCGCTTCTGGTGGCCTATTTCTCCACACTTATAGCACATGTCTGCAGCGTCCTTAATTCCACACTTGGCCGCTGTGTGTCCCACCCTGTGACATCTGTAGCACCTTGTTGGGGAGCTGATTTCTCTAATTCTCCATCTGTGCCATCCATCACCAATCACTCTTTTTTTAATAAGGAGTTGGGCTAGCTCTTGCTGTAGAGTTATAAAAGCATACTTCACACCATTCTTGTTAGCCTTTTCGGCTAGTCTTAGTTGCATCTTTTCCTCTAATTGGTTATCTGCAATTTCTCTTTGCAGGATTCTCTGTACATCTTCTCTCTCTGTCGTCTCATCAATGTCCAAGAGTATAACAGTTTGCTTTCTCTGTTTCCTATCAACATCTGCTTTACCTTCTAGTTTTGTGGACAACAGTTCAGTAAAGGCTTGCCGACTCTTTTCTTCATTACCCCTTATCCTAAGTTGCACATTACCACTACTTGTCCTATGCATTCTTTCAATTGTTATGCTTTCAGCATTTACCTCTCTTTTCATATTTTTTATTATGTCCGCGTATGTTATTCCATCTCGGGGTTTCACTATTATAGTGTCTCTATTCTTTGCTTTCCCTCTTATGATTGTTTTCATATCACCATGAGGATGTGACTTGTTTGTGTTGCTATCCACTTGACTTTCAGCTTTTTTATTCCCCTTAGTCTTGTAGAGTGTTATGCCTTGTTTTTCTTTTCTATAAACGTATTCCAAAATTTTTCTTAGGCAAACTTCATCCACCCCCTTTGTCGCTCGGCAGATGGGTGCATCCCTTTTGTTTCTGTTGGTTATTCCTATAACCTCGAGAAGGTTATTTTTTAGGGCTGTTTTATCTAACAGTAAGTCTTCCTCCCCTATCATTATCAGATAGGTGTATCTTTCGATGTTGTCCGCAGTATCTTCTCCTTCACCAGTGATTATTCTACTTGATGTAACGCAACACATCATTTTTCCTACTTCTAGTTTGTTCTCTTCTAGAATAGTCTCTATCTGTGGATTGTTGTCAGTAATATGTTTCATTTGGGTATTACTCATTTCAGCACCCTTTTTGAGGATGATCATTTGATCTTTTTGGGAACTTGCATCCTCTTTGGTAACCTGACATTTTTTATATGCCCCCTCCGGCCATTTGAGCTCTATTAATTCTTGTAGCTCTCTTTCACCGAGATCATTATTCAAAGCATCCTCTATTCGGTTTATTAACCTTTCCTCTTCCACTTGTTTCTCATTCCCTGTTTGGGTGCTTATTTCCTTTGTTGCTTTTTTAACGCTTCCTTGCTCTTGGTCTTTGGTGCTTGCTGTGTACTCCTGGATAAGTTCCTCAATAAACTTGGTTGCAACGGGCATTCTTTTCGAATATCTATCAAGTTTGCCTATGGCTGACTTTATTTCCATCTTCGTATTCGGGATCTTGATTGTTAATGCTTGGAGAAACTCCGCTTCCCTTGTGGTCTTTTGTATCAGGTCTTTAAGCAGGGCATTCTCTTTTTCAATTCGTTGTATAAATTTCCACGCCTCTTCTGTCTCCATCCGCTTTTTTTCTGGTGTTTCCACTCTTTTTCGTTTGTTCTCTCTTCCTGCCTGTTCAGTACTGCTGTACTCGGTAGCGCTTGGTTCAGATTTTTCCTCCTTCCTGACTGGGGATCTCTGTATAGAGTCCCT
This sequence comes from Tillus elongatus, assembly GCA_964006375.1. Lineage (NCBI taxonomy): Eukaryota > Metazoa > Arthropoda > Insecta > Coleoptera > Cleridae > Tillus > Tillus elongatus. Next base: position 77,631,808 of record OZ023267.1, read on the forward strand.
CCTCACAAAGGGGTCATAATTACCATCCTGTAGGTGCAATGACAAATTGTCCCCCCCAGAATCCGTGGGACAGCCCTCTTGCAGAGAGGGGTGGGATTCCCCGGCATCGCCGGTACCCACCTGGGGTATCACTTCCGCGCGTTTATCTGTCATCTCATCCATTGTGCGAATTTTGGCTTTTGGTTTAAAGGTTTAAAGCGGGAAATGAAATGGCACCTAGCCCTCGGATACCCTAATAGCGTCGGTGCCAGAAAAGAACAAGAGTCGGCCGACAGTAGGAGAATTAGAAGTTTGGCCAGATAGGAAAGATGAAAGTAGAGGGATCTCACCCAAGACAAGTTGAAGAAAGGTGAGTATCCAGCTCAGGTGTGTATGGTGGTCATGTGTATGTGAATGAGTATGTAAGTATGTGTTTGTGCTCGCGTGTGGTGTGGTGTGTGCACCCCCGTAGTCGCCATCCACGTACTCGCAAGCGGCGAGCCCTTGGGGGTAGTAGTAGTAGTAGTAGTAGTAGTAGTAGTAGTAGTAGTAGTAGTAGTAGTAGTAGTAGTAGTAGTAGTAGTAGTAGTAGTAGTAGTAGTAGTAGTAGTAGTAGTAGTAGTAGTAGTAGTAGTAGTAGTAGTAGTAGTAGTAGTAGTAGTAGTAGTAGTAGTAGTAGTAGTAGTAGTAGTAGTAGTAGTAGTAGTAGTAGTAGTAGTAGTAGTAGTAGTAGTAGTAGTAGTAGTAGTAGTAGTAGTAGTAGTAGTAGTAGTAGTAGTAGTAGTAGTAGTAGTAGTAGTAGTAGTAGTAGTAGTAGTAGTAGTAGTAGTAGTAGTAGTAGTAGTAGTAGTAGTAGTAGTAGTAGTAGTAGTAGTAGTAGTAGTAGTAGTAGTAGTAGTAGTAGTAGTAGTAGTAGTAGTAGTAGTAGTAGTAGTAGTAGTAGTAGTAGTAGTAGTAGTAGTAGTAGTAGTAGTAGTAGTAGTAGTAGTAGTAGTAGTAGTAGTAGTAGTAGTAGTAGTAGTAGTAGTAGTAGTAGTAGTAGTAGTAGTAGTAGTAGTAGTAGTAGTAGTAGTAGTAGTAGTAGTAGTAGTAGTAGTAGTAGTAGTAGTAGTAGTAGTAGTAGTAGTAGTAGTAGTAGTAGTAGTAGTAGTAGTAGTAGTAGTAGTAGTAGTAGTAGTAGTAGTAGTAGTAGTAGTAGTAGTAGTAGTAGTAGTAGTAGTAGTAGTAGTAGTAGTAGTAGTAGTAGTAGTAGTAGTAGTAGTAGTAGTAGTAGTAGTAGTAGTAGTAGTAGTAGTAGTAGTAGTAGTAGTAGTAGTAGTAGTAGTAGTAGTAGTAGTAGTAGTAGTAGTAGTAGTAGTAGTAGTAGTAGTAGTAGTAGTAGTAGTAGTAGTAGTTATTGTTGTTCTTATTGTTATCATAACATCAATTCGTTAAAAACTCCACAACCCAGAACAATATTCTGCGATGTTAAGTTTATTTCTTGAATCATTTTATATCTGACTCACATAAACAAGTTTCTTAAATTTATGTGTATATCATTTCGATATTCAGATATCTTATGACATGCAATATTTATTATGTTATATCTATTGAATAATCGTTATTTGGTATTCAAGTTGGAAGCAGAACGCAATTCGGCTAGAAAAACTGTTACACGATCAACCAACAGATGGTCTCGCAAGGGCGGTTTGGTGGATTGAATATGTAATAAGGCACAAAGGGGCAGAACATCTGAGAACTCCTGCGTTGAGCATCTCTTGGCACAAGTATCTCCTGCTGGATATTCTGATTTTCCTGCCCATAAGATTTGTCTTGCTTATTTATATAGTTTTTAAATTTATAACACTATTCCGCTCACTCGTTGTTAAGCTACTCGCTTTTAGTGAATTTTCTTTAAAAGAAAATCACTAATGAGATCCCGGCTTTTGAATTTTGAAAAAATTTCTTCAAATGAGCGCTAATTAGCCCCCCTAGAACACATATCCGGGGCCAGTTACAATATATATTTCGCGGAAAAAAACCAGTTTTCCATATTAAACTCAGTTTTATCAAAAAAGTTTCAACTCAAAGTTGTTTCTATTAATCAGGTGCGTAATTCAAAAATATTTAAATTTACACAGGGTGTTCATTTTCTCCGTGGCAGACCAAACTAACCTTTTTTTCAATAGAATATCCTGTATTTTATATCATTTTTAAAAAGATGGTATCGCGACAAGCAAACCAATACCCCACATGATAGTTCTAGGCCCAACCGTTTCAGAGTTATTCATTTGTTTAATAAAAATATTGGTCTAGTTTGGTGAGTAAATACTTCGATTCTGCAAAATGTTTTGGCTGCATATTCACTGGAGTTAATTTTATACACTCCTCACTATAACAAAATGCAACATGGTAATTCTTTATGTAACCTGCCTATACAGAGTGTGCAATTTCGCAAAACTTAAATTTTCTCGATAATTTCAAATGGAACGCCTTGTATATTAGAACGTTATTAGATGAGCATTTTCGTGGTCTTTTCAGCAATACCATGTTTGATGACATTATTTTCAACGGTTTCAAAGATATAAAGCATTAATTACAAAATTTATCATATTCCAATATTTGTCAACGCCACTTGACATTTGAAAAATTAACTAAATTATTGATGTGCGGGCAAGGATTCCAGAGGCTTTCAATTCTGTACGCGAAGCAACATTGTTAAAGGTGCAAAACAATTTAAGACAGAGATTACAAATTTGTATCGATAATGACGGCTCCAAAGTTGAACATTTGCTGCGTTGAATTTTTGTTGTTTATTTTGTGAATTTCGATTTAGTATTGTTCTTGTTGATTTAAACTCTTTTACTCTTTTACATCACACACACTTTAGTTTTTTATGCAGTATGAATTAAGGATATTACGTAAACTATTTGAAAATGATATAAAATACAGGGTGTTGCATATTAACGTGAAGTATTTACTTGAATTTATATAAAAATGGTTAATTCCGTAATTGAGCCTTAATATCTTTGAAACCGTTGGAAAGAATGTCATCAAACGTGGTATTACTGAAAAGGTTATGAAAATGCGCATCTAATAACGTTCTTATATACAGGCCGTTTCATTTGAAATTTTCGAGAAAATTTAAGTTTTGCGAAATTTAACACTCTGTATAGGCAGGTTACATTAAGAATTACCATGTTGCATTTTGTTAGAGTGAGAAGCGTATAAAATTAACTCGAGTGAATATGCTGCCAAAACATTGTGCAGAATCAAAGTATTTACGCACCAAACAAATATTTTTAATAAAGAAATGAATAACTCTGAAACGGTTGGGCCTAGACCGCAAAGTGGACCATCCTGTGTGTATATATATATATATATATATATATATATATATATATATATATATATATATATATATATATATATATATATATATATATATATATATATATATATATATATATATATATATATATATCTGTGTGTGTGTGTGTGTGTGTGTGTGTGTTAATATTATTATTATTTATTTAAAACTATACATTTTTCAATAATTTTCAATATCCTGCAGAGGTTTTCATGTAAGTACAATTACTTTCTTACTAACTAGAATCACAGTCTGTCTATATATATATATATATATATATATATATATATATATATATATATATATATATATATATATATATATATACATACATACATATACATTAATTAATTATATAACAATTATACATTTTTATGTACACACTTTATACAAATGTTCGCACTATTGTTTTAGTGACTTGTTATTTAAAAGAATTCACTAACAGAGAGGTATCGATGGTGATTTGTTGGTTAGAAAACCAACGTGTAAGGTATATTGTCGGAAAATTTTTGTACATTTTCAAACAATAAGTTATTTTGATAAAATATGTCACATTGTTTTTGCTATATATTTTGCTCATAACCTTATCTCGTTTCTGTGTATCTGTGTGCTCTGGAGAATGCATTAACAAGTCGTTATTGTAGTGTAAAATTAAAATTTACTAAATGTAGTTTTGATAAAGCAGAATGAAAAAAGTGAATTTATTGACTGAGGAGTAATATTGTGTTGTATACTGGAGAGTGTTTGAAAATGATCATGTTATATTCTATAAATTAATTAATTATCAACATATTATGTAAAATAATTCAACCACTTTATTTAAAACGTTAAAATGGTGTATCTGCTTGTCATAATAAGGTTACCTAAAGCACGACGGATATACTGTTTGGTTTGTTTTATTAGTGGATTTTTATTTAAAAAAATTCGCCAATAGAGAGGTATCGATGGTGAGACTTTGCAAACATTTTTGCAAATGACTGCGAACTAGGACCCCGAGAACCCATATCCGGGGTTAGTTTCAATTTTTATATGTTTTTATATATATATATATATATATATATATATATATATATATATATATATATATATATATATATATATATATATATATATATATATATATATATATATATATATATATATAGCTTCCTTAGATCAAAGAACATCTCGCGTGCTGCGAAACTCAGAGTATATAGGACTGTGATAAGACCAACCTTGACATATGGTTGTGAAGCATGGACAATGAACCGAAGACTGGAGGACAGAATAGCGATATGGGAGAGAAAGGTACTACGCAGAATCTTCGGAGGCAAGAAAGTAGATGGCATGTGGGAAAGACGTCCAAATGTGGAAGTGTATGAAATGCATGGAGAACCGCCGGTGTCTCAACTGGTTAAGGCACGCAGACTACAGTGGCTGGGACATATAGAACGAATGGGTGTGGAGAGAATGGTGAAGAAGTGTGTCTGGTCAAATCCAGAGGGTAGAAGGAAGAGAGGAAGACCAAGAAAAAGATGGCTTGATGCAGCACAACAAGACTTGCTAGAAAAAGGAGTCCAAAACTGGAAGACGATTGCACTGGATAGGAAGCAATGGAAAGGTATTACCAAGCTATGGGCCTAAATGGCCTGTGAATGCTTCATATATATATATATATATATATATATATATATATATATATATATATATATATATATATATATATATATATATATATATATATATATATATATGAGTTATTCAAATTTGAAGCATTTAATAAAAATTCACTACCATAACGCTCTTGCTGCATCCCGAATTTTTTAGTTCTTATTTAATCCATAAGAGACGAAAACTGAAGAGTATCTTGATGAAGAAAGCATAGAATACCATCAACACACCATTTACTTTCGAAATTGGCTAGATTGTATTTTCCCATGTACCATGCAAATTCGGTTAAAATTCTTGCTTTGATTCTTGCTACAAAAATAATTTTATATGACAGTAGGCTGCTTTGTTGTTTTATGTAGTTTAACAAGAGTCTATATGTGGTGCTGATAGTGAGATTTAACAAGAAGCTGGCAAGTACACTTTCTCTACAGCTTGTAGGAAAACCACAAATAATGTCTTTAACTTCTATACGTTGCCTATTGAAGACTCTGCATAGCAAAAGCTCCAGAAGGCCACATATTTCTTGTACCTTAATACAATCTACGATCATGTGCCATGCTGTCCATTTTGTTGCCGTGCAAAACGGACAGTTGTCTGATGCTTAAAAAAAACCTGCCCCTTTTAGGAAAACAGGATCTGCGAGGCGGTTTTTACAAAATCTCCATCTTACATCTGCTATGAAGCCTGGGGTCAGTGAATTAAAACATGAATTCCAATTGATTTCTTCATCAATCCAAGCTCCTGGAAGTGCGTTACTAAGGTTAAGTTTCAGGTTGTTCATAGTCAATACTGTTTGAAATCTTCTCCTGGTATATTTGTTGAGCGGTGTCTCAGTTTGGTTATCTTCAGAGAATTTAATTGTTTTGGAGTGTGTGTGATTTGTGTTGTCTTTCGCCGGTAAAGGAAAATGTTCTTTTATAAGACGATATTTTTCCATCATATTTTCCTGTATAATAAGTGAACTACCTGAAAGAAATTTGATCTGTATATCTTCTTCTGACATCCATCGGCCGTTTTGGATAAGATATCCCATTAGTTTAGCTCCCAACTGTACCCATCTAGCGATAAAAATAGGAGGTTTAATGCCTACATCGTTTAGTTTTGACATCACTGATGGCATATTGATATCTTCTATGGAATTTCCATAGTTCGTCATTTTCAAACCGTCAATTTCACAAGCTTCAACCAGCGACTGTACAAATGGACGTGTTTCTCTGGAATATTCATGTTGTTTACAAACAAATATTGCCATGATAATCCAAGGGTATTGCTTGATTCTATTAGATGGTTCAAAATGTTTGACCACATGGGTTTATTGTCTGTTTCGATCAATCGATTAAGTAACCAGCATCGGAACATTCTCTCAACTCGTGTGTGTGTGTCACACCGATAATTCCAAAAACAATGGGCCGATTTTGATTAAATTTAGTGAATACCTTTCTTTTGCAAGTGGCTTGGATAAGTTCGTTAGTCAGGAAAACCGGCCCAGGTTTTCCCGGAAAATTTTGTGTTTTCTTTCGAAAAAAAATCATATCTCCGGAAATAACAAAAGGGCAACCAAATTTGGTACGTTATAGGTAAATTATCTACCAAAATTTAGCTATATAAGTTAAAAGATCAAAAAGTTATGGGCATTTAAAGAAAATATAATTGGGGTTTTCCTCAAAACCTCAAAGTCGCGATTTAAAACGTAAAAATTGGCAACATTTAGGCAAAGAACCTTAAACTAATAGCAGCTATTGAGCCATCTTCGGGGTTTAAGACCTAGAATGTAAGAAGTTGGTTGTCAAAAACGATGTTTCTGGTAGGTCTAACATGCGACCAACTACACTGCAACTACAGAAAGTACAAGGTCCAACAAAAGCCAATGTCAAACATCAAAACGAGTCCTAACGGCCATGCAATGTTAAACAGACAAAAGTGTCAGGAAATATAAGATATTCTCACAAATATACATTTAAAACAAAACTAAAGTCCCACAAAACAAAAATACTTTGCTGGAGTCAAAATAAACAACTAGTTAAAAGCTTACTAATTCCTGTCTTTAATTACAAAAAAAGGTGCTGTATGGAATGTTGCTAAAGTTTTGGTTTTTCATCTATTCTCTTCATATTTTCAGACGAAAATATCATTGACCAAGAAAACAGAAACATCCCCAGGCTTGAACTAGCTAGAAGATGAATATAAGCGACGCCTATTTTTTATTTTATGAAACAGCTAAATGGAGTCGGTGCACTTATAAAGCAAAACCTGAATGAAGACTGAGAGTTAAAAGGACAAGTGACATAAGAGACAAAGTGACAGATGAACGCTGGTCAGCGGAATAATATCAATGGGAAAGACAGAGAACCAAATAACAAAGAAAATAAGCTTGCTTAGCTCCATGGTTGGAATGGATCATAAATCAGCAGGAGCACTATTATGTAAACTCTACTCTATAAGGCTTCTGTATGTGAATGGAAAGTTCATGGCACTGGTGCTGGAAACGTTAAGAACATCGCTGTTGGAGCCATTTATTTATTTGCGAATCTCCATTTCCTCCGGGACGAATTGTTCGGTGCCAAAACTTGATGGGCGAAGGATTCTGGCGTCGCTCTCCTTGTAAGGTGTGGCCTCTCTCTCTATCTCTCTCTCTCAGGTGGCAGACGAAAACTGAAGTGGTGTTGTCAGCATTAATTCTGCTTCTCAGGTGTTCAGAGACTCTGGTACCCAGCTCTCTTCCCGTTCTTACCACATAGACAGTGCTACATTGGGCGATCACCGCAAGTGAGACAGTATACCCCCGACTTCTTAAGGTGGGGAACATAATCTTTGTTGTGGACCAAAATTTTCTTATGGGTGTCTTTTGACTTGTATGAGAATTTGATATTATCTCTCTTCAAGACACGAGAGGTTGCAGCAGTGATGGGGCCACAGTGTCTGATGGGAAAATATGAAGGACTCTCAGGTTGAACAGACGAGAGGTTGGAACTTGTTTCCCTCAAGCACTGACGGCTCCTTTTTGCTATCAGTCTGTCTACTAAGCTGACAGAATACGCATTATTTACGGCTAGTTGTTTAATAACATTGGGCTCGTTATTAAAGTTCTTCCCCGACAGTGGGACTCCTAACAGCATATCTATCAAATATCTAATGGACGCCAGCTTGTGTAACATATGGTGACAAGATCTATATGGAATTAGGTGATCAGTTTGTGTCGGTTTTGTGTAGATGTCGAATTCAATTGAGTTGTCTTTCCTTGTTAACTTGAGATCCAGAAAACTCGTTCTCTTCTAGTTCCATAGTGAAGTTAATATTGACATGTAAATCGTTCAAGCAACCTAGGAACAGGTGAAGCTGCTCTAAGGTACCTGACCATGCACCAACACGTCGTCCACGTAACGTGTTCAGGACGAGATAAAGTCTCGCTTTCAAAGAAGGCCATAAAAACTTCCACACAAAAGGAAGACAATGGATTGCCCATTGGAAGATAGTCTTTTTGGAAATAAATTCCATCATTGAAAGAAAAGATAATCTGCGCTAGGCAAACCTTGACTAGGACATTAAGCGCCTCCTGAACCTTATGACTAAGTGAAGAGGAAGTAAGCAGATTTCTTAAAAGTAGAAGTGTCTGATAACTGGGACACTAGTAAACAGACTGGAAACAACGAAAGGGACCAAAATCGAACCACTATCTACCGGAACCTCTTGAAAATTCTTGACCAATGCGACTTAATTATTTATCGAGTATGGGGACCCAAAATTCACACCAGACTTCAGAAAATACGAAAGGAAACCAGAGAAATTGTACGTGAGACAACCCACGAACCACACGACTGGACGAATCTGACAACCTTCCTTGTGTATCTTTGTCAGACCATAAAGACGAGGGACTATGTGGTTCATTGGGTGTAAATGTTTATAATTATCTGACAGAGCAGGTACAAAACGATCGAAAACTCTTGTAAACTTTGAAACGAAAGAAGGTTAAAGATTATAGTCAACTGCTAAGATTCGGTTGTCATTCAGGAAAGTAAGGACTTTTGAGACATAATCATTCCTTTTCAGAATGAGAACACAATGTCCTTTGTCTGCTTTAGACAGAAACAGGTCATCGTCTCTGATCACTCTCTTCAAGGAAGTAATGATCGATCTGTATGGATAAAGATTAATGGAATTGGCTCTGAACTTGGAAATTACACTGTAGATCAAATCCCACAACGAGTCTGCATTGTCAAACCTAAACCTCCCCAAGGAAACCTCAATATTCTAACTGTGTCGAATATGAAATGCTTTATTCCAGGTGGGATTGCGAACTTTAAGCCTTGTCTCAACAGGCTGATATGAGAGGCGTCAAATTGATCAAACGAGGAAAGGTTTTTAGTCTTTCATGGAATACATGATTGCTAAACTTCAGGACTATAGGGTGTGAGGAGTTATCTCTTATACATTGTAAATGAGCAATTTTTCCATTGAGTGAATTTGTTTTATAAAATTGGAAAAATAACAAGTATTCATGATTAATTCTCCTAAAAGTGTCGTACTCGAGTATGCACAACCTACCTGCTAGTACATGTTTGAGTACGACACTTTTATGAGAGTTAAGCATGAACATTTGTTGTCTCTCCAATTTTATAAAAGAAATTCACTCAATCGAAAAATTGCTCATTTACAATATATAAGGGACAACTCCTCATATTCTAGAGTCTTGACGTTTAGCCATTACGTATTTAATGAAAGATTAAACTTTCCTTAATTGATCAGGTTGACGCCTCTCATATCAACCTGTTGAGACAAGGCTTAAAGTTCGTAATCCTACCTGGAATCAAATCTTTCATATTCGACACTGTTAGAGATACTAAGGTTTTGTTGAGGAGGTTTAGGGTTAACAATGTAGACTCGTTGCGTGGTTTTATGCACAGTGTAATTTACAAGGGCAGAGAAAATTATATTAATCTTCATTCATACGGCTCAGTCATTTCTTCGTTGAAAAGAGTAATCAGAGATAACGACCTGT
>OZ023267.1:77641981-77911981 GCA_964006375.1 Tillus elongatus
TTCTGCCTAAGGGAGACAAGGAACATTGTTTAGTTATTCTATATAAGAATAGTTATGTCTCAGAGGTACTTACTTTCCTGAATGACAACCGAACCTTAGTAGCTGACTATAATACTTTACCTTCTTTCGTTTCAAAGTTTAAAAGAGTTTTCGATCAATTTGCACCTGCTCTGTCAGATAATTATATACACAAGGAAGGTTGTCCTATTTGCCCAGTCATTTCGTTCGTGGGTTGTCTCATGTACAGGTTGTCTATTTTCCGTTCGTATTCCCTGATGTGTAGTGTGAATTTTGGGTCCCCATACTCGATAAAGAATTCAGTCGTATTGGTCGAGAGACTTCGGGAGGTCTCATTGATAGTAGTACGATTTTGGTTTCTTTCAATGTTTCCAATCTGCCTACTAGTGTCCTCGTCAATCAGATACTTCTTTTTTTAAGAATGATCGTTACTTCATTCTCACTTAGTCGTGAGGTTCAGGTGGAACTCAAAGCCTTAGTCAAGGTTTGCCTAGCGCAGAAATTATTTTCTTTCAATTATAGAATTTATGTCCAAAAATACGGCCTTCCAATGGGCAATGCATTATATCCCTTGTGTGTGGAATTTTTTATGGCCTTCTTCGAGAGGGAATGTTACATGTTAAGATTAACTTCACCATGGAACTAGAAGAGAACGGCTCCATCAGTTTTCTGGATCTGAAGTTTACAAGGAAAGACAACTCAATTGAATTCGACATCTACAGAAAACCGACACATACTGACCACTTATTTCCATATAGATCTTGTCGTCACATGTCCCACAAGTTGGTGTCCATTATATATTTGATAGATAACCCGTTTAGAGTTACACTGTCGGGGACGAACTTTAATAAATAGCTCAACCTTCTTAAACAACTAGCCGTAAATAATGAGTATCCTGTCTGCTTAGTAGACAGACCGATAAGAAAAAACTCGGGACGCAGCAAGTGCGTTATGGTAGTGAATTTTTATTAAATGCTTCAAATTTAAATAACTCAATTTTCTATAAACTTAGAGAGTTTAATTTCAATACGTAGTAAGGTTTTTCCTAAGGCAAGATATCCACAAAATTTCATTAAAATAACTTTGTAATTTTCGGAGAAAAAAATTTTTTTCGAAAGAAAATTTAAAATTTGAGTAACTCAATTTTCTCTAAACTTAGAAAGTTGAATTTTGGTACGTAGTAAGGTTGAGGCAACATATATAGTAAATTTCATTGAAACAGCTTTGTTACTTTCGGAGAAAAAAAATTTTTTCGAAAGAAAACTCAAAATTTTTCCGGAAAACCCCGTCTGATTTTTCTGGATAACGAACTCATCCAAGCCATTAATAAAAGACAGGCAGTTGCCAAGTTTCATCGAAATCGGTTAATTACAGCTACTGATGAAGACAACTTCGTTGTCGAAATACGTATCAAAAAAGATAGCGCATAACTCTGTTATTATTGTTGTAGTTTTTGGGGTTATTCTACTTTTTGTTTCAGTTTCCAGCCACAATGTCCAGTCTCAGTCTTTTGTCAATAAAAATTATTATTATTATTTGTTATTTTTTGAGATTTCAGATGTTTTTATGAAAATTGGCTACCATAACGCACTTGCTGCGTCTAGATTTTTTGAACTGCAATTTGCTTTTTTACAGTACATACCAACAAAATATCAATCAGATTTTGGACCATATCACATCGTCTTCTATTTTAACACTAAAATAAATTTAATATTGAATGAGACAAACTTTAATTACTTTCAGTAGTACCAATCATAATAAAAATATGTCTAGTCAAAGTAACAAAACCCGATAAAAAAACAATTACGAAAACTAATAAATGCTGTTGAGCCAAAAATAGCCTTGTTAATATATCATATTCCCTTTCTTTGTCCAATTTTATCATATCTTTTGTTGGTCAGTATCAAAAGCAAACAAATTATATCCCAAATGATACAGAAAACTTTACAACTCTAGATCTAAATAAAAGGACTCTAACAGCGGCAGAAGCAGAAGTCAATGGAAGGTTGATGAATGAATCTCATGAGTCAATAAGAAAAGCATTGACTAACCAACAGCAACCATATACTTATGATTTAAACATGTTTCAAATTTGAATAGCTCAATTTTCTGTAACCCTAGAAAGCTGAATTTTGGCACATAGTTAGGTATTTCCCAAAGCAATATGTAGACCAAATTTTATCGAAATTTTCGGAAAAAAAAATTTTTTTTGAAAGAAAACTCAAAATTTTCCCGGAAAACCCCGTTCGATTTTCCTGGCCAACGAACTCATCCAAGCCATTAATAAAAGAAAGGCACTTGCCGAGTTTCATCTAAATCGGTTAATTATTTTTTGAGTTATCAGACGGATACATATATATATATATATATATATATATATATATATATATATATATATATATATATATATATATATATATATATATATATATATATATATATATATATATATATATATATATATATATATATATATATATATATATATATATATATATATATATATATATATATATATATATATATATATATATATATATATATAAGCATATAAAAATTCAAACTGACCCCGGATATGGGTTCTAGGGGTCCTAATTCGCGCTCATTTGAAAGAATTTTTGCAAAGTCTCACCATCGATACCTCTCTATTAGTGAATTTTTTTAATAAAAATTCACTAAAAAGAGCCGTCAGCTCTTGAGGGAAACAAGCTCCCACCTCTCGTCCGCTCAGCCTGAGAGTCCTTCATAATTTCATCTCACATACTGTGGCCCCCATCACGGCTGCAGTCTCTCTTATCTTGGAGAGAGATAACATCAAATTTGCATACAAGTCAAAAGACACCATTAAGAAAATTTTGGTGCATAACAAAGATTATATTCCCCACCTTAAGAAGTCAGCGGTATATATAGCGTCTATATAGGAAGAACGGAAAGAGCGTTGAGTACCAGAGTCTCTGAACATCTAAGAAGCAGAAATAATGCTGACAACACCACTTCAGTTTTCGGCTGCCACCTGAGAGAGAGAGAGAGAGCTGCTACACCTTTGACAGTGGGAGCAACGCCAGAATCCTTCACCCATTAAGTTTTGGCATCGAACAATTCATCCTGGAGGAAATGGAAATTTACAAATACATAAATGGCTCCAACAGCAATGTTCTTAACGTTTTCAGCACCAGTGCCATGAACTTTCTTTTCACATACAGAAACCTGATAGAATAGAGTTTCCACAATAGCGCTCCTGCTGATTTATGGTCGATTCAAACCATAGACCCAAGCAAGATTGTTTTGCGTTGTTCGTTATTTCTCTGTCTTTGCCATTGACATTGCTCCGCTTGCCGGTGTTCATCTGTCACTTTGTCTCTTATGTCACTTGTCATTCGTCCTTTTCATTCTTAGTCTTCATTCAGGTTTTGCTTTATAAGTGCACAAACTCCCTTTTGCTGTTGGATAAAATAAAAGATATTCATGCTCTAGCTACTTCAAGTCTGGTGATGTTTCTGTTTTCTTGTTCAATTATATTTTCGTCTGGAAATCTGAAGATAATAGGTTAAAAATCAGAGCTTCAGCAACATACCATACAGCACGTTTTTCTGCAACTAAAGACAGGAACTAGTAAGTATAAATGCCTTAATTGCATCTGCTTTCTTTTCGTTTTCTTTCTAAATTTGACTTGCTCAGATGTTCTCAGGGGGTTCTGCACAGCTGTGCAGCCTGCTTGCCTTTTATATTGTGCTTGTCCTTTGATTTTAACTAGTTGTTTAATTTGACTTTTTAACATGTTATTTTAACTGCAACAAAGTATGGTTCTTTTGTGAGACTTTAGTCTTGTTTTAAATGTATATCTGTAGGAATATTTTATAACTGCGGATACTCTTGTCAGTTTAAGTTTGCGTGGCCGTTAGGTCTCGTTTTAATGTTTGACATTAGCTTTTGTTGGGTCTTGTACTCTCTGTAGTTGCAGTGTAGTTGCTAGCATGTTAGACCTACCAGACGCATATTTTCTGACAACCAGCTTTTTACATTCTAGGTCCCAACCCCTGAAGATGGCTGTATAAGGGTCGAAACGCTAATGGAGGTAAGTTAAAGGTATTGTATCGTAGAAAAGCGTTTTAATTATTCCTTTAACCATGTCAAACCCAGACGTATTGACGTTCAGAAATAATTTTAATATGACGTTTACAGCGTCGCTAAATTGGTTTTAGTTTTTGAGATATTAAGGAAAATGTAAAAATGTCTCAAATTTTTTTTAATCAACAGAATGTCAAAATCTATCAGTCTGATAAAAAAGCTCAATGCATAATTTCCTTACATTTTTATTCTCTATATCATAGGCTTATTACTTTCTCAGAATGACGTTTGATACTTGAAATATCGAAGCCAACGCTTTTTTTAAATAAGGACCTGTACTTTTTATACTATCATATGAAAGGCAATTTAATTACAAATTCAACCATTTATCACAAATATATGCTTTACGTCGTTTCGGTCCTGTATCATGAGTTTCGTGATGTAGAAAGACTTTAAATTTACGTTTTAATACGACTATAATTAAAAAGAAGTTAATTTGATGTTTTATCGAATTACAATTATTGGTATAAACAATAACTCAATCATACAGGCAGTTGATTTAACAGAACATGAGGAAGCCAATAAGCCAATTAAAAGTAATCTTAAATTGATTACAAAAATTTCATATTACATAAAAATATATATTCTGGATGTTAGGAATGACACTTGTTATTTTACAAACACAATGTTTTAATATTTGAAAATCACGCTTGGAAAACAGTTGAGGAACTTATGTTGGTTACTTGTCAAATTGAGTCGGATAATGTCAGATTTGTTGCATGAAAAATAAAGATAATTGATTTTCCTTTTAAGTTTAAGTCTTTTAAAATGAAAATTTTTTTAAAATGAAGAAAAGTTTAATGTGTTATTTGCTTATGCAAGGGTACACCGTAATCTTAACAAGGCACTTCATAGTTATTATAATTTGTACCAGGAAAGAAGAGTTCTAAATACGACCACCTTTTTGCAGATAGTCAGAAACTTGCGAGATTATGGTTATTTTAATAAGCCACAAAAAAGAAATGCAATTGCTACATTAGCCGATGGCGAAGAGGAATGGGAATTAAGTGCATTAGGTAGGTAACTATTACATTATTTTAATTAACTTAAAATCTTTTTTACAATCCATAATGTAATATTGATTTTAGCATATTCTGGTTATAAAAATAATATTGAAAGGGATGTTTCCCTAAGAGAAATTGAAAGAGAAATGGGACTGTCAAAAACGCCCGCAAAAAGAATTTTGCGTCGAAATAAATGTAGACCCTATCGCTGCCGAAAGGATCAATATATACGACCGACAGACTACCAACGATGGAGCATATTTTGTCGGTGGATTTTGGGACGGAGACGGCAGGATCCTGATATTTGCAGAATAATTTTATGGGATAAGTAAATCAGATTTTGCAATAACGAATGAGTCAACAGGAATCTTCACTATCTTTGGATGCAGGGAAATCAACGCATTCATCGCGAAACAGCATTTCAAGAAAGGTTCGGCATTAATGTTTGTTTAGAATACTGGAGTCAAAAGGAGTGGGTCCTTTCTTTTTAGACGAACATTTGATAGGTACAATGTATTTAAGTTTTCTAATAGATACTCTACCCGATTTGTTAGACGAGTTTTCCTAATGGGGTTTTATCAAAGATGACGTTTAATAAAAGAGCACCTCTAGACTTGAACGCTTTACTTTTGAAAATACAGGAGGCATGTAACAAAATTAACGTAACATCATTATGTTAGATTAATTTTGTTACATGCCTCCCGTATTTTCAAAAGTAAATCGTTCAAGTCTTATTAAAAGGCTTGAAAAATGACAACTTTTCCCAATTTAACCGACCTCCAAACTCTTGCCGTTTCGGAGAAAGCAATAGTCACACATGGTGTTTGGACCACTCTGTAGATATGCAAGATAGGCTAGAATATGCATTAGTCAACTTACTTTATCTTCTATGTCTATCATTGGACCTGGTTAAACTTATTTGTGTTAAATTTAAGTAGCGGCTTTTCATAAACAATTCACTCCAAAACAACTGAATTTTTTCTATTTCTATTAATTTAATATGTATAATGATATTAAAAGCCCCACCGTTCGGGTGGCAGTATAATGAAATTAAAGGTCTGAACGCCGCGCGCAAGGATAAAGAAATTGAAGGAGCATGACTTAATTAAATGCACAAGTTATCAAGAATAACATTTATAAAAACTCAATGTGGTTGCTCAGTCAAGGCATATGCTTTAATACAAATTAAATACAGGGCATGGGCTTCAGCACTTACACTTGGCAGGGTGTTAAATGTGCAAATAAAAGCCAAGAGTGCGATAAAATCGGTTTATTCAAAATTATCAAAGTTATATAATGCTGCTTGCTCCGGATGAATCAAATCTAAATAAACAAAAAATGATTGACTACTTTAAATTAATCCTTGAGACTGTCAAGATGAATTGTGGAGTAGTATATTACGTCTTAAAGAAAAGATTTTACAGATAAATGATGTACTTAGCTCATCAGTTCGGTTGATGTGATTCCGACCGCTGCACTTGGAGTGATAAACTAGATCCATCTAGGCCAGGATGTTAGGGGGGCCTCAGTGGGCTGGTATCTTCCTGTAGGAGCAGCTTGGGTGATGTTTCCTTGCAAGAGCAGCTTCAGCGACTTGGCACACTGGACATTCCTCTTAAGGGCGGACATGAAATTTAAGTTTAATGTTCGTTTCCTCCACGAGCGGCTGTGGTCCCCACAATAACGGATGTTCCTTGTTATTTGAACTCCTTCAGAACGATGTCCAGGAAATGGCGGGTGCTCCTCTCCATAGGATGACGGACTCTTGAATATGGATCCCAGAATGACGGATTCCCGAAAAACGGGTCTCCTAATGACGGGGTGGTATAAAATTTCAGGTGGATTATGGTCGGCTTAGTTCTTTGTTCGTTATGCAAGGCAGGCGGTAGCACGTTCCGTATCAGTACAAAAGTTATCTGTATGTTGACAGTTATTACAATTTAATTGACTTTGTTGAAAGCACAGTTAGTGAGAGATAATAGCAAACAATCATATAATATTAATTTTCTTCTTTTTTTTTGGAACGCTACCACAAACCACCATAGAACAATACAGCATTTAAAATGAACCGAGAAATTATTGAACGTAAATTTAGTACAGTAAAACAACAGGCAATCTACATTAATCATAATTCAGAAAATTTACAAGCAATAATAAAATAAGCGAGCATTATATCTTTATTCTTACTTATATAGACATGTTGTTATCTTCGGAGTATTTAATTATGTACTGGAATCTTATTAGGTTGAGTTTTCACGAACGTGTCGGGTGTCGGAAATTAGTTTATAAAGACTTCTTATCTTGAAATATATCCGACTAGTCGAGTGGTCGCGTTCGCAGGCGTATTCTCATTGAGTTATAATGCGGTAGAGCAACTGACTACGAACTGTGTATGCCGCATCACAGATTATGACGTCACTAGCGGGACTGATTCAGAAGCTTTATAGTTTGGAAAGAATGTGGTGACACGTGTGACATGTTACATATGTACCTACTATTAGTCACTTAAATCGTGTGACATTGTGTTTAATATATCCATCTTTGTCTATTTTATTCACTTTTGTGCTGCACAGTAATGTCCTTTTCTACCAACAATGTTGCGGGATTTTTCAAATTCTATTATATTACTTCATTCTGGAAAACCCTGGAATATAATTATTTAACAAAATCCAATTTTGGCACATTGCATTTGTAGTTTGATGGCAATATGTAAGTTAACTTTCGTAAAAATCAATTGGTAAGCTTAAAAGATATAGCATTTTCGTGAAGAAAATGCAATTTTCCACCTGTTGGAAAAATTTTCTTGGTTATATTTCTCTTGATAAGCGGTATTACTTCCACATCGTTATAACGTGTGGAAGTATGGCATCGGCGACAAAAATTTCAACATTTTTTTATGCTTAAACCTCGTAAAAAGTGTCAAAACATATAGAAAACATGATTTGGTCTGTCGGCCTGTCGGTCTGTCGTCCTGTCGGTATGTCGGTCTGTCGATCTGTCCGTCTGTCCGTCTGTCCGTCTGCCCGTCTGTCCGTCTGTCGGTCTGTCGGCCTATATGTCTGTCTGTCGGCCTGTATGCCTGTCTGTTTGCACTCACGATAACTTTAGAACGAATTGAGATAACGTCTTCAAATTAGGTATATAGTTATCACCCGACAAACTGACGGTTCGGATTCTTTTTGGGTAACATCGCTTCAGGGGGTAGGATGTGATTTGGTAAAAATTCACATTTTTCGGTAAAACTCTAGTAACATAAAATTTTAGGATTTGTTTATTAGAAAACTTTCAATTTCATAAAAAATCTGGTATTCTGCGCTTAAATTAAAATAGGGGTTGAATGTGTGAGGCTGGAATAGCGGTGCAAGATATTTCGATTTTTTTTTGCTAAAACGAAGTAAAAAGTATCAGAACATATAGAAAATTTGATTTTGAAACGAAAATTGTTGTGTCTGCCTTTCTGTCGGCCTGTACGTCTGTGCGTTTGTAGACGCAATAACTTTGGAACGAATTTAGATATTATCTTCAAAATTGGTATAAAGTTAGCAACCGACAAAGTAACGCTTTTAATTGTTTTTCGGTAACATCGCTTTAGGGGGTAGGGGATAAATGAGGGACAATTTGGTGAAAATTGACATTTTTTCTTTAAAACTCGAGTAATCTAACGTTTCAGAAGTTTTTGCGTACAGGAATACGAGCTACAGAGTCGGCTAAAGGGGTAATGATTCTCAGGATTCTATTACAATTTCAGACTGCCATCACATTTTATCAATTGTTTTTTGCTTTTGAAATAATCGCGAAAATACAAACTAGTGCATTTTTGACAAACCCCGTATCCCGGTTACCTGAGAATATACGGTATTTTGGTTTAGATATTTTGTGGGCACTTTTTTAAGGCCTTTTCAACAAACAATACAACAAAAAATATATTTTACCGTCTTCAAGATAATAACTATAAATATTCTTACTTATAAATTTTCTTTTGAATACATGCTGACATAAACAAATCTAAAGGTTTCCTAATGAATTTTGCTGATGTGCTTGATACGGTGTGGTAGGCGAGACAACAATTTGTTTATTAAGTAAAGATTGGAACCTATTCTGAACACTGATAAGCACAATTGGAGAACCCAAAGCACCACAACAAATATTTAAAAACCTGACAATCGTTTCACTAACCAAGTTAGTGCCATTATTCATTCTCTGGTGACGCTAACTTGGTTAGAGAAACGATCGTCAGGTTTTGAAAATGTGTTTTGGTTGTATGGGTTTTTCAAGTTTGCTTAAATTGTTTATTTTATAATTGTCATATTAGGTTTAATTTGCAGTGTCTTCTGTATTGTTTTTATTACATTTCCTTTATTCAATTGGAACTCGTTAACTGCTTCTCTTTAGTTTAATTTAATTACCATTACGTTGATATTATTTTTAATACCCGACAATTAGCTATGGCTCCTAATTATACGAACGGAGAAGAATTATACATTTTAGAAACCTACTTCATAGCCCACAGAAACTCTATAGCGGCTACCGAAATTTAAGAAAATAAATTGCGTGATAGACATGAACCAAACGCAAGACATTTAGGGATTTGGTACTAAATTTGCTTATTATGTAGTTTTGCAAAACCCAGAAATCATAAATAAGCTGTAGAAAATCAGAAGAGAATTGATGCTGTCACTAGGTGAAGATTGGAAACTGTGATGACCACTGATAAGCACACTTGGAGAACCCAAATCACTACAACACATTTTAAAAACCTGATGATCGTTTCACAACCAAATGTGATCTGTTGTGGTGATTTGAGTTCTCCCAGTGTGCTTATTAATGCTGTGGTACAATACACTGATAATAACCCCACATCATCGGTTAGAAAAATTGCTAATGAAACGGATACCCCTAAGTCATTCGCCCATCAAATACTGGACGTTAATAAATACAATCCATACAAGCCTAGGTTTATCGGCAAATGATTTTCCCCGAAGATTTTGTGAATGGTATATTCAAAATATGCGATAAAATCCCAATTATTCAATGAAAATATTATGGACCGACGAAACTCGATTTATCAATTTCAGAGTTTTCAACAGGCATAATACCCATCATCGGGCCATATAAAACCCACAGCTCACCTCATCAAGACGATTCCAAACAAAATTTGGATTTAACCTTTGGTGTGGTATAATAGGTCGCTATAAAATGCGTTCTGAATTCAAACATGAAATTAATAAAATTATTACTTTCAGTTAATCAATTAATTGGAACATTCATTTTTTATTTCAATTTGAGTGCAGCACGATATCTTCGACTCTTGCAAGAGCAAATAATGCCATCTGTCACAGCAGCTGTGGGGAATTTGGTTTGTGGACGCAGTTGTGCACGATGTTGTACAGCTCATAAAACCGCCATCGCAAAGAATTATTTAGAAGAAAACTCTCCTAATAGATTAATAGCGACTAATGGCGATATTTTGTGGCCTGATAGATCCCCTGATATAAATCTTCTTGATTTCTTTTTATGTGGACACATTAAAAACGAATCTTACGCACTTGAAGCTCCCGCGAATGTTGTAATTTTAGAAGAAAGAGTCTGAAACGTTATGCGTGCACTAAATAGAAACACATTAATTAGGGCAATAAACTCTCCGCAAAATGTGTATTGATTAAGGTGGTGGTCACAAAGAAAATTTTCTTTAAATTCAACAGTTTATATCTAAACTTCGTTTAGCTTGTATTGTAAATTAACCCAAAATTACCGCAAAATGCCTGCTTTTACATTCGTTCAAGAAATTGATCGATAATAATGCAAGAATAATTTCCGAACTGTCTAGCTAGCGTAAAGTGAAGCATTCAATCGCCTACTAAAGTGAGTGGACAAATGAAAAATTTGACGTTATCCAGAAACACAGCCTAACTAGATTAACTTTTTTTGCGAGTTACAGGTAACTACTATTTTTTCTTATTAGACGTTTAGATAGAAAATTCCATGTTGTGTACATTTTTAAAAAGGGGATAAAAATGCTATTTAATGCAATAAAAATCCGATACGGCGTCCGTAAGAAAAACACAGATATAATCAGTATCTTAGAAACGATAAAAGATATTCTTCTGTTTTACTTTTTATTGCAAAAATCTTAAAAAGTGCCCATAAAATGTCTAAACCAAAATTCCGTATGTTCTCAGATAACCGAGATACGGGGGTTTGTCAAAAACGCACCATTCTGGTTTTTCGCGATTATTTGAAAAACAAAAAATCAATTGATAAAATGTGATGGCAGTTCGCAAATTGTAATAGAATCTTGAGAATCATTACCTATTTAACCGACTTTATAGCTCTCATAATAACCAAGATAGCAAGCTACGCGGCAACAATTTGGGACACAGTGTATGTATTAATATTTGTTTTATTTCTCACAAATTTCTCAATACATTTCATTTTAGTTATAAGTGTATAATTAAAAAGGGTTGCAATTTGAAGACAATGCCCCAAAAAATACACGTTTGGGGTTTTCCACTGTAACAAGGCTTATCAATATTAAAAATCATGGTATTTATACAAGACAAAATATCGGTGTGATACATATATATATATATATATATATATATATATATATATATATATATATATATATATATATATATGTATATATATATATATATATATATATATATATATATATATATATATATATATATATATATATATATATATATTGCTATGGTATTCTTCGCACTTTTAACTGTTGAACATGAGAATTTTAATTATTATGGGTTTTCCTCTTCATTCTAAAGCACTTATTTTTATTGTCCATTTAAAGTATTAACATTGATAAAAATGAAATTATGCCAATATTTCTTTACTTACCGCTGTATCTAAAAATGTTTCTCTTATCTCATGGGTAGAAATCTAAAATTCGGCCAGCATATTTGTTTTGATGTAACTTATTTGTATTTCTTTTATATTCATTTTAATCCAGACTGTTAGAAATTTCGTTAAAACATTTTCAATTGAGTTTTTATTGATTTTATTCTTTTAATTGATAATTATTTGAATATAGACTTATGTAGTGATATATTTTTATGGGTCAAATTAATCAGACTATATAAATAAAATCTATTGTGGTTTATTTCTGATTATTTAAATTCTTTTGAAAACCATAGCTATATCAAAAATTATTGATCATTGTCAATAAATCACACAAATTAAAATCTTATTTTAACAATGAATCAAATAAACTATACTCATTCGGCCTTTATCAGCATATCCCTCTTAATGTTCTAAATATACACAAAAGTCATCAATGTAACAGAAATCCTTAAAACTAAGCACAATATAAAAAAGTCTGCGCATTTATAATTACAATATTCACAAAATTGACTTACTTCTTAATGTCTCTAATTGGTTCTTCGTTGAGATCTGAATTATTCGGCATTGGACCATCTATTTGGATTTTATTACCGTCACTATTTCATTGGGGCAATGGATAAATATCGAGCTTATTTTAGATATCCCTTTGTGTGGAAAATTTTCTTCTATGTTGACTGCTATTATCGATTAATATTCAGCTACTGCTGCTCTTTGCTATTGTTATTACTCATTAACTGCCACCTTATATTACGGCAGTTAAAAATCGAATGCTAATTACACTGATACGTGTCGTTTTCTTAATTCCATCATTAATGTTTCTTTTTACCTCACATCATCGCAGTTTAAAATCAAGTGCCTCCTATAATTTCATGTTTTCTTTAAATATCTGCCCTTCTCTCAAAAAAAACTCTCCCTTTACATACAGGCTGTGCAATACAGAGTTCATTAGCCGAAATCTTGCCAAACTTCTTATTAGTTATAATTTTAAAAAAACGTCCCTGAGTTT
Organism: Tillus elongatus; assembly: GCA_964006375.1. Lineage (NCBI taxonomy): Eukaryota > Metazoa > Arthropoda > Insecta > Coleoptera > Cleridae > Tillus > Tillus elongatus. The sequence goes on from OZ023267.1 coordinate 77,655,002, forward strand.
CACTACTAACATTGTGTTTCTTTTTATAATTTACTGACAATATTTTTTTTACCTTAAATACAATGTGTCTATACCTACTTTACACTTACTCATTCTTATTTTCTTTAAGCAAAACTATAAATAAAAACAAAGCATTGTTCTGTATTCTTCATATTACAATGATATTTACTATTCAACCAAAACAATATAAGTGAAAACAAAGCATTGTTCTGTATTCTTTCAATTCTCATGATATTTACTATTAAACCCAAAATATCCAAATCACTTTTAAATTTACAGGGCATTTAAATATTAAGACGCATAAATTTAATATACATGGCTCGTTTTTCTCCACAAAAAGTTTCTATTTTTACTCCATATTTGCTATTTATAGCAATATATATATATATATATATATATATATATATATATATATATATATATATATATATATATATATATATATATATATATATATATATATATATATATATATATATATATATATATTTATAAACATTTATAAATTGAAACTGAACCCGGATATGGGTTCTAGTTCTAAATGAGCGTGAACTAGGGTTCACGCTCATTTATTATTTTTTTTTCAAAATTCAAAAGTCGGAATTTCCCCATTAGTGAATTTTTTCAACGAAAATTCACTAAACAGATGACCTATTCCCCCCGTGAAGACCATGATCTGCTGAATGCCCTCGAAAGCCAACGGCAAATCACCAAGAATTATTGCCAATCATGTTTCCATCAGAAAATAGCGACGCTCATGTTGAGTTAGTGTATTTATTGAGGTGTGCAACGGCCATAAATAAAATTAAATATTCTAGCGAATTAAACTCAAAGGCAAAAAAAAAAAGAAAAGAAAATAAATCTGTAAAATACTTGGGTTTACACTTAGATGCAAAGCTAAGCTTTCAAAAACATATATAATCCTCACTACACATTTCTTAATAAACAATTCAAACTTTCAACACAACATAAGTTAATCGTAGATAACAAGAAAAAGGCCGATCCTTTCTTATGTCGCTCCCGTCTAGAGTGGTGCCGCGAAAACGCATATAAAAATTACAGCGGTTTCAACACAAATGTCTAAGAATTATTCTTGATAAAAATAGATATTAAGTGAGTGGTGGACCTGCCGCCATCTATTTGCGGAACCAAGTTGTATGTTGTCACGCCAGCTCCAAATAACACAAGGTGTCAAAAAATAGAGACTGTATACAACTAACTAACAATTTAGTAAATTGTTAGCCCTGGCCCATTTCTACCTTAATATAGGGACAAAGAGTGTAAGGCTAGATGCATTCTCGCAACAATTAGAACCGTAGACCGGTTTCGCTCTCATTAGAGCTCTTCAGTACGGCATACTAATTGCAGCAAAAATACACCTATAAAGTACTACGGCTATAGTAGCCAGCCTTTCAACACTAAATGAGTGGTGGACCTGCCGCCACCTAGTTGCGGAACCAAGTAGTATGTGTCACGCCAGCTCCAAATAACACAAAGTGTTAAAAAAATTGAGACTGTATACAACTAACTAACAAGAATATTTTTCAATTTAATAATGAATTTTTTGAACACATTGATGACACAGCAATGGGCAACCCACTTTCCCCATTCATTGCAGACCTTTTCATGAGCAGATTTGAAACAGACCTAGCAAATGAAAATAACTGTTTTCCTAGAGTATGATTTCGTTATGTGGACGACGTTTTTGCAGTATTTAAGACAAATGTATGCAAAGTGGATGATTTTATTGCCAAATTAAATAGTAAATCTGATTTCATTAAATTCACGGATAAAATAGAATCTGACATCCACAGCAAGGGAACCACCAGTGTGAGTTACATTTCGATTTTCCACACAAAACAGCTAGTTTGGATTTTCTAGTTCATAGATTAAAACAGTTCCCTTAAATAGAAACACAACAGAGAACTTGAATATATTAAAAATGTAGCTAAGTATAACGGTTACTCTGTCTGCTTAGTGGAAAAATTAGCCAATAAACTAAAAACAAAGAAAATGTTAGCGGAATCTACGACTTTCTGAAAAAAAAAACGTGTTCTCGTTACCATTTGAACCGCGAATTACAAGAGGTTTTAATAGTAAGAAAGCCAATTTAAAGCTAACATTTTCTACAAGAAATACGTTAAAAAAATGATAGGTAAGCCAAGATCGTGAACTTAAATATATTGGGAAAACTAAAAGAATTATTGAAACTAGATTTAAAGAACATTTGGCGCAACTGAGATATGCCACTATTGATAAATCATGTATTGCTCAGCATATTTGGGATAATGATCATCATGTAGATAAAGGAAATCTCAAGTTAATAAAAAATGTCAAGCAGTCGCGTCAGTGAAAGTATATATATATAAATATATATATATATATATATATATATATATATATATATATATATATATATATATATATATATATATATATATATATATATATATATATTGCTATAAGAAAAATGGAAACATTTTATTGTGAAGAAAAAAGAGCCAGGTATATTAAATTTATGCATCCTAATATTTAAATGCCCTGTATATTCAAGAGTGTTGAATATTATGGGTATAATAGGAAATATCATAACAATTAGGAGAATACAGAACAATGCCTTGTTTTTATTTATATTGTTTTGCTTGAAGAGAATAATTTTAATTTTATCTGATCTCAGTGAATAGGTAGATGTAAAATAAATATAGTCACTGTATATTTAAGTTAAACATATTTTTTTATCGTCAGCAAACTATATATTCTGAAAAGACACACAGAGTGTTTGTTACCAGTAAAACGCGGAGACGTTTTTTTTTTCTATAAGTGCAACTAGTAAAGAAGTTGGACAATGGTAGATGCAAGGCTGTTGAACTTTATTTTACACAGCTGCAGCCAAAAGGAGATGTTTTGTTAGAGGAGTGTAGATATTTAAACTAAACGGCGGCAATGCGAAGGGGCATTCGAAGTTGAAATTTTCAGCAATGTAGATTCACAATTTCACATTGAAGACTCCAGCATGAACTGACGCAATGTGCGTTAGGCATGCATTCAATTTTCAGAAATTCACGATTCAGCATTGAACACTCGACCAGAAACTCGCAAGGTGAATTGGGCAGTCGATGACAGACGGCACCCAGGTAAATGTGAAGACTGCGAAAAATTGCGTTATAGTAAACAGTCGATTACAAACTGCCGATGCAGTACAAGATATTTCGTGTGAAAACCGGGAAAGTACAAGTGTAACTAGCACTCCGTTTTTAAAAACCATTTTAATATAAGATGGCAAATAATCAGCAATAACAATCAAGGTGGAAAAAACAATTCCACACAAAGGGCTATCCAAATTAAGCCCGATACCAATTGATTGCCCCAATGAAATGGTGGCAATTATAAAATCCAAACAGGAGATCTAATGGCAAAGAATAATACACATCTAAAAAAAGAACCAATTGGAAACACTAACCAGTAAGTCAATCTTGTAAATATTATCATTATAAATGTGCAGACTTTTATATATCTTGTGTTTGATTTTATGAATTTCAGTCACATTGATGAACTTTATGTATGTTTAGAATACTAAGGGGGATGTGTTGATAAAGACCAAACTAATAGAGCATAGTTTATTTAATTCATTGTTCAAATAAGATGTTGATTTGTGTAAATTATAGATAACGATCAATAATAATTTTTGATATAGCTATGTTTTTTCTAACGAATTTAATAACCAGAAATAAAACACTCTAGCTGGTATTTATATAGTCTGATTGATTTGACCCATTTAAAAAAGAAACAAGATAATAATAATATCATCAAATAAGGCTATATTCATTGTCAATTAAACCAATTAAATCAATAAAAATGTAGTCCATTGTACCAACTGTTATCTTAATAATCAGTGTGTCTTACCTAGAAGGGATACTTGATGACGACACACAGTATTACAAAAGCAGGTACAAAATTTTAATTACAGGGACTTAAAACTCAACAGTGGGGGTCTGTCTATATACCTTCGTAGAGGACGTAGTTCGCAACTTCTTGGCAACTATAAATAGTAGTTCTAGTTTTTATTGGCTTGGTTTATTCATCCATCCGATGACGCTAACTTTGTTAACAAAACGATCGTCAGGGTCTAAAAACTGTATTGTGATGAATTGGGTTCCGCAAATTGTACTTAGCAGTTCTCATCACAGGTTTTAATATTTACCCAGTGAGACAAGGACAAATATTTTCACGTCTAGTGGCCCTTCAAGACGACTTTGTGACACATCAGCGGTACCACGGAAAGAGGGATTTCAACACTAGAACAAACAGAGGAGTTTACATGACATTTAAATAAACTATATATCACTTAGTGATGGTAAATACAAAAATATAAATAAAACTTAATTTAAATAACTAAACTAGTTGTGTATTATCTTATAAACTATCATATTATTTATAGTTCTGCCTCTACAGTAAATAAGCATATGACGTACAGAATTTCTACGCGTAGGTTGTATCCAGCATATAGTAAAGTTGTTATGTTTGTAGGTAATTATATACCTTCTTATAAAAAAATATGTATAATGTATATAAAAAATTCGGAATTTCTGTCCCTGATATTTCACCGCACACAATCAACCCCTAATTTAATTACAACACAGAATACCAGATGTTTAATGAATATGAAAGTTGTCTAATAAACAAACGCTAAAACGCTATATTGCTTAAGTTTTAACGGAAAAATTTCAATTTTCACCAAATCACCAGCCATTTATCCCTTGCGCCCTCGAACGATTTTAGCGAAAAAGAATCTGAACCGTTCATTTGTCGGGGCTAACTGTATACTAAATTGGAAAACGATCTTTAGATTCCTTCTGAAGTTATCGTGGCTACAAACAGACAGCAGACATACAGACCGACACACCGACAGGCAGACAGACCGACAGACAAAAAACTGTTCGTTGCCAAATCATGTTTTCTATATATGTTGACACTTTTTACGACGTTTAAACAAACAAAAAAATTTGAAATTTTTGTCGCCGATGCGATACACGTGACGATCTGGGAGTAATTTAAACTAACGTTGTATATTGATTCTAGGACTCTCAACTTTTTTACATAAAAGAAATATGTCATTCTCAAATTAAATAGTTTTTGAGTTGGCAATGCCATTACTACTTAATTAGTGAATCATTAAACATGTATACGGTATACTTTGAAGAACCCAATCCATTAAAACACAATGTCATGCGCTAATTGCGTCATATGTGAATCTTCTTATACATTTATTATATTTCAACTCATAGGGTCTGCTCTTTTTAAGATTTATACCACTTTCTTTCTCTATGATTTTATATTATGTTTAGCGTTCTACTCTCAGCTGAAACAAAAAAAAAAACTTTCGGATCGGTCGTCATGCGCACTAATAGGCAAGCGTCTGTCACACCGATTTAGTTTAGTTCAGTTCAGTTCAGTTCAATAAGCTAGCATCGGAGTTTAATTCCATTAGCCACAGAAATTTTTTTAAAAGAATTTTGTTGAATTATTTCTGTTTGATACATGGTCATTCTAAAAATTATACTTAACATATTTGACATTTTTTACTTATTCTCCTAGGTAGCTCCATATTATTCCTTTCTTATATAGATTTGTTTCTCTTTTTCTGTTTCTTTTTTTTTAGTTTTTTTTAGTGTTTTTAATGATATTTTTTTCCATACTTCTAAGACACTGATCTACACTGCCTCCGCCACTGGTGCATTTTTTAGTCTTCGGCATTTTGTAGGTATTTGTCATTTATTGTTGCAATTGCAAACGTTTTGCGGATACAGTTATTTAACATGGGTTATTATTGAAAAAACGCAACTCTTGAATGTTGAACTTTTTTTTTTTTTCAAACGAATGCAAACTAGGCCTCCTGAAAGCCATATCTGAGGTCACTTTCAAACTATATATATATATATATATATATATATATATATATATATATATATATATATATATATATATATATATATATATATATATATATATATATATATATAGGGTGGCGCATTGAAAACGAAACAGACCGGTTTGCGTCCAGAAATTTTTTTTTAAAGAAACGCTGAAACATATCAATTTTAATATTGAGGGGGGAATGTTTTCACATAAAACTCAACTTTTTCACATAAACCCCTTAAGGGTGGTGATAACAACCCTTATATTTTAAATAGGGAACATGGGTCGAGTGTTACATCAATTGAAAGCTGATTCTTTTCTGAATTCAGCACACTAATTTTTTGGACGTTTTATCAACTCGTTTAAAAATTATTCACAGTTGGAGTTGCAAGAACGTATTTCATTCATTGTGATAAGAAATGCAGTAACTAGTCAATTTTTCGTAAAAAAAAAACCAAAACCAAACGTTCAAAAATGTTTATTCAGTTAAGTAAGTGTTCAAATTGTTGACCACCGGCTTCCATACAAAAGTCAAATTTTGATCAAAACGTGCTCTGATATTCTGGAGCATTTGTGAAGTTATTAGACGGCATTCTTCAAAAATGCGTCGTCGTAATTCTTCCAGAGACTCAGGTTCCGTTGCGAAATTTCTACTCTTCAAATGGCCATAGAAAGAAGTCTAAATGAGTTAAATCCGGTGATCTAGGGGACCACTAAATAGCACCTCTACGCCCAGTCCATTGCTCTGGAAACTCTCTGTTCAAAAACTCCCTAATACGTTGTGAAAAATGCGGAGGAGCTCCATCTTGTTGAAACACTAATTGATTTTCTTGATAGCGATCATCATTTTCAACAATGTCAATTAGTAGAGGGTAAACGATATCTTCTAGTAACTCCAAATACGTTTCGCCACTCAAATTGCCACCAAGAAAAATTGGTCCGATTAAACGGTCTCCAAAAATGCCAGTCCAGACATTCAATTTCTGTGGAGTTTGAGTGTGGACTTTGTGAAATTTTCTTAGATTATTATTTGCCGAATAACGACAAATATGACAATTGACTATAGAGTTTAATGAAAACGTACACTCGTCTGAAAAACAGATATTGAACAGAAAGTGCCCGTTATCAGCTATTCGTGCAGTCATAACTTCACAAAACTCCAGATGCCGATCAGAATCATCTTTATTGAGTTGTTGTACAAGATTAATTTTATACGGGTGAAATTCAATATTCGCTGAAGAGTTCTTCTTTTGATGTTTGAAACAGTGGCCAATTTTCTCGTGCTCAAAGTTGGGTCTGCAGCAATTTGTCCTAAAACTTCAATCTCAGTAGTCTCATTTCTAACCGGAAACTCACGTTCAGGATCCCGTTTTTTGTTGGCTACTGAACCACGTTGTCGAAACTTTGCAACTAACTCCAAAATGTATTTTCTGTTAACATGTTTGTTCGGATGTCGTCCATTAAACAAATTTGCGGTACGGTTGGCACAGTCATCGTTTTTGAAAAAAAGAGTAATTATTTCAACTCTTTCTTCCACAGAATACACCATTGTGAAATTAATTTTCGGTAGTACTATCAAGTATCAAACCGACCGATAAACTGAAATAATAAACCTCATTTCTCTCATTCCGATAAGAAGTTTCGAGTTTTATGTCAAAACATGTCCCCCCAATATTAAAATAGACGTGTTTCAGCGTTTCTTTAAATCTTTAAAAAAATTCTCTGGACGCAAATCGGTCTGTTTCGTTTTCAATGCGCCACCCTATATATATATATATATATATATATATATATATATATATATATATATATATATATATATATATATATATATATATATATATATATATATAGGGTGAATCACCGGGAAATGCATAGATTGGTTATGGGAAAACCAGCAATAGGAAAAATGTCAATATTTGGTACTGTACTAATGCAATTGGCGCGACACTCTGCTAAAATATTTTCAGGGTAGTGGTATTTCCGGTTATACAGGAAGTAGATGTCAACATCCTTATTTCAAATTGGACACCCAGTATATTATAACATTTTGAGATTTTGCGTAAAATTCTGAATATTTTTGTGTGTCATACACTTAAGCGTTCTTCTTGAGATATTCGAACTGTTATGTCAAAATCGACAAAACATGTTGATTTTTTTCTTTCATACACACGACATAATTATTTACTTTGGATTGCCTTCTTCGTATATAACGGCGTAGTTTAACAGTCTTTAACGTTTAAATTATTATACAAATGACGATTATTTAAATTTATTTATCATTATTGGGCAATGTAATAAAGCTATTTCAAGAAATGTGAAATATTTGCAAACCTATAACCACAAAACCCGAAACCAACACCATATTCAGTTAAACGATTTACTGAAAACTTCAGAAACTTTGGACCAGTCAGAGCAAAGATGCAGAGAATGAAACGAGTCGTAAATAATAAAAAAAACTGAAATTGCAATTTTGGATTATTTTACCGCATATCTGACAATATCTACAAGGCAAGTAGCATTAGAATCAGGAGTATGGCAATCATCAATTTTAAGAATTTTACGAAAACACAAGTTTCACTTATATGCATTTTCTATAGTACACCAAAGTTGCATCATTTAGAGAACATATTTTTCAAGAGCCCGGAAAATTTGACACTTACTGTGCCATAAGAAACGACCGCATCGTGGCTCTACACTTATATCAGGAAAATTTGAATAGTGAGTTAAACATTTTTTAAATGTTTCAAATAATAAAAGACTTTTACTAACTTATAGGCGAGCGCTATCTCAACATCTTGCGTAATTTGGAAGTTGACTATTTGGATAAGTTGCAGCTGGGTGATTATAGAAGCCTATTCTATCAACATGACAGAGCACCTTCACATAATGGTTATTTTATATGGGGTACAATAAAAAATCAAGTTTACAACACCGCATTCACCACCTTGGAAGACTGCACGCTGCGAGTAAGAACAGCATTTGAAAATCTCAATCCTCTGTCAATAAGGACCTCCCATGAATAAATGCTGTGGAGATACGAAAGATGTCTGCAAGCTCAAGGAGATAAATTTGAATATTTACCGAAATAATTTATTTAGCTCTTTTTAAATTTTTTACTAGTTGGTTTGGTTGTACTTTTGTCGGATATGCTGTGAAATATCCCAAAATTGCAATTTAAGTATTTTCATTGTTTACAATTGGTGTAATCCCCTGCACCTTTGTTCAACTGTATATGGTGTGGTTTTTGTGGATATCGGTTCGCAAATATTTCACATGTTCTTGAAATAGCTTTCTTACATTGCCCAAAAACAAGCATACTTGGAGAATAAGGAGAATGAATAATTCTAGAAGCATTCATCCTCTGATGAATCTATCTTGGTTAGTGAAACGATCGTTATGTTTTTTTAACGAATTGTGGTGATTTGGGTTCTCCAAGTGTGCTTATCAGTGCTCACAACAGGTGTCAATCTTCACTTATTGCCCAAAAATATGAAATAAATTTAAATAATCGTCATTTGTATAATTGTTTAAACGCCCTGGCATAACTGTTTAAAACAATGAAAAGCAAGTGACACTTGTTTAGCACCTGCCTGGCGGGTGTATTGTAAGCGTCATCGTGGCCAACTGAGGTGAGATCAAACGACCACTATTGTAATAAAAAATAGAAAACTGCTAGAGTTTCTAAAAGTAACGGTTTTTTTTTTTGATAAACCACCTCATACAAAAATTTCCCGACCTTTAATAGGAAATAAGCTTAAATAATCAAAATAGGGGCTTTTCTTTTGAAAAACCCAACGTCCCGCAGTTTTTTCATCTTAATTTGGGTACTTATTTTTCGAACACTCTGTATCAATAAATTCAACAATTTTATTCAAAGACTGTTAGACTACGTCCTCATCTACAATGAGAGTAATGTAAAGTAAATAATTATGAGGTGTGTGCGGTCTGGAAACGTAACTTTTGAAGAAAAAGTTTGAATAGCTCAAGACGAAGAAGGCTTAGGTGTGTTGTGTGTGTCTCTCTATCTCTATCTCTATTTTTATCTCTATCTCTATCTCTATCTCCGTCTCCGTCTCCGTCTCCGTCTCCGTCTCCGTCTCCGTCTCCGTCTCCGTCTCCGTCTCCGTCTCCGTCTCCGTCTCCGTCTCCGTCTCCGTCTCCGTCTCCGTCTCCGTCTCCGTCTCCGTCTCCGTCTCCGTCTCCGTCTCCGTCTCCGTCTCCGTCTCCGTCTCCGTCTCCGTCTCCGTCTCCGTCTCCGTCTCCGTCTCCGTCTCCGTCTCCGTCTCCGTCTCCGTCTCCGTCTCCGTCTCCGTCTCCGTCTCCGTCTCCGTCTCCGTCTCCGTCTCCATCTCCGTCTCCGTCTCCGTCTCCGTCTCCGTCTCCGTCTCCGTCTCCGTCTCCGTCTCCGTCTCCGTCTCCGTCTCCGTCTCCGTCTCCGTCTCCGTCTCCGTCTCCGTCTCCGTCTCCGTCTCCGTCTCCGTCTCCGTCTCCGTCTCCGTCTCCGTCTCCGTCTCCGTCTCCGTCTCCGTCTCCGTCTCCGTCTCCGTCTCCGTCTCCGGTCTCCGTCTCCGTCTCCGTCTCCGTCTGCGTCTCCTTCTCCATCTCCATCTCCATCTCCATCTCCATCTCCATCTCTATCTCTCTCCATCTCTATCTCTCTCTTTCTATATCTCTCTCTCCCTTTCTCTCTTTCTATCTCTCTCTCTCCCTTTCTCTCTTTCTCTCTCTCCCTGTGTGTTCGTGTCTGCAGGCGTGTCTCTCTTTAGTAAATAGCTTAAATGAATTAGGCAAGAAAATCTGACCAGGTTCTCCAGGAAAATTTGATTATACAAGAAATAATAGACCAAATTTGATAAAACTAGGCGGGCGAGTTTCTTTAGTAAATAACTTGAATGAATTGGGAAAGAAAATCTGACCAACTTTTCCAAGAAAATTTTGGGGTTTCTTTGAGAAAAAAGTTATAATCATTTAAAGGGCACAAAAACAAATTTTCAATTACTTTTAATTGAAAGATATATTGGTTTTGTATGACGTCATTTAACTGTCAAACAATTTAAAAAATACCTGGGAAATAGCTAAAAATATGGATAGGCGTAGCACAAACTGACTTGGTCAGAAATCTAAAAATGTAATAATATACAGGCTGTTTGATTTAAGAGAACCGAATTTACTAATGTTTCGGGTATAACTGGATGTGTCGCAGTCTCAAAAATATTTCTGTTTCCCATTGACACACACACACACACATATATATATATATATATATATATATATATATATATATATATATATATATATATATATATATATATATATATATATATATATATATATATATATATAATATGCAAAACATTGCAGATTAAAAGTCCTACCAGACGTATAAAAGCTTCTAATGAATGTGTTTCGTTAATTCACCCAATATATTGATGTTTTGTTGTTGTCAGAGGGTATTTTATTTATTTAATTGCCAACTGTAATGCACACAAAATGCAGGTGGCTCTTGGCACTGACCTTTATTGATATTGATCAATATACTTTTCATAACAACTAAAATATGTAAAATCGTCATTTTGTCCAAAAACAGAGAAAATACCTAGATAAATGCCGTATCTGATTTTGTGTGTATTGTTTAAATCACACCACTCGTTATCAATGTACAAAAATCTATCAGCTGTCAGAAACAAGTATCTATAAATATTTACTTTTTATTTGCACACCATTTGATCTTATCTCTTTCAATGGATTTCTATGAAAATTCCTTACAATATAGTTTCCATTTTAATAAAGTAACAAATAATGAATAAGCAATATTTTAACCGAAAAATTATTTTAATACCTTGTTTCTGTAAGCTGCGTCGATTTTCGCGACTATGGCCAATCAGCTATGCCAGGAAGCAGTTCCATTCCACCGTCCCAGAAATTTTGACGACCCCCCTCCCCTTGTAAGTAGTTTAGTGATCTTTAACGTGCCTCACATGGCATGGTACACTCCACCTCAGAAGAACGGAACATGCAAATATTCTACTTGCTCAAACAGAATGCCGCAACCCTAGTTGATGTTACTGTTACAGTACTGAGTGAAGATTGGAACCTGTGGTGAGCACTGAAAAGTATACTTTAGAGAATCCAAATCACTACAACACATCTTTCAAAGACATGACGATCGTTTCACTAACAAAGTTGGCGTCATCCGAGGAAGAAAGATTCCAAACTACTTAACCACTAAACATCACATTTAAACTAGGTCTTAGGTAAAGACCGATACAGAGAGTGACGAACCACAGGCAAATTTTCTGTGTATTGTATTTTAATTGACGGACGTCGTTTTTCAAATTCCGTGATAACTTTTACCTGCCGGGTTTCGGAATCCCTTCTGTATCAAAGAGAGAGTGCAAGCAACGGGATATTTATAAATTGTGGTGCTCGGCTTAAGGAATATTTGCTTTTTATTGCCTTAGAGATCTAACTTCGCTGGTTGTCTAAGATTTCTGATAAGTTTCAGATTTTCTTTATCTATGTGGTGATTATTATCCCAAATATGTTGTATCGCACATGACTTGTCTACACTACTGTCTCTCAGCTGTGCAAAATGTTCGCTAAATCTGGTTTCAATGGTTCTTTTACGTTGGGCAGTATGCTAAAGCAAATCAAACTGAAGATCAATATGACAAAAACAAAAGTAATGGAGGTAGGTAAGGATACTAGTGTAAAAATCTATGTAAAGTTAAATGACCAACAACTTGAACAGGTGGCACCTTTTGACCCTGCTATATTTGGTATACAATGCCCGAGTAAAACTGTTTATAACTGAGAAAACTTTTTCAGAAACTAACAACTTTCGAAGATGTCCTAGATGAAGACTATGAAGATTCTTTGTAACTTAATACATTTAATAATTTAATAAAATATGTGACATGTTAGTAAATATTTGAAAAATAATGTCTTTTGTTTTCATACTTTACCTCCAGCATGTGTTTATATTATTTTTGAATTCTACTCATCAAGACGATTACCATAACACGTGCAGGTTAACTTAAAAAGCTAAAAAGTTGGTCTGCGCATGCGCAAATGTCATATTTGAATTCCACTCGTCACCACGAGTAACATGACACCAAACACTATACCTCTACACCGCTTAATAAAACAGTTAGTTTGCGCACACGCAAACTACCATTTTTGACTTCTACTCGTCAGGATGAGTAAAATGATACTAAACACGTGGGGGTTAACTTAAAAACTAACAAAGTTGGTTTGCACATGCGCAAACCGCCATCTTTGCGTACGTCGCATTACCAAAGATCAAAATGGCGGATCCTCTTATTTTGACAAGTGGTGTCACCTGTCGTTTAAAATTTCCCGCGTTTTTCACTTTCGGTCGGCCAATTCGGCCACCATCTTGGATTACGTCATCTCAGGTTTTTCCCCTATTGGATCATTGTCCAGTGACGTCAATCCGGAGTTTCGCGCTGGTTAGGGGTGGGGCTCCGCCCACAAAAGTGTGGGGCTCCACAAAGGGGGCAGGGCGAGGCTCCGCCTTAACAGGGTGGGGCTTGTCCCAAAATGGGTGAGGCGAGGCTACGCCCAAAAAAGGTGGGTCGGGGCTCTGCCCAAAAAGGGTGGGACGGGGCTCTGCCCAAAAAGGGTGGGACGGGGTCTGCCCCAAAGAGGGTGTGGTCGCGTATGGGGCTCCGCCCAAAAAAGGGTGGGCAAGGCTACGCTACAAGGGGTGAGGATTCGCCCCAAATGGGGCGGGGCGGGGCTACTTCTCGGCCCCACCCTAAGGGCGTGGCTGCGCACGTCACTATGACGTCACCATGACGACACTGCGCGCATGCGCAGTGCTGGCGGTGTGGCGGTGTGCTCAGAACATACCATCTATACCTACTTTTAAGATTGGCATTATGTCAAACTATAGGCGATATCAGTAAAATAAATACTTCAATGCACACAACATTACACGGTGCATTGAACTGACGATTTTACACCCCATAGTGCACTGAATAGTGCAGATAAGCTTACAGATGACATAAAATACCACCCCATTAACGGTTGGCAGCTTATAATTAATATTTTAAAAGAAATAAGTCGTTAAGGTGTGGAACGCAAGTTTCCAACTGGGTTGGCTAATATGCCCTGGTTAATTTTTTATTACGTTGTAGTAAAACTAACCGTGTACTACAATACGATTTTGAGCCTGTCGGCCGTTTTGTCAGCAAAGTTGATTTTACCAGCGAGGAAATTAAAATATATTGCAATTATCAACGATGTTGAGTTTTACTGGCAGAATGATTATCAGGCTGAAAATTATATTATCATTGAGTAAGGTTTTCATAATATGTTTCTGTGTATTTACGATAGGTTCTAAATTTCATATTAATTTATTTTCCTTCATATCTTTTTGCAAGTTGCTTTTGAGATGATACATTTATTAACGATCTTTTTACTTTATCATCGGTATATTTTCGCGACAATGGCTAATCATCGACGCCCGTGAGCTGTTTCAGCTTATTATCCTGGAAACTTCGACGAACCCCTCCCTTGTGTAAGGAGGGTAGGAGGCATCCTCAGTTCCACCGGGCGCGCCTGGCGAAAGGCATCCTCTGGATACCCTATGCCGGCCCGCAGTCGCGAGACTGGCTGCGGAAAACGATCGAGGGCCTCGGTCAGATTTGGGAGGGGCAGACTTGACAGCCGTCGAGCCCAAGGAACTCCCAAAGAAACCCAAGGCTCTCGTACGGATCCCTGGCACCGTCCCGCAGGAGACGGTTATCAGTAGACTGATGATCCAGAACCCTGAACTGGGGACACAACACTGGTCGGTTCTAGGCAGGAAGGCAGAAGAGAAAGGGCAGACTTTCTCGATCGACCAGGCGTCTCACAGAGCCCTTGAAGGAATCTCCTTCAAGGCATACTGGGGCCTGGGAAGGGTTAGCTTCCGCCCACCGGGGAAGCAACCGAGGGTTGATGGGATTTAGGTTCATTCAGGTCAACCTCCAACACAATAGGACAGCCACGGCCGGACTGCTGATGGCTCTGAGGAACACGGATGTGGCCCTTATCCAGACACCGTAATCCTATAAAGGAGAGATCAAGGGACTCGGCGGAGCTGCAGGAAAGCTCATCTACAGTAGATCCAGCGAGAACCCGAGGGCCTGCATTTTTGTCAGGGAATGGATATGGTTTCTTCCTTTAATGATTTTCTGTTCCAGGGACCTGGAAACGATAAAAATCCGATGTGGGGGAGCAGAGGAGGAGTGCTGCCAGGGGACCGCACGGACCCTCCTCCACCCAAAGAATTGGAGCAGCTGATGGTGGGTAGCAGAGCAGGTGCATGGCAGACCATCATCGGCATGGATGCGAACGCGCACCATGAGTTGTGGGATAGCTCGAACACAAACTCTAGGGCAAGTCACTTTTACAATTCTTTATAAAATTTAATTTAGACATTTTGAATAGAGGTAATAAACCGACCTTCGCCACAACACGGCGCGGCGTGAGGAAGCTTTGGATCTAACAGTTTCCACCCAGTTTCTGGGTGACTTTGTTAAGAACTGGGCTGTGTCTTGGGGAGTAGCTCAGACCACATATACATCAGTTTTAAAATTGCCAAAGTCAAAAGATAAACGGAATGGTACCAGGATTCTTGCAAGGCATCTGGTAAGTATACAGGGCAGACCTAGCAGTGAAACTGCGGGGGGTTAGGAGTACCATAGACAATTCAATAGACGTCGAGATTGCGGCATCCCAAGTGCGAGACGCAATCACCTCGGTCTATAACGCCAACTGCCCCCTGAAAATGAGGGCGTCCACCAGGAATGTAATGTGGTGGAACGAGGACCTTAGGCAAAGGAGGGCGCAGGTTCAGAAGCTATTTAATGCGGCCAAAAGGTCGGGAGCATGTGATGAACATAGACATGCCCTAACGACCCATAACAAAAGAAAGAGGGACGCCAGGAAGGAGTCGTGGAGGAGGCACTTCGAGAAAGTGGAGAACACATCCGAGAGTGCTCGACTACACAAGATCTTGCCCAAGGGCATTCAGACCAACATAGGCTCTCTTAGAACCTCCACGGGAGGCTTTACAAGCTCGGCGGAGGAAACTATGGAAATTTTACTCCAGACGCACTTCTTTGGCTGTAACATAATAAACCAATCACCTCCGAACTTGGAACACTCAGAAATAGAGGCGCCTTATAGGCGGGCATCTAGAGTAGACTGGACAGTCGCTAAATAGGTGATTACTTGGAGCAAAATCAGATGGACCATTAACGGCTTCAAGCCATATAAATCCTCGGGATTTGCTGGAAATGCCCATCATGCTCCAACAGGGTATAGATATATTGGCGCCAGCGCTTACCCTCATTATGAGGGCGAGCCTTGCTCCTTGGTACATTCCGAGAGAATGGAGACTGGCCAGGGCCGTATTCATTCCTAAACCTGGGCGTCCAACAGACCAGAATAAGTCCCTGAGGGCAATAGGTCTATAACGCCAACTGCCCCCTAAAACTGAGGGCGTCCACCAGGAATGTAATGTGGTGGAACGAGGACCTTAGGCAAAGGAGGGCGCAGGTTCAGAAGGTATTTAATGCGGCCAAAAGCTCGGGAGCATGTGATGAACATAGACATGCCCTAACGACCCATAACAAAAGACTGAGGGACGCCAGGAAGGAGTCGTGGAGGAGGCACTTCGAGAAAGTGGAGAACACATCCGAGAGTGCTCTACTACACAAGATACTGCCCAAGGGCATTCAGACCAACATAGTCTCCCTTAGAACATCCACGGGAGGCTTTACAAGCTCGACGGAGGAAACTATGGAAATTTTACTCCAGACGCACTTCTTTGGCTGTAACATAATAAACCAATCACCTCCGAACTTGGAACACTCAGAAATAGAGGCGCCTTATAGGCGGGCATCTAGAGTAGACTGGACAGTCGCTAAATAGGTGATTACTTGGAGCAAAATCAGATGGACCATTAACGGCTTCAAGCCATATAAATCCTCGGGATTTGCTGGAAATGCCCATCATGCTCCAACAGGGTATAGATATATTGGCGCCAGCGCTTACCCTCATTATGAGGGCGAGCCTGGCTCCTTCGTACATTCCGAGAGAATGGAGACTGACCAGGGCCGTATTCATTCCTAAACCTGGGCGTCCAACAGACCAGAATAAGTCCCTGAGGCCAATAGGTGTCATGTCCTTCTTGCTGGAAACAATAGAAAAACTGCTCGACTGACACATTAGGGGCGGTGTACTGGAAGGATATCCCCTACACTGCAGACAATATGCATTCAGAGCAGGAGTCTCAACAGAAACAGCACTGTACCAACTGGTCCTGCTGAAACTGGAGAATGTGGTGGCGCTGGGGGCCCTCCTAGACATTGAAGGGGCCTTCAGCAACACCTCATTCGGATCGGTTCTGGCAGCGGTCAGGGAGCGTGGAATATAGGATACCTGCTGCAGACGGATCGGTTCCATGCTCAGAGACAGGGCGGTGTTCACCTCACTCGCGGGAGAGACTCTGCTGGCGGGGGTCGCGGCGGGGTGTCTGCAGGGGAGCGTTCTGTCTCCCTTCATACTGTTTACAAGGAAGAAGTGGGAGAGCCACAGAATTCTCACTCTATACGGTAGAAACATTCCAATGGCCAGGGAGGTAAAATATCTTGGGATCGTATTGGACTCTAAGCCAACCTGGAATGGTCACGTTGAAAAAATACTGCGTAAGGCAGTCATGAGCCTAGCCGTCATTAGGCGACTATATGGAAAAACTTGGGGACTAAGACCTAGTATGGCCGTCTGGCTGTACACAAGGGTGGTCAGACCATCGTTAACATACGCGGCACTGGTCTGGTGGCCTAAGGTGACACAATCCAGTGGCAAACAAAAACTAGGCAAGATCCAAAGGATAGCTTTCCTGGGCATCACAGGCGCCATGAAGGTGTTGCTGGATCTCCCCCCCCCTACACTTAGTTATTATGGGGGAGGCCAGGCTAGGACTATACACACTAGCCTGCAATGGTATACTGAAGATCAACCCAGGCTTCAGGGGCCACTGCAAAATTCAGGAGATCGTGAAGGAGCCCATGCTTGAAATGAGGTCAGACTTCGCGAGCTCGCGAATCTGCAGGGAACACAATTTTATTGTGGAAATCCCCGACCGCGAGGCGGGGCATACCACGGGTCGCGCCCGTCTGGTTCACGGACGGATCCGGCGGGGAGCGTTGGACGGGGGCAGGTGTCTATTCGGAAGGACCGAGGGTGAGTCATAGTATTTCTCTCGGAGCCAATGCACCGGTCTTTCAGGCCGAAATATACGCCAACGTGCACTGTGTGCGGGAGAACAAGAGGAGGTGCCGGGTCACTCGGGGGTCAAAAGCAATGAAGAAGCTAACAGTCTCGCGAAGAGAAGGTCAGCAGAACCATTTATGGGACTAGAACCGGTTCTGGGCGCGACAAAGAGCACTGCCAGGGGAGCCATTAAGCCCTAAGTCAGAAACAAAGCCAAGGTGTACTGGGCAGACTGTCCAGGGCTCATACATGGGAAGTCAGTAATTGACGAACCCAGTTCAATCAGAGCTGTGGAGCTACTAAATCTTAGCAGAGGACAGCTCAGAAACATAACAGGTCTCTTGATGGGACACATGGCCGTCAAGATATACCTGCAGGAATTGGGGCGGTTCGAAAGGGACCTCGCTGGCAGACTCCGCGGCGAGGGGGAGGAATCAGCCAAGCACATCTTGTGCAAGTATAAAGCTCTGGACCGCAAAAGACAACAGATCTACAGTTAGTATAGACCGGAGACAGAGCAGTATAAAACTTCACCCTACCAATCGCTGTGCAGACTAATTCAAGGCACAGTGATTTTGGAATGGGTGGAGTAAAAAATCTAAGGGCATGCACAATGAGCCAAAGGCCTCTTGGGGCGGCAAAGATGCGAACCAGCGTCGAGAAAAAAAGGAGGGTAGTGATCTTTAACGTGCCCGGTACAGTGTCACCGGTCGAAGTGCGTTTTATGTCTTGTAGTTTTTAATTTTACAAATTTTGTGATGATTTATGGTTTTATTCTTGCAATGCAACTTTAAGATCGATTAACTACGTTTGCTAAATTTTTTGAACACAAAGTATTTCCAGTGAAGACACAGCTTTACACCAACGAAATAAACAGTATTTCATATCACGACATAAGTATTTAAAGTATTAGTAGATAGAAACACTTTTCAAAAGAAAACCCAAAATTTTTCCGAAAAAACTGGTCCGATTTTCTTGGATAACTTATCTTATCCGAGCCACTTATAAAAGGAGAATAGCTACCCAACTTCATTTCAATCGGCCTATTATTGTTTATGGTAAAGATGTGACACACTCACACAAATATACCCATATATATATATATATATATATATATATATATATATATATATATATATATATATATATATATATATATATATATATATATATATAGAGAGAGAGAGAGAGAGAGAGAGGGAGGGAGAGAGGGTAATTAATTAACAATTAACAATCGAAAATCCGAAAGCTGGGGATACTACAGGTCAATTTGTGACCATTGGAAATACAGAGTGTTGAGATTTAAAATTTTAATTACTTTTTTTGTCATTACTTTGAAAACACCTACGCTAAGAACTTGAAAACCTGCGAAGCTATGTATTTTTGCGACGAACAAGATACGTGTTGCAAATATCGCATTGCTCATTGAGTGCGTCACTTAACCAAACTCGCCGATATTTATAGTTAATAACTTTTCACCCTGTATGTCTAACATGAAATTTTTCGAGAAAAATCGATTTAAAGAACATTATGTTTTGATCATACGAGAAATTAATCAATACACTTTGTTTCGTTTTCAATTTCTCATATTATCAAAACCTAATGTTCGTTAAATCGATTCTTCTCAAAAACGGATCGAAAACCGAAATGAGACAAGGATAAATAATAAATTGAAAAATGATTGCTCTTTCAGGTTTTATATCAAATTTCATGTTAGACATACAGGATGAAAAGTTATTGACTGTAAATATCAAAACAATTAAAATTCTAACTTTCGACACCATGTATCTTCGAAACTATCAACTTTTGGATAAGACATACTAGCGCCAAGGGTTAGAGTTTGACGTGTGGTACCTCCACTTTTCGGATTTTCCATCGTTAATGAATCACCGTGTATGGATGTATATATATATATATATATATATATATATATATATATATATATATATATATATATATATATATATATAAATTTTAATTGACCCCGAATATGTATTTTTCACTGAGACGACGTATTTACGCGATAAAATAATAGATTAAGTTTCTTATGATTTTAATTATATAAGACTTGCAAGTATTTTCTGTGCGTTATATATATATATATATATATATATATATATATATATATATATATATATATATATATATATATATATATATATATATATATATATATATCACCGACAACTTAACAAATTTTTGTAGAAAACTGGTTGTCTGTTGTTGCCCTAAATTGGTGAAACCGTCCCATGCATTTAATAAAATAAATTAAAAATTATACAATCTGATCTAAGTACAGCCGTAGATACTGTTTAGGTGGCTCCACAAGTGTTTGCTTCTTCTCAGCAACCGAATTTCATTTTTTCAATATCGTTAGGCAAAGGTGAGTTTCTCTGGAAAGCCACAAGTTTCTACATCTGTAACTGTGTTAGATTATATAATTTTTTATTCATTTTATTAACGGATTTCCATGTACAAAATGTTTGAAATAGCGATCTTTCTTACAAAAGAGTTTTAGTTTTTTGAAAAAAAAATTGTTATAAATTATCTTGGATAAAAAATTTGTTTCCAATATCTGGTTAAAAAATATTTAGCAGGGTTTTTTTGTGCGACTTTTTAACGAAATTTGTAAAAAATAATTTCTGTAAACCGTAATGAATATTTCTGCAAATTCAAGTTTTCTAGAACTTTTAACATAAAATTGTTTAAACCAATTTTTATTATTAAAATCTAGGTAATATTTTTCTGCGAATTTTTGTAGAAAAAACTTTTAGCGCATTTTTGTAAACATTTCTTTTTGTGATATTTTTTCAAATTTTTATGGAAAACACTTTTCTAACGAACTTGCATAGAAAAGATTCGCTTATGACGAGATCATGACTTTGAGATTTGAATATTTTTTCAGATGAGCGAACGCTAAGACCCCTAGAAACTCATATCGGAGTCAAGGTGGTTATACAGTTAAGCTTGCCCTAGCAGCCAGATTCTCGCGCACAAGAACTCCTTTATTCAAGTTTCTAAACTGGTACTATATTACATCAAGACAACTTTATTGATTGAAAAAGTACAAATTTTTCCGGACTATTTGTGCGTTTATTTTAGAATAACTTATTAAACATTTATTATTCATTATTAACACTTCTCAAAAATCTTAGAAAAAATGATTTTTCTACTAAAACACTAAAAAAAGACTTAATATTTTTTGGTAGAAAATTCATGAAATCCTAATTATAAAAATCTGTAATTAAAATTGAAAAAGAAAAGAAAATGAAAAGTTTTTTTTTAACTTTTTACGTAAATTTAAACCAGTGGATGTGAAGAAAAGCATGAGCGGATAAATACTCATATTTTCATGACTCAAGCTGTCAGACATAACCAGGTGATTTATGTCACTTTGAGGCTTCATTTGACATTTGTGAAAACAAAATATCAACTACTTTAATATATTATGAAAATGTGAACATTAATAATCCTATCAAATTAATTATTTCTTTTTTTGTATCAAAGTTGATTGAAATATTTGAGTATTTTTCTTCGAAAATTCGCTAAATAATCATATAATCCGACCGGTTATTAGAATTGAATAAAAAACTGAAAAAAAAAGAGTAAAACTGATACATACATGAATCATGGTATGCGATTATAATGGTAATGATTTCCAAAACTAAAGTCTTTAGGTATCGGGAGTGTTCTATAAACGTTCAAGCAGAGGGTATCCCCTTCACTTCTAAAACACAAAATACAGGTAGTTCTGTTGAGCTACGACAGTTTGAATTTTTTTTAAAATTCGGTCACAATTTGAGAGCCCTGTATATGGCAACTCGATTCTTTCGACGAATAATATAAACAAAAACATCTCTTCATGCCCCGTTTTCATGGGATTCCGTTATGTATTGCTAATGGCTCCGTATCACAATTTTTGATATGAATAAACGTAAAAACTTGCAAACCAGTAGAAGTAACTAAAAAACGATGAAAGTTATCAATTTTTTTTTCCTAGAAAGATACATTATAATTCTATGGAAGATGCAAAAATTCAAAAATGCACTAATCTATAGGGTATTTTATTAAAAAAATAGAAAGCTTACTACGTATGGGCCACCTCCTGATTGTCAAAATAATTTCAAGACACCCTATAATTAACGTATATAATCTTCTCTGGTACCTTGTATAATAACGGATATATTGAGCTCTACTGTAGAAATGCGCCACCTGTATATATGTAAACAGCAGATATAAACTGAAACTGACCCCAGATGTCGGTTCTAGGGGGCCTTGTTCGCGCTCATTTGAACATATATTTTGAAAAGTCAAAAATCGCCCTCTCTTCAAAAACGATGGTTTCTACCAAAATTATTCTTAAAAATTATAGACTCTTAAACCATAAAGTCTATAACTATACCTACTGCCAAAGCATCAGAAAACGGCTACTATATTTGAAATGAATTATCTGCTAATATTTTAGCAAAATGAAGGACAATGACAGCTGAAGCTATAACTTGAGGCTTTGTAAAATACTCTTATTATGACATATCATTTACATAACCCGTATTTGTTTCAGAATCTTTGTCTGAAAATTGGCAAATTTGAGGGTTGAAATTCGCGACGTTGACGTTTTAAGACAAAAACCTATAAAATATTCAATTTCCCTACGAACATATCCAAGTCACTTGCAAAAGGAAGGTACCCACCAAATTTGACCAAAACCAGCCCATCATTTGTTTGAGTTGTCAGTGTGATACACACAATGTATATCTGTATATGTATATGTATATGTATATGTATATGTATATGTATATGTATATGTATATGTATATGTATATGTATATGTATATGTATATGTATATGTATATGTATATGTATATGTATATGTATATGTATATGTATATGTATATGTATATGTATATGTATATGTATATCTATATGTATATGTATATGTATATGTATATGTATATGTATATGTATATGTATATGTATATGTATATGTATATGTATATGTATATGTATATGTATATGTATATGTATATGTATATGTATATGTATATGTATATGTATATGTATATGTATATGTATATGTATATGTATATGTATATGTATATGTATATGTATATGTATATGTATATGTATATGTATATGTATATGTATATGTATATGTATATGTATATGTATATGTATATGTATATGTATATGTATATGTATATGTATATGTATATGTATATGTATATGTATATGTATATGTATATGTATATGTATATGTATATGTATATGAGAACACCTAAATATAAAAATTGAAACTGACACAGGATAGGTATTCTAGATGCCTAGTTCACTAGTTTGAAGAAATTTATTCAAAATTTAAAAATCGCGATCTCCTCGTTCGTTAATTTTTTCTACTAAAGTTCACTAACAGAAGAAAGCATAATATGTTTTTATTAAGATATGTGTAGATTTTCATATTTAAAGTATATTATTGATCGCCAATGTGGTATTCACTAATTCCGTAATATATTGTTGTTAGAGCTAAGAAACACAAAGATATATAAAGAAAAAGAAAAATATAACTTGTGTAAGAGAAAAGGCTGATTGGAGTACACCCATAAACGAGTATACACTAAAAAAATTGTTTCGTATTAACACTGTAAAGATACATAGAAAGAAAAAATGGAACATTACAATATTAAGAATCTTTGTTTTAATTATCCCAAGCGACGTTCAATGCGTACACGTTTTTATTGAATTATGAGATCGTTGACTGTTATGTCTGGTCTATAATAGTGTAACCGGCCATATTGTTTATCTCCGAAAAGGTAAACATTTTGTGTATTGCGGCCCATGACTAAATAAATATTCGAATCTTTACATAATCTGCTTTCATGGGTAGATCCGGGCCAGTGCACATTCACACTTGTGAATCTTGTGATGTGTCACAAGTAGCTTGAACATTTATGCTTCAGAAACCTTTTCTATTTACATGCATTCGTCTTTGTTGAAGTTTCACTTTATTTGTGGGACAAATGGTTTTTTATTTTTATTTATACCTATATACTGGCTTTCAAAAAAAAATCCAAATGCTTAGTAAAAGCGGATCAATTTTAATAAAATTTATACATAACATGTGTTGCTTAATCAAACTTAAAAAATAATTACATTTAAAACTAAAATATTTAAAAGTAACAAGGTTATTTGAAAAACAGTGGGCTCGCCGCGACTTCTTATGCATTAGATAACTTTTCGAGGCATGCTTGAAAGTAAATAATTTTTGGTATCCCGAAGAATGTCATTCCAGGTTTCTTCAATTCAGTGACGAAGTTCAACTCGGTTATATGGTGGTTGGGGTCAATTACCTAGTCGATTTCTAATCATATTCCACACTTCGATTGGTGACAAGTCTGGGGAGCGAAAAGGCCATGGAAGCAGGGTTGCGTTATTTTCTTGTAAGAATATTGTAGTAGCCCTTGCTGTATGAGAACGTGGCTTATCTTGTGGTAAAATGTGTTGAATTAACCCTCGTACGTATTGCAGTGCAATAGGCTTCAGTTCGTTTCGTACGTAACAATTTGCATTTAAATGTCTGTCAATAAAAACTAGAAGATACCTGCTACCGTATGTTATCGCACCCCATTCCCTCACCCACCAGTGACGTATGCCGTTCCTCGGCAAATTCTGAATTGCTGCGTTCTTCACGTAATAGTCTTACTTCTACGACCATTCTGGACCCAAATACATAATTGCGACTCGTCAGAGAACACCACACTATTCCATTAACTATCACAATTTGATCTGCCATTACACCACTCAAGCCGGGCAGCACGATGTCGAAGTGTCAGTAGGAGACATAAAAATGGTGTATACGAACAAAACCCAAAAGTGCGTATTCTGCGATATATCGTTGCAATTTAGACTCTTTGTTGTAAAACTCGCAACCAATAATTTCCTATCGGCTGTCTTGTGGAAACTCTGTCTTGTAAAGGCGCAATTCTCAAAAGACTATCTTTCCATGCTAAAGTTGTCGTCCTGGTGCCAGGACGATGGTTATGGATTCCTTTTTCAGACCACTTGTACCAACACTGTAACACTGTGTGCTATGCGGTCGGAAATGTGTCTGATTGAAAAATCGGCTGCTCGCATACCAACAATGCGCCCCATTTCGAATTAATTTAATGATTGCAATTTTTACGTAAACGTCACCTAGGCATAATGACTTAATGGCTCAATAAATTGAGCACAAATGGCTAGGAAATATTGCTCTAAACTGAATGAAACAAAAATTTAAAGAGATAATTTTTTGATCAAACAAAATTTAAAAAGTCTACAGCAGTTAAAATTGATTGTCTATATTGTTTTTTTTTGGAGACAAAACAGAGTAGTATAGAAAATTACATTACACTTTTTCGACACTTAGTGGGTGTTGAGTTTGGAACGTCAGTATATTTTGAAGCATTCGGTTCATAAATTTGAAGTAAAAGCGTTTGCTATGTTCTAGTCATCAGAATTATTCTGTTTTACCATGTCTCTGTTATTATTACATCTTTGATTTTAATTATAGTATGAAGATATAAAAAAAATAATCTTGCAGCAAAATAAATTTCCCTACGCAGCAAGTGGATTACAGTAGTGATTTTTTCGTAAAAATAATTTTCTTATAAATTGTTAGCTATAATATTATGGAGGCATATAATTGATGTAACTCCATTGTTAATTTAGATAAATAAACAAATTGATTTATACTGTTCTATTGAATGTATAACTGCAGTCTTTCTGAAGTTCTCAGCTTTGTCAAATACAGAAGTAAGAAGAAGAAAGTAAGATTTTAAAATTCAATATCTATTATATATATATATATATATATATATATATATATATATATATATATATATATATATATATATATATATATATATATATATATATATATATATATATAGACAGAAATTAAACAACAAATAGGCATTTTTTTTTAATAAACTGTCAGTTGAAATTTGTTTGTCACTTTGGCTCTAGCTAAATCATAAAATTTAATGTATTAATGGAGTGAAGAAAAAATAATCTTAGGTCAGAAGCTCGGGTGGTATTGTCTAGATTACTTTAAAATAAAAGTATTGACTAATTAGGATGGAAAAGAAATTGAGAAAATTATGGTATTTGGCATGTCAAAATTGGAAGTGATTGATGTTTTGGACGAGAGGTGTCATATATTTTGGAATATTCTTATTAAATTTTTTCATGAAATACTATACAAGTCCTAGTACTTTCTTGTACTGGCATATGTATAATTTTCAGCAAATAAATGATAATAATAACATTTATGAAGAAAAGTTTATTTAAAACAGGTCAGATTTCGTTTAATGTGAACGTAGCACGTTGTTTTGTACATTAATATATGAAAATGTGGTTTTCTAATGAAGAAAAAAGAGATATGGTGAGAGTTTATTATATTAATAACAGAAATTCTACATTATCTTCCGTAGAATATCTACACCTGTATCCCGAGAGACAGCAGCCACATTATACATATTTTAAACAACTAGACGAGCATCTACTCGCATATGGTTCTTTTCTCGAGTCACGCAAGAAATATGGAGTCAGAGTACCTGAAGAAGACAGTGAGCGGGTAGAAATGCAGGTAAATCCACATGCAAATATGGGATCTAATGTAGATATTCATGTGTTTGGTTATTTAATTTACAGATTAGATCTAATCCACGGATATCTATCTATGAACGAAATTTCTCAATCTCGTGGTATTCATCAAAACAGAGTGCATGGAATCCTCAAGGCGCGAGGATACAAATCCTATAAAATTCACATATCTCGCCACTTACTGCCGGGTGGTTGCGAAGCACGACTCAATTGGTGCACTTGGCTGAGACAACGAATATCTACCGAACTCAATTTTGCGAATAACATAATATGGTCAGATAAGACCAAATTCACAAACTCCGGCCTATTTAATCGCAATAACAAGCAATATTGGGCGTGAGATAATCCCCATCAGAATGTGGAAGCGAGGTCCCAGGTCCGTTTTGGATTTAACGTGTGGGCCGAAATTTGTGAAGACCACATTATCGGGCCTGTCATTTTCGAAGATAATTTGACAGGGGTTTCTTACCTAAATATATTGAAAACAGAACTACACAACTATGTACACAATCTGCCGCTTGCCAGGAGGTTAAATTTGTGGTTTCAACAAGATGGGGCACCCCCATATAACAGTAGAAATGTGAAAAGTTTTCTATACAATAAGTTTCCTAATAAATGGATTGGGGATAAGGGAGCAATAAAATGGCCTGCGAGGTCTCCTGACCTGTCGCCCATGGACTACTTTTTATGGGGTTGTCTCAAAAATTCAGTCTATAAACAAGCGAATGAAACTCTGGATGATTTAAGAATTAATGTGACGAATGCTTTCACTTCTTTAAGACGACCTGATATCAGCAGAGCTGTCAGTAACATAAGTAGAAGAATAAATTTGTGTGTCGAATCTGGAGGGCATTTGTATGAACACTTATTGTAGTGATTTTTTTTTCATAGGAATGTATCGACGTTTTTTTTTGTTATAGCTTAGATGTTTTTCCATTTTCTCAGAAACCCTGAACATTATATTTCAATTAATAGTGCTAATACATAGAGTCATATGTTGATAAATGCTAGGTAAATTGTTTAAAGTATATCTAGTAGGGCTGCTGTCTTTCAGGATGCATATGTAGGCATGCTCCTGAAGATATTGTAGAATTTTTGTGATTTGATTAATAAACTTTCAACATACCTCTTTTTTAGTGAATTTTCTTTAAAAAAATTCACTATTGAAGAGATCCCGACTTTTGAATTTTGAAAAAAATTCTTCAAATGAGCGCTAATTAGGCCCCCTAGAACACATATCCGGGGGTCAGTTTTGATTTTTATATGTTTATATATATATATATATATATATATATATATATATATATATATATATATATATATATATATATATATGTCATATATATTCAAATGAGCGCTAATTAGGCCCCCTAGAACACATATCCGGGGTCAGTTTTGATTTTTATATGTTTATATATATATATATATATATATATATATATATATATATATATATATATATATATATATATATATATATATATATATATATATATATATATATATATATATATATCACACCGATAACTCAAAAAATAATGGGCCGATTTTGACAAAATTTGGTGAGTACCTTCCTTTTGTAAGTGGATTAGATAAGTTCGTTAGCCAGGAAAGTCGGCCGAGGTTTTCCCGGAAAATTTTGTGTTTTCTTAAGAAAAAAATTCATATCTCCGGAAATAACAAAGTAAGGGCAACCAAATTTGGTACATCGTTTTATATCGCTATAGGTAAATTACCTAAATTTAGCGCTGTAGGTCAACAGACAAAAAAGTTATGGGCATTTAAAGAAAAATCAATTGGGGTTTTCCTCAAAACGTCAAAGTGTCAATTTAAAACGTTAAAATTCGCAACATTTAGGCAAAGAACTTGAATATAATACGGGCTATGGAAAGAAAATGTGTCAAGAAGAATGTTTTACAAACCCTGAAGTCTTAGTTTCAACCGTCATTGTCCTCCATTCTACTAAAATGTTTCCAGAAAATTCATTTCAAATAGACCCTTTCTCTGATGCTTGGCAGTAGTCTTAGCTATAGAGTTTAACGTTTAATGGTATATAACTTTTGTCAAATTTTCGTAAAAAATCAATAAAGCTTAATATATCCGTTATTCTATAAGATATGAAAAAAAATTGTATACATTAATTATAGGGTGTCTTGAGCTACATCTTAAAAAATATTTCTACAATTACAGGTGGCCCATAAGTCGTTGGTGATACAAATAATGTTTTTTTAGTCGAAAACGCCTTATGTTTTTGCATTTTCCATCGAAATATGATGTTTGTAAGTAAAGAAATTCTGGACGCAGAAAGTGCGTTATGGTAGCGAATTTTGATTAAAGGCTTCATATTTGAAAAGCTCAATTTGCTATTAACCTATAAGGTTGACCAGAAACGGATTTTTTCGATTACACTTTAAGTTTACTTTCGGAAATTTTTGTACATTTTCAAACAATAAAGTTATTTTGATGAAACATGGCACATTGTATTTTCTATATATGTTATACTGGTAATCAAATTTGATGGCTGCTTTCTGAAAAAAACACATATTTGCTATTAAAAACATTTTTATGAAAATTCACTACCATAACGCACTTGCTGCGTCCAGATTTTTTTAAATTAATTATAAAACCATAGACAAGTATTTACTTTAAACTAAACATGTTTAGTTCACCTAAAGCATTCATGGCATATGTGATTTTGTTACATTTTTGTTTTATGCGAACTTCAAGTGATTTTAAAAATGAACCTCAACATATAATATATGGATGAAACGAGAATTAAAAGCTCTATACGCATGTGTAAAAATCCAACATGGCGTCCATATAAAAAAATGAAGTTTTTCCACCAAAACCGAAACGCTGATTGTGAATTTTGATACCACAGAGATGTTCTGAATAAAAAAGTACCGTTAGAAGGTCAAAACTGCATCTCGATCTGATGATAAATAAGAAAAAGGTATGGCAAAAAATAGAAATCTTGGAAATTTACTTTGTTTGCAATAATTCAAAAACTAAGAGCATTAGCTCGGATTTTTTTCCGCAGAATTATTAAGCGCTAAAATACGCAACTTTGCCCTAATCTAATCGTCTTTGTATCTCTTACCGTTTCCGAGATACCTATGTTGAGGCTCGAATTTGACTAACCCTGTATATATATATATATATATATATATATATATATATATATATATATATATATATATATATATATATATATATATATATATATATATATATATATATATATATATATATATATATATATAATCACTGACTGCGGGATGGGTTCTGAAGACTCCTTTCTGCTGAGACGCCTGGTTGTACGAGTACATAAATGTGATGCTGCTCATATGTACCTTTTCTCGGTTGTCAACAGTATCTCTTCTGTGTAGTATTTCCGGTTAAATTATTGCGTATTTGTTGTTTAATTTTTGTAAATTTGAAGGATTGGTTTTACGTCTTTACCTCTCTAATACGAAGTAATATCTTGTTGCGGAACATTTTTGTGATCAGTCTTTTTATTTTATTTATTTTCACAGGTGCCTGACAATCAAATTTTTTAATCGAATTTGAACTTACTTTTGATTGCCTGACCGATTTGAAATTATGCAAAATTATTTATTTCCAGTGACAATAAAATATTATGATAACGGCAAACCGGTATAGATTCAAAATGGTCCCTGACGCAAAATATTTCTTTCTCAACAACCCCCTTGATATGAGTATCAAAGGAAAGGCTTTTACGAGTTAAATACACTAGGCTAGATCTTGCTTTAAAAATTTTAATATGGCGACCGACGCAAGATGGAGAAATTTTTGCAGTAGCATTTTTTTTGGAAATTTGTACAGAGACATTGTTTTTTCTTTAGTTAAGCTACATAAATGGTTTCTATTATACAAACACCTTTAGTCTTGTGTTCTTTTGGTGTGAAGAAAAAAATGCATATAACTACATTTTTTAATAAAGGTAGAAACTTAAAATCTGATAAGTACTAGCCTCTATAAAGGAACCTTTGTTACAATAAATGTTATTTTCGAACATACAAAAACTTGCTCACAAAAACTAGTCCGATCGGTTTTGTTAACAAACTGATAGAAAGCAAGATACGTGCTAAATGTAAAATCTTCCCGACCATTAAGAGCTTGGGAGTTCGGTAGCCAACCAAATTTAACCGTTTTTTTTTTTTCGAAACTTAATGTTTTCTTACTTTTCTCGGTTAGAAACCTTTTCATGAAAATATGCTACAATAAGCCTTACCTTACCTACTGCGTCCAGACTTTTTGTTTTTCTTTTGTTAATAATATCGAATCAACAACCCACTAATATTAGCGGTATGGGTGATGCAATAAATGATGATAATCTTACTAGTTTAAATTGCACCGCCGAAAATATGTTTTGCCGGCGGTGAGATTTAAAGAGGCGGAACATGCGTATCTATACCTCTAAGTAAAATGTACATTTAAATGTAACCACGGCAGGCTGGCTTTATGAAAAGACTATTACAAGAGTATATGCAAAATAACATGTCAAACAAAAATACGTTGCAACTATGTTATTCATTAAATGTATTATTTAAGTCTTACTAAGCTAAACATTGCAAAATTTCCTGGATTAATTTGATTGATTTTAAATAGTAACTATTACTTATCAGACGGTTGTTACCTTTATCGTTTATAGGACTTATAATTAATTAGACGCTTAAAAGGTTTTTGTTATTGTCTATTTTAAGCTATTATATGATTTGAGCAACAATGTCTAATATAACGCTTACTAATATGGCACATTCAGTTATGGATTCATTATTTAGGTATATACTGCACCTCTTTATATTATGAGTAATTGTAGACCAGGACGTACATGTATTATACTCTTCACATACAGTGTCAAACAGCCAAATCGAATAAATTCAGTCTCTCGCTTGCATATTTATATATAAAAAAACAACATGTCTTCTTTTTAGTTGATACCGTCTAAAATAATGCTGCAACTTGAATCATAACTTTCACATAGCTGTGATAATCTACTCTCCGCAGAACGACATTATCATGAAATGAATTTAGGGTCCATGTCTTGACCACAAACAAAATATTCGTATTTCTGCCTATACCCATAAACTTCTGAAACGTTATATTACTCGAGTTTCAAGGAAAATTGCTAATTTTCACCAAATCACCCCTCATTTAGCCCCTACACCCTGAAGCGTTCTGGCAGAAAAACAATTCTAAGCAAACAGACAGACGCACAGACCGACAGACGTAAAAAATTTTATTCACAAATCATGTTTTCTATATGTTTTGACCTTTTTTACAACGTTTAAGCGAAACAAATTTTTGAAACTTTTATCGCCGATGCCATACTTTCACGCGTATTGACTATGTGGAAGTAAAAGACACTGAAATGATTTTTGCTTGCTTTTAGTGAATTTTCGTAAAAAAAAATCACTAATATATATATATATATATATATATATATATATATATATATATATATATATATATATATATATATATATATATATATATATATATATATATATATATATATATATATATATATATATATATATATATATATATATATATATATGTATATATGTCTCACACCGATAACTCAAAAAATAATGGGCCGATTTTGATCAAATTTGGTACGTGCCTTCCTTTTGTAAGTGTTCGTTAGCCACGAAAATTCCGGGAAAGTTTTAAGTGTTCTTTCGAAAAAAAATTTTATCTCAAAAAATAAAAAAGCTATGATAACCAAATTTGCTAGGTAGGTTTACGATATAAAAAGTGAACTACACACCAAAATCTAGATTTCTATGTTACAAGAAAAAAGTTCTAATAAAATATTTCTTGCCACATCATTTCTACGAAAATTCACTACCGTAAAGCACTTGCTGCGTCCAGACTTTTCTTATTATTGGGAATAAAACACACCATTACTAAGTGAAGATTGGAACTTGTGATGAGCACTCATAATATATATATATATATATATATATATATATATATATATATATATATATATATATATATATATATATATATATATATATATATATATATATATATATATATATATATATATATATATATATATATATATATAATTCATACTCTTATGACGCCAACTTGGTTTGTGAAACGATCGCCAGGTTTTTGGAATGGGTTGTGGTGATTTGGGTTCTCCAAGTGTGCTTAAAAATGCGATTAGTTATTAATTTTCAGTGTGTTGTAGCGAAGTTCGTCGATCAGATGACCTTATTTTTTTAACTGTTAATTTTTGCCACAAATTTTAAAACCAAAGCATTGTTAAATAGAAAATGACGTGATATTTCAAATGAGGTATCCCAACCCGCTACCTCCGCTACCTGTTATTTAAGTGTTGGAGATTGTAACTGTTACTCGAAGGGGATTGAATGTAAAGATGCATTTTTCGCGTTGAAGGATGTAATTTTTTAATCTAAAATTGAGGCAACTCGGACTTTTTATAATGTAGGGTGAAGTTTTCACGTTGCAGGGTGTCACTTTAGTGAATTTTATTTTAAAAAAATCACTAATGAGGAGATCTGGACTTTTGAATTTTAAAAAATTTTCTTCAAGTGAGCCCGACTAGGTACCCTGGAACCCATATCCAGAGTCAGTTTGAATTTGTATATGTTATATATATATATATATATATATATATATATATATATATATATATATATATATATATATATATATATATATATATATATATATATATATATATAATTTAATAGGATTATCTACGTTTACATATTAAAGTAGTTGATAAATTGGATTCACAAATATCAAATCAAACTTCAAAATAGACGACTGAAGGAATTCTGACAGCTTGTGATATAAAAATATGAGTATTTTTGTGCTTAGGTATATTTTTTTTATTATTACTTCCACGGGTTCAAATTTCCGTGAAAAGTAAAAAAAAACACATTTTCTTTTCTTTAGTCCTAATTACAGATTAGATATATAAGTTGGTTTTTATGGATTGTTTTAGCAAATTTTTGTAGTTTTCGCAATATTTTTTTGTGTTTTTGCCAAAATCATTGTTTATAAGATTTTCGTGAAATTTTGGCAATTAATCATAAATGTTTAATAAGTTATTGTAGAAAAATGTTTTCGGATTTTCGTGAAAAAATTGTTGGCCAATTTTCATGTAAATAGTTTGAAGAGGTTCGTTGGCCAGGAAAACAGACCAGTTTTTTCAGCAGCATTTAAGTTTATTTTAGGAAAATTTTTTAAACACTAAATATATTTCGATAAGTTATGATATTGTTTCTACTATATAGGTTATACAAAATTCCATGCCTGCTTTTATTAAAAAAGACATATTTTCTATTAAAAACCTTTTTATGAAAATCCGCTGCCAAAGCGCACTTGCTGCGTATAGACTTTTTAAATCCAGAATAGACGTGTTTTGGGATTTTTTATAAATATGCGCAATAATTAAAATCCTGAATTTATCCAATTTGACTGCTCCCCACTGTATAAGTTAGATAAACACATTGAGTAAAAAAGTAAATCAGTGTGCAAGAAAAATAAACTTGGAGGTTACTCCTATGAAGGTTGCCTTAGGCATAGGTAGCAAATAAGTTACCGATGTCTTGAGAAAATGTGCGCTAAAAGCTATGAAGAATCACTGAAAGGTAATTATTGGATGTAAAGAGGCAACAACCATTGTAACTGTACTAAATAAAACGAAAATATCATGACTGTAAAGTACAGGCTCTGTTCGTTATAGTTAATGCAGCTTCTGCTACATTTGCTTTTCGAGATATAAAAAAAATTCTAAATAAAAGTTGTAGCACGTTACACAAGCTGTGAGAATTTTCCTTTGTAAGAACCAAATTAGCATCGCAAAATTGAAAAAATTACCTCACCTCACTTTTTAAAATAGAACACCCATATACGATTGCTCAGAATAGAAGTCCATTTTCTTTTGATAACAAAAAGATGATCATAGGTGATATTTAGATGAGCCATTTTAGAAATATACCGTGTCAAACATATCGATTCTACAGTTATAACTAATCATTACGGAAAAGTATCCAAAGATTGCCATGAATTTAATAAAATGACATATGAGCTTTTTTTGGGTTAGTGAAATTCTTTGTGAACTGACAATGAGAATATGTGGATCCTCATCCTTTGTGTCAGAATCTTCCATTCGGACATACCGACCAAAACACCCATCTCTGCTTTCTAGTAGACTGTCCTGGACCTACTTTTTCAGTAATACCTCAGAAGAGTCCCGTATATGCCTGTCGGCCTCTTCTCTTTTATTCTCCTTACCTTAGCCTTCTTTGCTTTCAGAATGCTGATGACAAAGTTGGTGAGGCCATTCCAGTTCTCCTTTTTGTTTATCATTTTGGTTATGATCGTTTTGGGGGTGAAAACTCCTACTTCGCTAACCAGGTCACTTCGGAGGTGTTCCCAATGAGAGCAAACAAAGAAGGTGTGGTACGCGTTGTCTTCTTCAATTTGGAAATACCTACACTGAGAATCAGTTGGCTTTCCGATCTTTACTAGGAAGGACCGGAAGTACCCGTGTCCGGTGAGAAATTGTGTCAAGTAGTAGCCTACCTCACCATGCTTCCTCTCCACCCAGTCCTTCAGATTGCATATTAGCCGGGCGGTCCATCGCCGTTGGGTCTCGGTGTCCCATCTAGTCTACTATTCGGTAAGGTTTCTTCCCGTTTCTCTTTCTTTACGGTCTGCATCGTATTTTCTCTTTTCCGCCGGTAGATCTCTCGGCGTTCCTCAGCTAGCAGGTCTGTCGAAACAAGTCCTGCGACAACCTGCGCCGCAGTACCCGATACTGTCCTGTAGGCACTATTTATTCTGAGAGCTCCCTTTCTTTGAACCTCTTCCATCCTCAATCGGTATTCCTGGAACTTCAGCGCCAAGGCCCAGACCTCTGCTCCGTACAGCATAATAGCATCAGCAGTTCTCATCAATAGTTTTTGCTTGGAAGGGGACGAACCGCCAACGTTGGCCATCAGTCTGCTCAACTTTCCTACAACGGCCGCTGCCTTGTCCACCACTTTACATAAGTGTGCCCAGAAACTAAGTTTTCCGTCGAGCATCACTCTCAGATACTTTATTGCTTTGAACGTTTCGATGATCTGGCCATCCACATTCATCAGAATGACTCTCTCTATCCGCATGAATGTCAGGAGTACAATCTCCCTCTTCTGGACGGCTAGAGACAGAAACCGGAACTCCTGTGACGAGCACCTTTTCTCTTACATTATGGACCTCATTTTCAATACCGGCCGGCTTCTAATTAAAGTCGGTTATCGATTCGTTTAGTGTAAGGTAGCAGCAGTCGTAGGTCACCTTTTTTCTTCTGATCCAAATATATCCGGGCCCTGTTCCGTTTGCTTCATAGAAGTTTAGAAGAAACAATATCTGTAAAAGTCGAAATTATATATCTGCTTTTTTGTATAAATAATTTTATAAGATAATGGTGTTTATATTGAAGAAGAAACGTTTGCAATTTTATTAACACATTTTATTAAATCACTATAACAATATTAACAAGGAATAATTCGAAAAATGAACTATGAGTCCGACATCAGACGGGTATGTTTTTCATCGTTGTTCTATATGTCCCTAATTCTTACTAACATATTTGTTGAAATCCTCATATATTTTATTTATTGCGTTAACGATTAAATACGATTTTTCTTAATTTATTCGATTTATAAAACACAGATAATTTCTAAAACAACTCATTGAAATATTACCTATGGTTATATTTTTGAAATCAAAAGAAAACGGACTTCCATTTCGAGCAATCGTATATAGGGTAGGTATTCTATTTTTCAAAGTGAGGTTAGGTAATTTTTAAAATTTTAGGATGTTAGTTTGGTTTTTACCAAAAGCAAATTCTCACAGCTTGTGAAAAGGTTTACAGGTTTCACTTGTAAAGTTTCTTTAATTTCGAAAAATAGAAGTAACACAACCTGCACTAACTATCAGGAAGAGACCCTGTACAAGTCAAATAGGGCTCCGCCGAATAAATACTTACAAGTCAGTGCAAGCTAAGAATATATTTGGGTGGTTCGAGGAAAACACCATTTGTTTGGAAGATAAGAAGGCTAAACAAACGCCTTGCCTAATTACGAAGTGCGCATGCATATTACAGCAAACATCGTCGTAACAAGAGTTATTCGAAGGAATGGGCATAAATTTGAAAAAGTCCCACTATTCATACACTAAATCGATAAACGGAAAACCGTATCTAAAATTTTTGTGAAATGTGAGTAATTAATAATTTGTTTTATAACACTGTGAGATGTACGACAGCACTCTTTATGCACTAAATCGGTAAACAAAAAAACCGTATCTAAAAATTTTGGGGAATGTTAGTAATTAATAATTTATATTTTATAACGTTGTGAGATGTACGACAGGGTCCCCATCTCGGTGCAGAATCAGGTACTATGTTGTCACGACAGCTCCAAATAACACAAAATGCTATAAAATAGAAACCGTGTACAACCAATTAACAATTTTGTAAATTGTCAGCCCTGGCCCATTTCTTCCCTAATATAGGGGCAATGCTTATATGGGGGAATGGGCCAGCGCTGACAATTCGCAAAATTGTTAATTGGTACACTAGGGTGTACTGTCAGTTTGCATGAGTGTCTAAGGAGAGGATGTTAATAAGGGATAATGGTTTATAACTAGGATAATTTTGACATGGTAACAATGTAATTTGTAATAAAAAATTTAATAAATAAAAAAACAAATTAATAACTTTTTTAAACTAACTTAACTGAATAAAACTTAAAACTAAATCTGTACATAATTAAATTAAAAATCTCTCGTCTTTACATTTTGAGAATCTAATCAAAAATCTCTGATATTAGTGTCTACATTTTAAAAGCAAAAGTTAAAGTCAAAAGTCTCTGAATGTATACAAACACCGATATATATATATATATATATATATATATATATATATATATATATATATATATATATATATATATATATAACTTTGCTTGGTCCACATTCTCAACAATGCGCAATTAGCAATAGTCAGCATTCTTCAATATCGCAAACTGCAGTTGCACCATGTTTATTCATTGCATAAACATGTAACAAGAGCAATTCCAGGTCAATAATTATAATTTCTATACGACCTACTTAATTATGAACGATATTATGTGGATTTATGCTTGCGAATTTTCGTATAAATATTGTAATATGAATTTAATATTAAATATATTTTCACGATTAGGAATGCCCTCTTGGATTGGTCTTCTGTTCTATGAACATACTGCCGAGTCGAAAGGAATGACGTCTCTCTGGATAGCTCTGACCTGAATGTCTAATTTACCTTGACCTAAGTTTTGGCACTAACTATAATAATTAAAACAATATTAATATGTATACGACCCTAGGATGATAATAAAAATGATAATAATGTGTATACTACCCTAGGATGATGATGGAAATAATATTAATGTGTCTACGACCCTAGGATGATAATAAAAATAAAAATAATGTGTATACTACCCTAGGATGATGATAGAAATAATACTAATGGGTATACAACCCTAGGATGATGATAGAAAAATAATAATATAAATGATCTAATAATATATGCCCATTTTGCCTCGAGGATACAGTCTCGGAAGATGGATATTCTGCCATACTGCTTCACCATAACTTCTTCCATCTGGCCTTTACATGTGAATGCAATTATAGATTCTCGAGGGTTGATGAACATCCATGAGTTTCTAGTGTAAAGTTGCTTCCAGATTGTCGACTTGACTTTCTGGTGATAGATTGGACACGTAATGTTGTCTTCCCTCTGGTATGTCTCCTCCATTATGCCGTTGTGGTTGCTTTCCATGCTTCTCAACATGGCTGGGAATGCACATCTAGCTTCTTGGAGATTGGGATGCTGCTTGCCAGTTTATTGTCGGTTATCTCTGTCCTTGTGAAGTACCTGAACAGATGAATTGAAGATTTGTTTCTGCTTTGCTTGCAGAGCTCTTCCAACTCCACATTTTTTCTTTTATCCTTGACTTCATTTGACTACGCAGCGGCCATTGTTTGGTTAATACAATGTGCCTTGCGTGTACTCTCTTCTTAAATTTCCATTTAAACCTATGCTTCTATTGGCGAAATTGCAAACTTGACTTGACTTGACTTCGCAGCGGCCATTGTTTGGTCAATACCCTGTGCCCTGCGTGTACTCTCTCCTTCTTGACTTTCCATTTAAACATATGCTTCCATTGGCAAACATGTACCTTATACCCAATAATCTTGCTGAGTTTGTTTTGTAGGTAGGCTTCCCATTATTGTCGGATTGCCCTTGTATATTATGTGGCCTCTGCCCATTTTAGCTCGTACCTGAATATGACCTGCATACTCCACTCCAGTGTGTGTAAATACCTGGGTGGTTGTACTTCTTGCTGTTTTCATTTTACCCATCAACTGTTTTGCTATTTCTTCTTTGGAAGCATCGTTCTAATCATGAGTTCTTACTTTGAATGTTCTTGCTGTTTCTTACCACCTTGGTATTACTATACCATTAATTATCGGACTAACCTGAATGACTGTTTTCTGCCTGATGGCGGGTACCACTTCGTCCCACCTTGGTACTGCTATTCCAGTGATTATCTGACTAACCTGAATACCTCTTTTCTGCCTAGCAGTGGGTACTACCATGGTTGATTCATCCATAATTTGGGCATTTTCAGCTTGGCTTCGATTACCACTGGCGACAGCCGACCTAGTGGGTCAAATAACTTGGATATTGACGATAATATTTCCCTTATTGTTACCATTTCTGCATATATTAAGTCTAGTTTCCATTTGACTCTATATTCCCTTGGTGCCCCGTAGGTACCAAGCGATTTGTCTGCCCCATTGGCTGGCAGCTGCAACACCTTTTCTTTCTGCACTTCTTTCGGCAATTTTGCAATACTCTGTATTTTGTTGCTGGAGAATTTACTTAAATTGAA
Organism: Tillus elongatus; assembly: GCA_964006375.1. Lineage (NCBI taxonomy): Eukaryota > Metazoa > Arthropoda > Insecta > Coleoptera > Cleridae > Tillus > Tillus elongatus. Next base: position 77,694,856 of record OZ023267.1, read on the forward strand.
CGCACCTGATCTGATCATTCCGTTGAGTTTTGTCTGTACTAATTTTGTTTGTTGCTTTGGTTCCGTTCCAGATTGAATTTTCTCCATATAAAAATCTTCCTTCTCTATCTTCGTTTCTATTGGAAATTTTTCTGTTTGTACTAATGCTTGTTCTACTTCTTGTACCTCTTTCTTCACTTTTGTCATTGATGTCCCAAAAAATGATAAATTGTTTTGTCCACTTACATTTGTTTTAATCTCCGCCGCTGATTCGGCTCCAGATATAAGATTATCTGGATAATTTTTTAAATTAAATCTTTCCTGCTCGTCCTTGTTTTCTTGTATCTCTGGTACCTCTTTACTCAAATTTAAATTAAATCTTTCTTGCTCGCTTATGGCTTCTTCTACCTCTGGTACTTTGTTTTCGAATGGAACTTCAACTTTTAAATTAAACTTTTCATGATTGCTTCTTGGCGCTGTTTTTGTGTAGAATTTCTCAACATTTAAATATATTGCCTTCTGGACTCGCTCTTGAAATGCGCTCCGTTCCTTGTACTTGCCTGTGAAGGTTGGTACTTTTATTTTTGGTAGCTTGGGTAACCTAACCCTTTAATAGTGGTTTGTTCGGTTCCTAATTGTTTCTGACAGCTTGTCACTGGCATTCTGGTAGCTTTGCCTTGGCGTGAAATATGCATCATCTTGAATTTCTGATTTTGTTAGTATATTTATCTCAGTTATGTTTTCTTCCAGTAATTCCCATTGATTCCTTAATTCGTCCCGATTTCTTTCATAGCTGGAAAGTATATTGTCATCGCCCATCATTTCTGCTTTCTCTAATATTCGCTTAAATTGGTTTACCAGGACTTTCCGTTTTTTCTTGAGTCTCGTGAGTTATTTGATGTCATTATGTACTTTTTCCATTTGTTCAAAGTATCTAGTCTCTTGGCAAGGGTGTTCTAGTGGCCCTAATGCTTCTAATTGTTTGTTGTTTGCTATAGCTTTGGCCCAATCTTTTTGCAATACATTTTCTTTTTTCTCGAACCCTATTGCCTCCTGGGCTGCCGCCAGAGTATTAACTTCCTCCATTATGCTTCCTTAATTTTATTTGATTTTATGAATATTCCTCGTTTTTTGTTGCCTTGTCTGATGCCTAGTTCTTTTTTGATTTGATTTATTGGTCGCTTGTGACCTATTTTTTGTCTTTCACCCTGTATTGGTGCTTTTGGGTGGACGCTTGTATCCTTGTTTGCTTTGAATGTTTTTTAAGTGGATTTTATTCTGTCGCTTGTGACCTTATTTTGCCTTTAACCGTATATTGGTGCTTTAATTTGACACTGTATAGGTGTTTGATTTGGAACTGACCTTATTTTGGTACTTTCCTGGACGCTTTTGTCCTTATTTGACCCTGCATAGGTGCTTGATTTGGAACTGACCTTATTTTGGTACTTTCCTGGACGCTTGTGTCCTATATCTGCTTTGGATTTGTCGTATATTTGCTTTTACCTAAAATAAAAAGGTATTTGGAGACTTGGGTTGAAGGATGTTTGATAAGCATAATTGATTTTAGTGAGCACTATATTTCCAATGGCACTGGTTACTTTTTCGTCGAAGGACCATGTCTAAGGAGTAAAGGTTAATAATGTATAATGGTTTATAACTAGGATAATTTTGACATGGCAACAATGTAATTTGTAATAAAAAATTTAGTAAATAATAAAACGAATTAACAACTTTTTAAATCTAACTTAACCGAATAAAATTTAAAATCAAATATGTACATAATTAAATTAAAAATCTCGCGTCTTTACATTTTAAGAATCTTATCAAAAATCTCTGATATTAGTGCCTACATTTTAAAAGCAAAAGTTAAAGTCAAATGTCTCTGAATGTATACAAACACTGGTATATATAACTTTGCTTGGTCCACATTCTCAACAATGCGCAATCAGCAATAGTCAGCATTCTTCAATATCGCAAACTGCAGTTGCACCATGTTTATTAATTGCATAAACATGTAACAAGAGCAATTCCAGGTCAATAATTATAATTTCTATACGACCTACTTAATTATAAACGATATTATTTGGATTTATGCTAGCGAAGTTTCGTATAAATATTTTAATATGAATTTGATATTAAATATATTTTCACGATTAGGAATGCCCTCTTGGATTGGTCTTCTGTTATATGAACTTCAGGTAGTGAGTCCACGTTAGGGCACTAGTAGATCATTCCCGTAAATTACACCTTCAAGGAACCAAAACAAGCATACTAATTCAAGCATTTTACAAATTAATGGCAGAATAAATGCAAAATGTAATTAAATATTTGAAATGGCTAGCTGTGTGTAATAAAAAACTCAAAGATAGCAATAAAATGAATAAAATTACTTACATTTGCACTCTGGCATATATATATATATATATATATATATATATATATATATATATATATATATATATATATATATATATATATATATATATATATATATATATATATATATAATATGAAAATTTAAAGATTGTTTAAACGAATGCAACTTAACTGAAGCACATAAAGGTATAATAAGCATGTGGATCATAGATTAGTTTCCTGCCAAGACACTTATCCTGTGAGCGTAGGCAGGATCAGGCGGGAAGTCATAATGGCATTCTTAAGACTCAATTCAGTCTCGGAGCGGATGACTTGTCCAGCTGAAGGGAAATGCTCGCCATTTTGCAGAGCCCCACGTAGTTCTGCGATCTCTGAGATGTTGAGCCAGTACCTCTATTCATTTATTCTTCTAGGAAAATTGATTGCCTTCTTGAAGCATTGTTTTTAGATGTTGGATTCTTCTAAAAAGGTTGATTGCATTGTTCAATGGTTAATTGCGTTCTTCTGCAAAGGGTATTGAATTCTAATTGTAAAGTGTTCTACAAAGTATTTTATTGCATTATTATAAAGAACGGCGTGCCATAGAGAGTACAACAATTAGTACACTTCTCACAACAGTAATGATGCCTCCCTGGTAATACGATAATCTCATTCACAAAACTAATGTAACTCATACTCATACTCATTTATTACTGGTCAAAATTATACACTATGTCTTACAAAGAAGCTGTGCTTGTGCTTGTATTAACATAATTTTGTTAAAATCCTCAAATAATCAAACTGTCAAAACAATTTTATTTTAATGTCACTTTCTGAATTTTGATCGATCTTGCTTTTTCTTCTCTTTCTTCTTCCACAAACATTTCTATAGCCCTTACAAAGATTTATCTTCACTCTCGCCTCACTATTTCTCTTTATTTCAACCAAACCTTCTTTGAAAAAACATAATTCTTTAGCACAGAAATTTTGATATTTTACATGACATACATGTCTCTATATTTTATAATAAAATTAAATGAAACTAAAGTGTTTTCTTTAAGGTTGGGTTAGTGACACGATTATATTATACCAGAGAGCTTCTGCACATGAAATTTAAAATGTACAAGCATTAAAACCAAATCAAGCAAATTAAGTTAACAAATAAAATATACTTACACATGAGCAAAGTGTTGAGACTTTAACACTACATAGTTATTGTTTGCAGTCAGAAACAAATTAAAAGGGTTTTTGCTAAAAGACGTCGGCTATTTATAAACGTCCTAAACAAGAAAAACCAGACGCATGACGACAGTTCAGCTAACAGTAAAAATTTTTGGTGTAATGAATTAAACAATAGTAAATGTGACGTCATAAACGTTACATCTTATACCACAATCAGTGCCTGACTGGTGAATAAGTTTTCACTTGGCCCTTCGTAAAGCATTTTGCTTTTTGTAAAAAGTAACAAAAATAACTGCAAACTTTCGCATAGTATACTTTTTACACCTAAGATTCAGCGTATATATATATATATATATATATATATATATATATATATATATATATATATATATATATATATATATATATATATATATCTGATTCGGTCTGTGGTACAAAACGTATAATTAAAAAGTCGGTAATTAATTAAATAGAAAATAATTACATACAAGCTATATAAATATTTGCTAAAATATTTTTCACCATGAAATATTTTAAGGCGATTTATATTTCATTGAACGTGTATTTCGTACTTATTATCTTATCCGGTTGTGATAAGGTGATTAAATTCCAAGCATCTCGGAGTTTTTGGCCGACTGTGAAATTAATATAAAAGGAGAAGCAACACGGGGCTGAGGATTTACAGCCTGTCTAGGTCACTCCAAGTGATACGTTACTTCCAATTAGCTCTGTACACTTCATCTGGCTCCAGGCTTTCCGCCCCATACAGTAAAAGCTCTTGGGTTATTTTAGTGAAGACGCTGAGAATTCACTGCTCGCTAAAGTAATCAAGATGTTTGTGTCCCGGTTTGGCCCTAGCGAAGATGCTGAGGATTCACAGCCCGCATAGACCTCCCGGGAACTGTCGTCTCGTCTCTCCTCTCGCCCTTATGTACCTCCGGTGTTCCCCACTGTGACGGAGAGGCTACATATGCTACTTTGAACTGGTCTATCGTTATGTGCCGCCCGTCTGCCATATATGTGATTTAGTAGAACGCCGCTTGTCCCGTATATCTCGCTGAGTCCGTACGCTTCATACAATACTAGCCCTGGTCGCTTTAGAGAAAGCCGAGTTCTGAGAAATGTTATTACCCGTATATTTTATTTGTACATAGTTTGTAAATATTGTTTTGTATATATCTTTTGTAAATATTTTCTAATCTAAAATATATGGTTGGGTAAATAAAAGATCTCAATTAATTTGTGTCTAACCCCTTATACTTGCAAAATCTGCTACACCTTTCGATAAGCCAGAAGTGGTCGGCACACGCCGTATCAGAGATTAATGCCTGCTCACTCGGGGATCACTAAATTTAGCCTGCATCATCTAAAGGCTACCGAACCCTTCTCCACAGAGTTACCCATGTACTTTGATCGTTATCTCGGTCAGAGTTTAGTGAAGAGGTCGCAGACATCCTCAACAGGGAGTAAACCCTTAAAAATCTGACGCCCCAGATACTCAGCTAGTAACCGTCAATCCGTGTCACCGAAAAACGGTCTGGAAGCCAAGACTTCGTCACAATATATGTGTGTATATACATATACATACATACATATATATATATATATATATATATATATATATATATATATATATATATATATATATATATATATATATATATATATATATATATATGGTTTACAGGAGGTGAATTGCACTACCCCTTCCGGTATGATTTTTTTATTTTAAAATTTAGAGTTAAATATCTCAATGCTTGAGAAAATAGTGTTTCAAATTGAATCATAGATTCCACTTTCATAATCTACTCTGCGCAAAAAGACATTCCCCTGAAATGAATATAGGGTCCGTGACTTCACCACACAGAAAATATTCGTATTCCTGTACCCATAAACTTCTGAAGCGTCATATTACGCTAAAAAATGTCAATTTTCACCACACCACCCTTCATTTGTCCTCTACTCCCTAAAGCAGTCTTACTCAAAACAATTCGAAGTGTTCCTTTATCAGGTACTAACTGGTACCAAATTTGAAGATGGTATCTCAATTCGTTCGAAAGATGTTGCGCCTACTAACAGACAGATGTACAGGCAGACAGACCAACTGACCGACAGACTGACAGACCGACACACCAAGAGACAAACAAATTTTCTTTTCAGAATCAAGTTTTTTATATCTTTTGAGATTTTTTATGCCGTTTTAGCAAAAAAAAATTCTAAATTTCTGTCACCGATATTCCACCCACACATATTCAACCCCTAATTTAATTTCAGCACAGAATACGAGATGTTTAATGAAATTGAAAGTTTTCTAAGAAACAAGCCCTAAATCGTTTTATTACTTGAGTTTTAACGAAAAAATGTCAATTTGCACCAAATCACCCCCCATTCATCCCCTACCCTCTGAAGCGATTCTACCCAAAAACAATCCGAACCGTTCGTTTGTCGGATGCTAATTGTATACCTAATTTGAGGACGATATCTCAATTCATTCTAATCTTATCGTGGCTACAAGCAGTCAATAATGACAATTAGCTTGAGATCCTGATAAACGAATAAAATTCACCATGGTGCTGAGAAACAAGCCACCGTACTTTTCATACCATAAGGAAGATGTAAACACCTCATTTATTCACTGTTTAAGTACGTCACGACCAATAACAGAACGTTCGCGCTCATAAGATAATAATTCGAAATTATTTGATTTTAAAATTCTTCTTCTGTTCACTACATATGCTTTTGGGTATTTTCATGCATGTAATAATGTTCTATGTATGAAAAACTATTAGGTAGATGTTAAATTTATTTAATTAAAAACCCATACAAATTGTCTATTCCTGTCCACACGTTAACTTTACGAGGGTGTTGTGTATGTGGAGGATTCTCTCTACTTCAGCACTTGTAATTTTGCCATTTGGCGAAAATGCCGAAAAAATAATTCGGCGAATAAAGTTAGGATTACGGTTGGGTACATCTTGCATTATTTCGTGCAGCAGCTGTATTTTGTAAGGATGGTAATTTTCTAATGTTAATGTACAATTTATGAAGATGCAACATGAGGATTCTTACCCAAACTTAGTAAATCAAGTTATACGTCTTTATCAATTTTCTTAGGACGTCCTGCACGTTGCATGTGTTTAACACGTGCAGTTTCTTTGATTTTTTTCCAAATTTTACTGACAGTGGATTAGCTGATACGTCTATCTTGATATTTCGCATTAAACAAATTGCACACTTCAAGCTGCGTTCTCGTCTGATCACCATATCCACCAAGAATTAAAATTTCTATACGCTAGGTTTCACTTAAATCTGCCATACTTAATTAACCTTCAAAATGATTTATCTTATTAAGAATAACGTTCATTTGACAATGACGTACACCTGATTCTTCTGTATTATTGATTAGTACCTACTTGTGGATAAAATTTTCAACATTTTATTTACAGGGAATAAGGTTATCTTATTCCTTATCTTTTATTTGTTGTTGATTTTTATGTTGTTTATGTTTTCCACTTTTTAAATGATTTCCATTTGAAAATTTAACAATGCAAGGCATCAAAATGTTAATGGTACCGTGTAGACAATTCAATGATCTATTAATATTTAAAAAAGGGAGTTCGCAAATAAAAAATGGAGATTTTTTTTTAAATTTCAACAACACACCACGAGGGCTTACAGCCTAAATACTATCGTACCGTGGGTGTTGACAAGGGGGAAAGGATTACGTTATATTTAAAAATTCTGGACGCAGCAAGTGCGTTATGGTAGTGAATTTTCATAAAAATATTTTTTAATAGCAATAATGTGTATTTTTTTTTAAGAAAGCAGGTATCAAATTTGGTTACCAGTATAACCTATATAGTAAAAACAATGTGCCATGTTTCATGAAAATAACTTTATTGTTTGAAAATGTACAAAAATTTCCGAAAGTAAACTTAAAGTGTTCCCGAAAAAACTCGTTTCTTGGTCAACCTTATAGGTTAATAGCAAATTGAGCTATTTAAATATGGAGCATTTGATCAAAATTCGCTACCATAACGCACTTACTGCGTCCAGAATTTTTTTCGTACAAACATGCATTATATTTCGATGGAAACTGCAAAAATGCAATAACATAAGGCGTGTTTGAATAAAAAAAAAAGAAAATTTGTATCACCAACTACTTATGAGCCAGCCTGTGATTGTAGAAATATTTTTTTACGATGTAGCTTAAGACACCCTATAATTAATATATACAATTTTTTTTCATATCTTGTATAATAACAGATATATTGAGCTTTATTGATTTTTTACGAAAATTCTACAAAAATTATATACCATTAAACGATAAACTCTATAGCTAACGCTACTGACAAGCATGAGAGAAAGAGTAAAGAGTCTATTTGAAATGAATTTTCTGGAAATATTTTATTAAAATGAAGGACAATGACGGTTGAAACTGAGACTTCATGGTTTGCAAAACATTCTTCTTGAGACATTTTATTTCCATAGCCCGTATTAGATTTAAGTTCTTTGCCTAAATGTTGCAAATTTTGACGTTTAAATCGCAACTTTGACGTTTTGTGGAAAACCCCAATTTATGTTTTTTAAACTTTTTTGTATTTTAACCTACAGAGATAAATTTTGGTACGTAACTTACCTATAAGGATGTAAACCCGCGTACCAAATTTGGTTGCCCTTACTTTGTTAATTCCGGAGTTATACATTTTTTTCGAAAGAAAACACAAAATTTTCCAAGAAAACCAGGGCCGATTTTCCTGGCTAACGAACTTATCCAAGCCGTTTGCAAAAGGAAGGTATTCGTCAAATTTAATCAAAATCGGCCTATTATTTTTTGAGTTATCAACACACACACACAGACACAGATATATATATATATATATATATATATATATATATATATATATATATATATATATATATATATATATATATATATATATATATACATATAAAAATTGAAACTGACCCCGGATATGTGTTCTGGGGTGCCTAATTAGCGCTCATTTGAAGAAATTTTTTCAAAATTCAAAAGTCGGGATCTTCTCATTAGTGATTTTTTTTAAGAAAATTCACTAAAAGCAGGAGCGGGAGAAATGTCAATTTTATGCAAAAATGTGTATTTTTGAAAACTAGAGTTGACGTGTTTGAACATTTTTCTTTAAAACCGAAATCGCTCCAATTTTAAGGATTTCTTCCATAATATGCATGTATATATATATATATATATATATATATATATATATATATATATATATATATATATATATATATATATATATATATATATATATATATATACATACATACAAGTCGCAGCATACAAAAGTTGAAGCGCATGGTAAATGTGAGGTCTTGGATATCAAATTCACACTTATTAAAAAAGTATTTTACTCGCGATCCTATGAAGAGCAAATTTTTGTAGGAAAATTTGCCAAAAGTATACTGAGGAGTATGCTGGGCTAGAAAGTGTTGCCACAATACCCGGTACATTTTTCGGATATACCAGTAAACTCTGTGCCATCGTTTGAATATCATAAATACAGGAAAAACTGAGAAAAAAGCACTGCGCCTCAAATTTTAATTTTTGTTTAATTTCAACTCCACTTTTTCATTGCGGAATACGAAAAACCTAGTGCTTGTGCTGGTATTAAAGAACACTTTGGATTATTTTTTCACCAAACATCCAACTACCATATTATTTTAAGAGCCTGGTTGGTTCAGTGGTAAGAACGTGTGCCTCTGAACCAAAGGGTACTGGGTTCGATCCCAGGGTTCTCATTTCACTTTTTCAGTACGTACTGTAAAATTAACACCAACCGAGGTTGTGGCATTGTATTTGAGCAAGTTGAATTTCTGCACTTCCGCTCTTCGGAGAGGGCGTAAAGCCGACGTCCGGGGTACATGCGATGTTGGGCACGTTAAAGATCCCTACCCACTTCACATATAGTGAGATAAAACTGCCCCCCCCCCATATATATATATATATATATATATATATATATATATATATATATATATATATATATATATATATATATATATATATATATATATATATATATATATATATATATATATACAAAAGTTGACACGCATGGTAAATCTGAGGTCTAGGATATCAAATTCACACTTAAAAAGTATTTTACTCGCGATCCTATGAAGAGCAAATTTTTGTAGTAAAATTTGCCAAAAGTATGCCGAAGAGTATGTTGGGCTAGAAAGTTGTGTTTCTACAATACCCGGTACATTTTTTGGATACACCAGTAAACCCTGGGCCATCCTTTGAATGTCATAAATACAGGAAAAACTGTGAAAAATGCACTGCGCCTCAAATTTTAATTTTTGTTTAATTTCTACTCCACTTTTTCATTGTGCAATACAAAAATCCTAGTACTTGTGCTGGTATTAAAGGACAATTTGGATTATTTTTTTTTTTTACCATGCGTGTCAACTTTTGTATATATATATATATATATATATATATATATATATATATATATATATATATATATATATATATATATATATATGTAAAAGTTGACACGCATGGTAAATCTGAGGTCTAGGATATCAAATTCACACTTAAAAAAGTATTTTACTCGCGATCCTATGAAGAGCAAATTTTTGTAGTAAAATTTGCCAAAAGTATGCCGAAGAGTATGTTGGGCTAGAAAGTTATGTTTCTACAATACCCGGTACATTTTTTGGATACACCAGTAAACCCTGGGCCATCCTTTGAATGTCATAAATACAGGAAAAACTGTGAAAAATGCACTGCGCCTCAAATTTTAATTTTTGTTTAATTTCTACTCCACTTTTTCATTGTGCAATACCAAAATCCTAGTACTTGTGCTGGTATTAAAGGACAATTTGGATTATTTTTTCACCAAACGTCCAACTGCCATATTATTTTAAGCGCCTCGGTGGTTCAGTGGTAAGAACGTGTGGCTCTGAACCAAATGGTACTGGGTTCGATCCCAGGGTTCTCCTCTCACTTTTCAGTACGTACTGTAACATTAACACCAACCGAAGTTGTGGCATTGTATTTGAGCGAGTTGAATATCTGCCCTTCGGAGAGGGCGTAAAGACGTCGATCCGGTGTCCATGCAATGTTGGGCACGTCAAAGATCCTTACCCTCCTTACAGATAGTGAGATGAAACTGCTCCCTCGCGTCGGTGATTTCCCATAGTCGCGGAAATAGACCGACGTTAAAGAAACATAAACACACACACGCATATTATTTTATAATGCTGGCACCAAAACTTGCTAGCGAAATTGTGGCTTCTAGGTAGACCTTCCGGCCACCAGTAGTTACACGAGAGCATTGGGTAATACTTTTCGCTTAACTATACAAATTATCTCTTTTACAATCAATATTATCACAAAGGCTTTAACTAATTATTCAGCACGAAAATTCAAACATTTACCTCATAAAAATATGTAACGCATATTTAGCGCGTTTGAGATACAGTTACAACGCAAAAAATGTATTTTCAATTTTATAAATTCAACGTAATTTTGATAAGTGGAATTTATTATTAGATTCAGTAAACTAAGTAAGCAATCTGGATCTCTAATATCGTCAATCAAATTGAATACTGTTAATCTATTTACCACTAATCCATGAATAATGCAAATATTCCAACATAATCTTCACAATAAAGTACACTTAATGGCCTAAAAGATTAACCTTATGATTTTGAAGATCAAACAAACGATAATGTATCAACTACTTGGGCACAATATGTAATAAATCATAATACAGAACAACATTCCCATGCAGCAAAGTCCAATTTATTTGGATCTAAAAATATAGTATATAGTATATATAATATATCTAGTACTTTGTTCATGATTAATGTTATTATGGGCTTTATGCATTTTTCTATTTGCTGTATTATATTCATATATTACTTAGTTATATGGGAACCTTTTCATTTCAAAAGTACACCTATCGAGTGGTATCATTTCTTAGACCTTCAACAAATTTTATTAAATGAGTGCCTTTTATATAAATTAACGGTTTTTAGCTCACCATATGTAACTAAATCAAACTGAGATTGTAACACGCGAATTAATAATATTACCCAAAAAACCCCGAACACATCAAAAAGGTTAGATACCTACTAGATATCCGTTGGATATTGTATGGATAGTTAAATGAATGCCTTTTAAACCTTATAATTTCCATCACCTTTAGTGATGGCATTTCGTACCTTTGAAACTCAGGTATCTTTTAAAGAGAGCTCTTTTGTTGCTGAGAGGATTTGTATAATTATCTGACGCAAACTTTATTGTACAACTAATGAGGTTTTCTATTAATAATAAATGATGGTAAAAGCATGTGTTACTAATATTAAATCTGCTGTTCATAATAAGCCTGAAGTTGCCCTAAGTTACATGATATACAGAGTGTCCTGCGAACTTGGGCTGTTAGCCGTATATCAGGAACTATTTTAATTTGAAATCCGAAAATTTCTAGAGGTATGTTTTTTATAACTATCTATTCAAAGAAAATGGTAATAACTTCACATAGTTTCTGGTTATACCGGAAGTGAACACCAACTTCCCTATTTTGAATAGAACACCCTATATATTATTACATTTTTATATTTCTTGTCAAATTCTAATAAGACTTTGTACCATAGCTTGTACTTATCTCTAACAGTTGCCAAAATATGGTGACCTGAACACAAAAAATTGACGTCTGAAAAGGTCTGATTAAACTTTTTTGTTAAATGAGTTTTATCTCTCAAGCTACAATATTGCTTGATCTCAAGCAGTTGACAGTTTCTGATAAAATTATACAGGCTGCGCCTAAAACATATTCTTTAGAAATTTCAAACAACCATACCTTTATTATTTTTTTAAATAAAACACCCTCTATATTATTGAATACTTGATTTTGCGTTTTATTATCGACGGAAATATATAACATTTTTAGTTAATTTTCTTAAAAAAACTTTACCAATTAAGGAGATTCCGACTTATGAATTAGGCTAACTAGGCCCCCCAGAACACATATCCGGGGTCAATTTCAATTCATATATATATATATATATATATATATATATATATATATATATATATATATATATATATATATATATATATATATATATATATATATATATATATATATATATGCGTGTGTGTGTGTGTGTCACACCGATAACTCAAAAAATGGTGGGCTCATTTTGATCAAATTTTGTGAGTACCTTCCTTTTGCAAGTGGCTTGGATAAGTTCGTTAGCCAGCAAAATCGGCTCAGGTTTTTCCGGAAAATTTTGAGTTTTCTTTCGGGAAAATTTTCTATAACGAAGTAAGGGCAACCAAGCTTGGGACGCGTGTTTGCATTATAAAGGGTGAACTATGTACGAAAACTTAACTCTGGAAGTTTACAGACACAAAAGCTATGAGCAGTTAAAGAAAAAAAAATGAGTTTTCCTCAAAACGTCAGAGTCGCGATTTGAAACGTCAAAATTCGCAATATTTAGGCAAAAAACCTGAAACAAATACTCATTATGTAAAGAAACTGTCGCGACAAATGTGTTCTGCAAACCCTTAGGTTTCAGCTTCAACCGTCATTGTCCTTCATTTTACTAAAATATTTACAAAATTATTTCAAATAGACCCTTTCTCTGATGCTTTGGCTGTAGGTTTAGTGAAGCTTATCGTTTAACGGTCTACAATTTTTAGCTAATTTTCGTAGAAAAAATTCGTTATTGAGTAGACCGCGGCTTTTGAATTTTAAAAAGATTTCTTCAAATGAGCGCAAACTAGGCCCCCTAGAATCCATATCCGGGATTACTTTTAGTTTTTTATCCGTTTACAGATATACAGGGGGATGCATTTCTACAGTAAAGCTCCATATACAAGGTACGGGAAAAAATTGTATACGTTAATTATAGGGTGTCTTAAAGATATTTTGGCAATCACAGAGTCTATAAGTCACTGGTGATCCCCAAAATTGTTTTTTTTTTGCATTTTGGCATTTTTTGTAGAAATCTGATGCGTGTTTGTAATAAAAAAACGTGACGCAGTAAGTGCGTTTCGGTAGCGAATTTTCATTAAATCCTTTGTTGGCTAGGAAACCAACTCTTTAAGTTTATTTTCGGAAAATTTTTGTACATTTTCAAACAATAAGTAAATTTGATAAAACATGGTACATTGTTTCTACTATATAGGCTATACGGGTAACCAGATTCATCCCTGCTTGCATTAGAGAGACATATTTGCTATTAAAAACAATTTTATCCGTTTACATATATACAGGCTGACAAATTTCTACGGTAAAGCTCAATATAATTGTTATTATGCAAGATACGAGAAAAAATTGTGTACGTTAATTATAGGGTGTCTTGAGCTGCATCTTATAAAATTATTTTCCCAATCACAGGCTGGTCCGAAAGTCGTTGCTGATAGCTACAATTTCTTTTCCCGAACATTCCTTATATTATTGCGACTTTGAAAGAAAAAGGCTAAGCAGATATGTTTATGTGGTGACTACATAGACACACTTTGCGTTGAAAGTCCTTTAGTTATAAGATTCTTTGATGTTTTGGATAGTTATACTTTGAAGCCTTGTGTTACCGGTCCAACGCATGTAACAGATATAACAGTCACTTCAATTGATAATATGTACACCAACGTCCCGATATATGTAAGTGGTGTTATTGCGACAGCACTATCTGACCATCATGCTTAAATGCTATCATTCCCCTTGCAAAAATCAATATTTGAAAGTAAGCAGAAGAAACAAGTTAGATTGTATACTCCAGACAAGATTTATCAAATGAAGAATGTACTAGAGAAGACCAACTGGAAACAGTGCTGGAGGAAAATAATGTAACTGAAAGTTGCCGTACATTCAGTACGACTTTTATAACGGCGATGGATGAGATACGCAAGAAGAAAATAATAGTTGTGAACGAAAAAACAGGAATTTGTGGATAAATAATAACATTAAAGCGAAATGTGTCATCAAAAGACAGCTATATGAGGGAGTGTTGAACAAAACTGTTTCTAAAGAAGTATATAACGACTTTGCTAAGTGTTTTAAGAGTGAGCGCAGGCAATCTAAGCAAGTATACAATGCCAACTTCATAAAAACAGCGACAAACAAGACTAAAACTACGTATCAAGTAGTAAGGCAGGTGACTGGATGCGCAGGAAGCCAGAGATGTGACCTAAAAAATTTGAATATGGATGGGGATACGGATCAGGAGCGTCTAAATTACATAAATAAATATCTAATCGACGTGTGTAAAAACATCAGCACCAAAAATGCTCCAGCAACAGATAAAATTAAATATGTTAATGACACAATATTTTTTTACGCCACCCATGAAAGTGAAGTGTACAATAGAATTTTTGAACTTGAAAACACCAACTCAGTAGGTTATGACGAGATTCCAGTAAGGCTACTGAAAAAAGGTGCTGATGTTTTAGACAAGCCATTAGGACATATCATTAACTTATGTTTGGCTCAGGGATTGTCTCCAGATGACCTAAAAAACTCACTAGTGATTCTGATACATAATAGTGGGGACATATCTCTCTTTTTTAGAGAAATACGAAATATTGAGTGAGAATCAAAATGGCCATATTAAGAAAAGGTCAACTAACAGGGTAATATTTCAAGTTATCAAGGAAATTACAGAGGGACTAAATAAGCGTGAAAGCACAATGTGTATTATGCTGGATTTATCTAAAGCTTTTGATAGCGTGTCCCACGACACGGTGTTAGTTAAGTAGGAATTGCTGGGTTTCAGTGGAGTCTCGCTGAATTTACTTATTAGGCAGGAAACAATGTGTGGCTTTTAATGATCATAGGACAGGGGTATTTCTGGCATCTGGGTGGAAGGTTATAGGGTGTGCCTCAGGGCTCAATTCTTGGGCCGGTCTTGTTCTTACTTTATATTAACGAACTGTCTGGAGTGTTGCCCCATACGGCAATCCTGTTTGCTGACCATACATCTTTGGTTTTGCGAGCTCTTTCGGATAATGTTCTAATTTATGAGGCATCATAATCACTGAGAATTCTGGAACAGTGGTACAGTGTAATCAAATTACAACTGAATGTGACTAAAATAAACTTGATCTTATTTAACTATTTTAGGGGTAACCTGTTATCGCCGAAATTTAACTCAGAATTGCTGAGCACGCAGGATGATGTTAAGTTTTTGGGCTTGAAGCTTGACTCTCGCTTAAACTGTAGACCTCATGTTGGCTATCTAGCAGGTAAGCAGTCAGCTTTTAGTTATGCTTTGCGTGTTCTGTCCGATTCTAGTAGTATTAGTGCTGGCCTCGAGGCGTACTACGCATATGTGAACTCAAGGCTTCGATATGGACTAATTTTCTGGGGGAATTCCATAGAAGCCGGTAGAACCATTAGACTTCAAAAGGCTTGTATCCGTAGCGTATTCAATCTAAAATATAGGGGTTCGTGTAGAAAAACATTCCTCGACAACAGAATACTTACCTTGCCAAGCTTGAATATATTAGAGTGTGCGTGTTTTGTTAGAGAAGATCGGAGTTTGTAGTCAGATTGTGAATAACAGCATCAATACGACACTAGAGCACGTTTAAATGATCAGTTAATTGCTCCACAAACTACAGAAAGTATTGTTCATGATAGTGCTGTGGTGCAGTCTCTGAATGTGTACAATAAACGGATGGTGCAGATAAAGGAGCTTCCACCTGCAAAGATGAGAAAAACACTGAATAATATTCTGGCGGACAAGGCCTATTATAATATTGAGGATGTTTTAGCTGATAAGTTGAAGCTCTTTGTAATCAATTTTGTGAGTGTATAATTTTTCTGAATTGTAATTCCTGTGTTTATTATGTTTTTAGTGAATTTTCTTAAAAAAATATTCACTAATGAGGAGATCCCGACTTTTGGATTTTGAAAAAATTCCTTCAAATGAGCACTAATTAGGCCCCCGAGAACACTTGTCCGGGGTAAGTTTCAATTTTATATGTTTTTATATATATATATATATATATATATATATATATATATATATATATATATATATATATATATATATATCACACCGATAACTCAAAAAATAATGGGCCAATTTTGATCAAATTTGGTGAGTACCTTCCTTTTGCAGGTGGCTTGGATAAGTTCGCTACCCAGGAAAATCTGCCCAGTTGAAATAGATTAAACAATGGTTTATTTTAATTAGACAGACGGATTCCCCCGGTCAGTCCAGTTCTAAGCTGACCTTAAATGTATGGAATTTCGACCAGGAAATTATAATGCATGTTTGTAAGAAAATAAATTCGGGACTCAGCAAGTGCGTTATAGTAGCGAATTTTTATTGAATGCCTCAAATTTGAATAGCCCAATTTGCTATTAACCTATGAGGTTCGTTGGCCAGGAAACTAGTTTTTTCGGGAACATTTAAAGTTTATTTTCGAAAAATTTTTGTACATTTTCAAACAATAAAATTATTTTGATGAAATATGGTACATTGTTTCTACTACATTTGTTATACTGGTAACCAAATTTGATGTCTGCTTTCTTAAAAAACACATGTTTATAAAACGTTTTTATGAAAATTCACTATCACAACGCACTTGCTGCGTCCAGACTTTTTTAAATGTTGACGTGTTATACACATTTGTTTACGTATTAATGGTGCGAATGAATATATTATATTATTATATTATTATTATTATTATTATAGAACAAATAATTGGCCTGAATGATAAAAGAGGGTTGTAAATTTTGGGAACACCATACTATTTTGGAGACATGTGATTATATTTTGTTAAATTTTTAGCCATTTCAATTTTGGTCAGAGGGTAATGAGTTCGAAATCTCAATATACTGATTCTTATTCATAATAACTGTGACATTGACTTTGTCAGATCTTGTAACTATAAGCTTGTTATTTGATCTAAAAAAAGAAACTGATTTTTTGCAAAGTATTTCGAGGTGGGTGAACTTTCATTGATTGTTGTTGCCCTTATTTGGTGAAACTGGTCCATACTACATACAGACATGAAGACTACTTCTGTGGCTTCACGGTTGGGTTTAGTTTTGGTAAGTAAAGGACGTAGCCAGCGCGTAAGCCAACTGGAGCAAGTGGCCCTTCTGAATTCTAGAAGTTCGTGGATGTTCTTCAACGTTTCTGTAACCGGTTTCGCTGCTTGACAGCATTCTCAGAAAGATAAAAATTGAATTAACACGTAATTATGACAACTACATATAAATATATGTTGCTATTTTATAATATTTTGATCAAGAATTCTTTAAAAAATGAAAATAAAGGCGTCATCCAACTTTTTTTTTTCATTTAATTTTCATTTTAAAAAAAATGTTGATCACAACGTCATAACAAAGCAACAGACCTTTATTTGTAGTTGTCATCATTTCCTATTAATTCCATTTTTCTCTGCCTGAGGATGCTGTCAAGCAGCGCAACCAGTTACAGAAACGTTGAAGAACATCCTAGAAAATCTAGTATTCAAAAGGGCTACTTGCTGCAGCTAGCTTGCGCTCTCGCTATGTTCTTCACTTACCGAAACGAAAGCCAACACTGAAGTCAGAGAAGTAGCCTCCAAGTCTGTATGTAGGTGAACTTCGTTTTGTTTTTGATAAAAATTTGTTAGAGTGTTAATTACTTGTCATCTGTATATATTTTGTTTGCAATTATTACACTGTGAAATTATATCCTAAATCTCAGATAAAAATTTTGAAACATATATGTCATTTTTGTTTGGAGAAAAGTTTGTAACCTGAAGCCAAAAAATGTTTTATTTCAATTGATAACCCGCTACCAGAAATATTTTTCTGCAGTTTTCTTGAATGTTAATTTTACTTAAATTTTCATCAATTCAACGGTTTAATTGATCGATATTTATATGTTTTATTTCCATAAACACTTAATTGTACCTAATGATTTGTCGAGGTGAAAATTCACAGAAAATTTCATTCGGTATAATTGTAGATACTAAGGTTTGTTGACTTTTAAATAATTTTTGAAAATAAGGGACCCGTTTATAAGTAACCGAAACTTTTAAATTAAGAATTTTATTAAATAACCTTGGCTTAAGTTATAAAGCATATGGACCTCCCAAAATTAATAAACCACTCTTATTTTTAAAGCATATTATTACTTCTGTAAATTCACCTAATAGTAAACTAGTTAGACCTGTCACTGAAATTTTAATAAAAAGTTACAATACAAACGATGATTATTACATAAAAGACTCTTCTCACTTTTTAGAGTTTATAAAGGACTACACTTCCAGATAATTATGTATTTATTAGTCTTGATATTGTTTCCCTTTTTACTAACAATCCAATTAAGCTGTTTGAGGATAGCATTGAGAAAAGATGGCTTTCTATTTCTCTAGAAACATCCATTCCAACAATATACATTTCTTAACATAGTTAATTTTATTTTTAAACTCAACCTATTTTGTTTTTGAAAACACCTATTATAAACCAATTTTTGTAACTCCTAGGGGTGCTTGTATCTCGCTAATTAATTAACAATATGTTGACGGCATTATTTGTAGTATTTCTCTAAATTCAACAACACACATTTTAGAGGTTTTAAATTCTTATAATCAATTTATTAAATTTACATTAGAAGAGGAAAGAGATAACAGTGTACTATTCCTAGATACAAAATGAATTAGAACAAACAATAACAACATAATTTTAGATTGGTATATAGAACCAACTAATTGTCAAGGGTATATTAATTTTCATTCAGATCATTTACTCAAAACTAAAATTAACATTTTATCAGGTTTAAAAAATAGAAGATTAAAAATATACCACCCTCCTTTCCATCAAAAAAAATTAAGGAAACTTTATTATATTTTCGTAAGCAACTCGTATGTTCCTAAATTACTTAACAGCCTATTATACAATTTTTTTAAACAATTACAATTTCAATACAAGACACCCTTTACAAACACTAGCAAATACACATGACAAACATAACTCTGATATAATTTCTAGTTCGGATTCTAAATTTTTTTACATATCGATCCCTTACATTAAGAATATTTACAAAAGATTAAAGTTTATATTTAAAGACGAAACCAATTTGAAAATAACGTTTCGATATTCAAAAATAATTAATAATATTTTCAGTAAACTTAAAAATACGGATGAAATTTTATCTGGAGTGGTATATTGTATTCCATGTAGTAATTGTAATTTAAAATACATTGGCCAAAAAGCAGAGTCCTTAAATATAAATTAACGCAGCACAAAAGTGTTATACGTTTACAAAAAAGAACTTGTGCTTTGTCTGAACATAATCTTGATACTGGCCATAATATAAATTTTAGTAATGTTTTTATTTTACATTCTGAAACCTTAAATAATAAAAGAATGTGTTCAGAAGACTCTGAAATTGCTTTTAACGAAAATTTAAGAAACTTAAAGAAAGATAATATTTTTATAAATCACTACCCTTATTTATATTTTTTAGACAAAAAAAAACAATTTTAAATACAAAAGAGTGCTGCAAATTGAATCATAACTTCCACATAGTTTTGAATATTTAATATCTTCAGAAAGGCATTCCCATGGAATGAATTTAGGACCCATGACTTGACCACAAAGAAAATATTAAAGTATTTAAAGGTAAGTATTTAAAACTTTTGTATTTTTCCTATGCAAGTTGTATATTTTTTCTTTCCATGTGGTAGCATTGATAATAAAATAAGTCATTTCGGCAATTTAATAAGGAGTTTTCATTTTTCAACTGACGGCTATCTCACGATATATATATATATATATATATATATATATATATATATATATATATATATATATATATATATATATATATATATATATATATATATATATATATATATATATATATATATATATATATATATATATATATATATATATATATATACTCAGAAAGATTTCTGCGGTCTTTAATGTGAGATATACTTGGTTCTCGGGTTGAACTCGACGTTTCGCCTCCTATTTTCGAGCCATTTTCAGGAGCCTACTCTCCAATCTCGCCGGAGATCGTCTGTGAGGTCTCAGTGTGTTCAACCCTAGGCCTCAGAGAGATCTGAGGATCCGATCTCATTTCTCTGAGGCCTAGGGTCGAACACACTGAGACCTCACAGACGATCTCCGGAGAAATTTGGGGAGTAGGCAGATTGAGGCCCCGTAATCGAGCTACAACAACCCAACCCACCTTTGTCCACCGCTCTAAGGAGTAGGCAGATTGAGGCCTTAGAGTGTCCTTACATATTTCCTTTACCCACCTTTGTCCACCACTCTAAGGATTAGGCAGATTGAGACCTTATAGTGTCCTTACATATTTCTTTTGCCCACCTTTGTCCACCTCTCTAAGGAGTAGGCAGATTGAGGCCTTAGAGTGTCCTTACATATTTCCTTTACCCACCTTTGTCCACCACTCTAAGGAGTAGGAAGATTGAGGTCTTAGAGTGTTCTTACATATTTCCTTTACCTGTTGAAAATGGCACCGAAACGTCGAGTTTTCATAAATTCTGGACGCGGTTCAACCCGAGGACCAGGTATGTCTCATATATATATATATATATATATATATATATATATATATATATATATATATATATATATATATATATATATATATATATATATATATATATATATATATATATATAGGAGCCAGAGTCCTCTTAGGTCTAGGGTTTAACACAGATAAGACCTCAAAAACGATTTTCAATAAGAATTTGACAGACCCGTAATTAACCCCTGCAGAGTCTATAATATATATATTATATATATATATATATATATATATATATATATATATATATATATATATATATATATATATATATATATACAGTGTGCCCGAAATTGGTGATGCATGTATTGCGATCTCCGAAACTGTTAGAGATAGGAAAGCGGTTAAATGGGGAAAGTTTTAGACAATTCTGTTTGTAATTGAATGCCGTTTAGTTTACGATTTTATCTCTTTTGGTTTTTACGATATTTGAAAGAAACAAAAATGAGGCATTTTGGGAAATACCCTGTATTTTCTTTATTTATGAAAATTTATGAAATCTGTAAAAACTTTCTCACAGCAACTTTTTACGTAGAAAACGCGTTTGTAGTCAGATTTTATTTCCAACGTTTCGATAGTTTGGAACCATCATCAACTTTTTTTCCATATGGGCGCCATATTGGATTTTCACTGTTTTGAAAAGCCCCTGTTTTTGCCTTTACAAATATGTATCACATATAGTAAAAAAAGTTAGGTTATGGGTTGAAAAACAAAAAAATATAATTTTGTTACGATTTTGGCAACGTCGCACGATGAAACACACACACTTAAGCTGATTCTACTGCATTTAATCTCTTAACTACAATTAATAACAACATATCCTTATAAGTAATAGTTTCTCCTATGTGAAAATCTTTTGAAAACATCGAAATTACCCTTTGTGAAATTTTAACACAAAAAAGAAAGGAAAAAACAATAATGTGTCAAATGACATATTAATTACCAAAATAAAATGTCTAATTTAACGTTCAAAATGCCACCCATTTGCTTCTATACATTTCGCACTTTTTTTTGTCACCGATCTGGTAACTCGGTCAATTGTGTTACAGTTAACATTGTTTATGATATAATACGTACCGTGCAACAGAAAATAACGTAAAAAAAGCCATAACTTTTGAGAAATACATGAACGAATTGAATTATTATTTCTCAGAACACCAATATGACCCAACAATCATAAAATATTCTGAATAACCAAAAGTTCAGTAACTAATTTGATGAAATATATTTATCCGTGATACATTAATGCTCTAGTAGACTTTGGATTTTAGACGAATGAAATTTTTTTAATCCGTCACGACTTCTGTCAGAACTGTGAACGCTTGTCTTTATTTAAACACGTTTTATGTCTTGACTCGGGCCTAGTGTTCAGAATGGCAGAAAATTTTTCCAATGAAGAAAAGTTTTATATGTTAGTATCATATATTAGAAATAAAAGGAATGCGGATAAGGCTGTCAACAATTATTTGGAAAATTACCCGGATAGACGACGACCCAACAAAAGGTATTTCGCTAAACTTGTAAAGAATTTACTTGAATTCGAAGCTTTTGGGAAACCTCGGTCTAAGAATTTTCAAAAAGGGTAATTTCTAAGTTTTCAAAAGATTTTCACATAGGAGAAACTATTACTTATAAGGATATGTTGTTATTAATTGTAGTTCAGAGATTAAATGCAGTAGAATCAGGTAAAGTGTGTGTGTTTCATCGTCCGACGTTGCCAAATTCGTAGCAAAATCATATTTTTTCGTTTTTCAACCCATAAACTAACTTTTTTTACTAAGTGTAATACATATTTTTAAAGGCAAAAACAGGTGCTTTTCAAAACCGTGAAAATCCAATATGGCGTCCGTATGAAAAAACAAAGTTGATGATGGTTCCAAACTATCAAAACGTGGGAAATGAAATCTGACTACACAGGCGTTTTCTACGTAAAGAGTTGCTGTGAGAAAGTTTTTACAGATTTCAGAGATTTTCATAAATAAAGAAAATACAGGGTATTTCCGAAAATGCGTCATTTATGTTGTTTTGAAATATCGTAAAAACCAAAAGAGATAAAATCGTAAACTAAACGGCATTCAATTACAAACAGAATTGTCTAAAACTTTCCCTATTTAACTGCTTTCCTATCTCTAACAGTTTCGGAGATCGCAATACATGCATCACCAATTTCGGGCACACTGTATATATTTATTATAGACTATGCAGGGGTTAATTACGGGTCTGTCAAATTCTTATTGAAAATCGGTTTTGAGGTCTTATCTGTGTTAAACCCTAGACCTGAGAGGACTCTGGCTCCGCTTAATCCATCCACCGAATCTCGTCATCTTGGAACTTTGTTTAAAGGACATCTCACTTTTTGTAATTATATTTTTTGGGGAAACATCTTTCCAAGTGCGATAAGTGTGTTTGAAATATATGTCGTTCACATGCATGTATGCAGTAGCTCGTTCCTTAAGGATGTGATCACCGACATTCTCTTTAAAGGAATCAAATTCTAGTACGTTAATAAATTTTTCCTTTATTTGTCACAATACAATTTGTAATTTTGCTTCCACATTTGCTCAAACACGTTGAGTAATATTTTGCATCTGGGTTCCAAGTTTACAGCCCCCAAGCTCTAGAGCCATTTCAGGCAGTATTTTTGGCTAAGCATGTACCATTCCGACCTCCCTTGGCTGCAAAAATTTGGTCGAATTTGGTTACATTAAAATTATAGCTATACCTAAATCAGAGCAGGACTGACTTACATGGTAAGCAAAATAAGTAGAATGACCATCTACAAAATATCATATTAAAAAGCCACTTTTTTTCTGGTGCAAAATATCTGCCATCTACTCGTTAAAGCAATTGAATATTATACAGCTGTTGTCCGTTGGGTCATAGCCCCAGTTACCATAATACCTTTGAACATGTTAGCAGACCGCCTTTTATTTAGATAAATAGTTATTGATAAAAGACCACTCTGTTATCCTAAATTTCATATACATTCCTGGAAACTCTAGGTGCTAGTAATCTACTGCGTTTATTTATTATTTTAAAACTTTTTGTAAAATAACTATTTTATAACTATTTTTGTACAATTTCTAAATAGCATTCCTTAGATAGTTTCCAATATTTGGAAATCATCATCTCAAGTCATTTTTCACTTACATTGGTACTTGCGTTGGTCAATGTTCTAGAAGCTGTGGAAGTTATTATTGGGTAACGACACAAAAACACCTTTAACCGACCTTCGCCAAACATAATGTCTCGAAATGGGTTTGGTCCAGGATTAATATCAAGATATTGTTTTATACTGAACTAAACATCTTCCTGTTTTTAAGGAAAACTTTTCTTGTGATTGCGTATAATTCACTCAACCGAGGTTACTTTTTCTTGTTTTCGTTCAAATAAAAAATAGTGCTGCAAATTGAATCATAATTTCTACATAACTGTGACTATCTACTCTCATCAGAAGGACATTCTCATGAAATAAATTTAGGGTCCATGACGACGACAAAAAAAATATTCGTATTGCTGTACCTACCCATAAATTTCTGGGACATTATATTGCTCGCGTTTTAACGAAAAAATGGCAATTTTTAGGAAATCACCCCTCATTTATTCCCTACCCCCTGAAGCGCTCTCACTCAAAAACAATTCTAAGCTTTCCTTTCTCGGGTGCTAGCTGGATTCCCAATTTGAAGATGATATCTCATTTCGTTTGAGAGTTATTACGCCTATTAACAGACAGACGTACAGGCCAACAGACCGACCGACCGACCGACAGTCAACAACATTTTCGTTCCAGGCTTAAGTATTCTATTTGTTTTGAGACTTTTTACGCTGTTTTAGGAAAAAAAATATTCGAAATTTCTGCCACCGGTGTTGCACCTCCACTTCTAATAAAGAAGCCATAAAACGGCATCTTACTCGATTTTTAACGAAAAATGCCAATTTTCACCAAAATCCCCCATTTATCCCCTACCCCCTGGAGCGATTTTACCTAAAAACAATCTAAACCGTTCGTTGGTCGGGTGCTAACTGTATACCCAAAAACAGGCAGACATACAGACCGACAGACATCAAACATTTTCTTTCCCAAATCATGTTCTCTTTATGTATTGAGACCTTTTACGACGTTTAAGCGAAAAAAAATGAAATTTTTGTCGCCGGTTCCATACTCCCGCACGTATTGATGATGTGAAAGTAATTTGAGTTTTTGAGGAAATTATTTTTCTTTTTGGCAAGCTTTCTCTGAAAACCCCTATCGTACTG
Source organism: Tillus elongatus (assembly GCA_964006375.1). Classification (NCBI taxonomy): domain Eukaryota; kingdom Metazoa; phylum Arthropoda; class Insecta; order Coleoptera; family Cleridae; genus Tillus; species Tillus elongatus. The sequence goes on from OZ023267.1 coordinate 77,720,200, forward strand.
CTTTTAGAGCCGTCAACAGAAACTTTTGAATACTTTTTCGATATAGCTCACCAGTATTTTTTACTTTTGGCATAGCAGTTCTAACGATTAATAAAAAACTAGTAACACAAGGGGTTGTAGATAAGTGAGGAAAAGTCAACAAGATAGCGATTGATGCCCACTTGAGACAGTAGTTTACACAATTGGACTAGGCAACGTAAAAGATACTGATAAAAAGCGTTATAAAGGCAAATTTTAAATTTTGTGCTTTCGGATGGTGAGTGTCAATCACCATCAGATTAAATAAAATGTAAAATAGTTATCGACACACATGCTACCTAACACTACCAATTAAGGTATCTTACATAAAAATCAGTACTTTGGAGCTTTATTAGTCTCATAAACTTCCTGCAGCGCTCAAATTTTATGAAAAGAAAAATTATTTAACAAAATTTCAGAATCACTGACGTTTGTATTACACAAACATTTACACTCGTTGACACTGCTCTATACACTCGTGCCACTTCGCTATCATTTCGATTTCAGGAGATACAACTGTTGACTTTCAACGTAAACATGTTTTTATTCTGGTGAAACAGAACAAGTTGAAAATGTCTAAACACAGCACTTACTTTTTTAATTTTTTTAATGGCTGTGGCATCTCTGGACATGGAGCCAATTCTCCGATTTTTATTTATTTAAAATTTCCAGATAAGGTGGGCTTCTCGTGAGCCCGCTCGCAAATCGAACCAGGGACCTCTCGCTTTGTGGGCGCCGAACAGTGACTGTTTAAAGGTCATATAATAAAATTCTTCGATACAGTCAATGGACGTCAGCTAAACTGGCATTTCTGCAAAAAGTAAGGTTATAAGTTTATTGGTTACCATAAATAATCTGCTCAACTGTTGTGCGGGAAAACCAAATGTTTGTTAAACAAGTAGATGCAAGGTAAAATACATCATATACAGAACGAGTTTATTGTATGAGCTTTTCTGGATACAGTGTCGTTTGCGCTACCAGTGTGTCACAAACTGTCTTCTACCCTATACGCTTCTTCTCCAGAACACTTTAAAAATTATCGCAGTATAAGTAAGAAAACGTCATTCTTGTTTTGCTTTTTTCGTTCCTTTTTTTAACAGACACATAGCTACAGATCACTATAATTTTTAACTTCTCGTTTTGACATTTCACTAGTAAATTTGTTTCAAGATAGATTTTCGGGATAACTCGGTACGGTAACACACTTGCTGCGCTAATGCTTTTCAACTATTTGTTATGGTGTGTACGAAAATAGCAAGCCGTGGCTTAATTCGTTAAGGCGTGACACCTTATAATTCCGACACGGATGTTTTCCCGTCCCACCACTGAAAATTTAGAACAAATACTCAGATGATGCAATTTGAACTATGCGGAAGGCAACGGGAAATCAGCGCATTCGCCCATATTTTCGACGACAAGGCTGCATAGCATTTCGTTTGTGATGATGGTACGATATAGAAAAATATTGGTGATTAATTGGAAATGCCAGGTTGTCTGTTGGCATTTTAAAAACTTCACAGACTGAAAACTCTTTAAACAAACAGTATTTGTACGAAAGGCGGCTGAAGTGGATTTCAATTAAGTATATAGATTCTATTATTATCTTAAGTAGTTTTCCAGTACTATTTCAATTAAAGCATATGCAACTGTACTGTTGAGTAAATTTTTCCGCAATCATGTGATTCAAAATAGTTGTTTACTTCCGCGCCAGCCTTGAAATTAAATATTTATACCCATCAGTGGCGGCTCGTCAGATAACGCAGGTGAAGCGCTGCCTCACCTATATTTTTCGGTAAACTTTTTTAAAGTCCACCCTAATTTTCATTTTTAGTGAAGTTTCTTTAAAAAAATCACTAGTGAAGAGATCGCGACTTTTGAATTTTGAAAAATGGTTACAAATGGTCGCGAACAAGGCCACCTAGAACCCATATTAAGTGTCAGTTTCTATATATATATATATATATATATATATATATATATATATATATATATATATATATATATATATATATATATATATATATATACATATATATTATGGTATTACAACGATAACTCAAAAACTAATGGGCTGATTTTGATCAAATTTGGTATACTGGTCTGTCATAAAGAGTATTCTGTGTACCAAATCTCTATCTTAAAAGACGAAAAAGTTATAGGTAACCTCTGATTTAGAAAAGTTAAAAATTGATAATTATGTTAGTCCTATTATTGTGAGTGAAAAATACGACACGAAATGACTAACAAGCTCCTGGATCTGTGTCTAAGTCGTTATTTTTCTTCACTTCATTAAACTATGAGCAAAAATCCATTGTGAATAAAAAGTGTTTGGTATATATTTATACCAAACAATTTTTATTTGGTATAATTTTTTAACGTCTTTATTATTATAAAGACGTTAGAAAATTAACATACTAGCCTATATACCTGCTAGTACATACAGTTGTCATGTCGGCGGTGGTTCAGTGGTTTAAGCGGTTGTATCAGATAATCGAATCCTTTAAAAAGTCGAAGACGCAGCAAGTGCGTTATGGTTGTGAATTTTCATAAAAATGATCTGGCACAAAATATTTTATTATAACTTTTTTTTCTTGTAACATAGAAATCTAAATTTTGGTGTATAGTTTACTTTTTATATCGTAAACGTACCTACCAAATTTGGTTATCATAGAGTTTTTAATTTTTAAGATAAAAATTTTTTTCAAATGAAAACTCAAAATTTTCCGGAAAACCTCGTCCGATTTTTCTGATTAACGAACTTATCAAAGACATTTACAAAAGGAAGGTACATGCCAAATTTTATCAAAATAGGCCCATTATTCTTTGAGATAAAAATTTTTTTTGAATGAAAACTCAAAATTTTCCCGGAAAACCTCGTCCGATTTTCCTGGCTAACAAACTTATCAAGGCCATTTATAAAAGGAAGGTACATGCCAAATTTTATTAAAATCGTCTTATTACTTTTTGAGATAAGAATTTTTTTCGAATGAAAACTCAAAATTTTCCCGGAAAACCTCGTCCGATTTTCCTGACTAACGAACTTATCCAAGCTATTTACAAAAGAAACGTTCATGCCAAATTTTATCAAAATCGGCCCATTATTTTTTGAGTTATCGGTGTGATACATATATATATATATATATATATATATATATATATATATATATATATATATATATATATATATATATATATATATATATATATATATAAACATATAAAAATTGAAACTAACCCCGGATATGGGTTCTAGGGGTCCTAGTTCGCACTCATTTGCAAAAATTTTTTCAAAATTCAAAAGTCGGGATCTCCCCATTAGTGAATTTTTTTTACGAAAATTCACTAAAAGACAAGTTCTAATCTTAGCTAGTGACCGTTTTTATTAATTATTTTTTTGTCTTTCATTTCATTTTACCGTTATCTGATTAGATTGTTGTTATTCGGATGAATTTTTTACGAGTTTTTGAATAAAAAATGATGTAATAAAAAAGAGTCGAAAGCTCTTTAGACTTAATTCAATTTACATGGCATATCTGGTTGTTTATTCGTTCATAAATTAGTGAAAGCGGTCCATATTTAATACAGTCGTAGACTTTTCCCTTGGCTTCATTGGTGCTTGTTTTTCTTTTCTGCAACAGATTTAATTTTTTGTGAATTATCTTTAAAAAATTCAAATATGGCGCGTACTTTCCTAGGTAAAGATTGTAATCTGTGATGAGCACTGATAGGTACACACAAGGAACGGAAATCACCACAATACATCTTTTTTTTTTAAAGACAGGACGATCGTTTCACTAACAAAATTAGCGAGAGTCATTAGAAAATGAAAAATCTGAGTACCTTTCTTTTGGAAGTGTCTTGTTAGCCAAGAAAATCAGCTAACTTTTCCCTAAAAAGTTGGTATTTTTTATATATCTCCAAAAAAACAAATCTATCGCAAGCAAATTTTGTTTGAGATAACAAGTAAATTACGTACCAAAATTTAGATCTGTAAGTATCAAAAAAAACATGGCATTTCAAAGAAAATTAGGATTTTCCTGTTAAAACGTCAATGTCGCGATTTTAAACGTCAAAATTGGCAACATTTAGGCAAAGCGCGTGAAACGAATATGGGTTTTGTAGAGACAATGTAGCAAGAAGAGCGTTTTGTAAACCCTTGAGTTTCAGAGTCAATACAAATTGTCCTTTTCACTAAAATATTTGAAGGAAATTAATTTCATATGTATCCTTTCTCTGATGCTTTGACAGTAGTTTCAATTATAGAGTTTATTGGTTAATGGTCTATAATTTTTAGCTAATGTTTGTAGAAAAAATTATTTAATGCGGAGACCACAACTTTTGAATTTTGAAAAGATTTCTTCAAAAGAGCGCGAACTAGGCTCCTTAGAACCCATTACCGTGGTTAGACTCAGTTTGTATCTGTTTTGATATATACAGAGTAACGCATTTGTACGGTAAAGCTCAATATATCCGTCATTATACAAGATACGAGAAAATATTGTATTGTTAACTATAGGCTGTCTTGAGCTGCATCCTATAAAATTAGCTTTACAATCATGGGTGGCTTATAAGTTTTTGGTGATACAATTTTTTTTTTTAATCGAACACGCCTTATATTATTACATTTTTGCATTTTCTATCGAAATATAATGCATGTTTGTAAGAAAAACCTCAGGGTGCAGCAAGTGTGTTATGGTAGCGAATTTTCATTATATGTTTCAAATTTCAATGGCTCAATATGCTATTAAGTTAAGGTTCGTTGGCTATGAACCAGTTTTTTCGGGAACATTTTAAGATTATTTTCGAAAAATATTTTTATATTTTCAATACAATTATTTTTTTTAATCGAACACGCCTTATATTATTACATTTTTGCATTTTCTATCGAAATATAATGCATGTTTGTAAGAAAAACCTCAGGGTGCAGCAAGTGTGTTATGGTAGCGAATTTTCATTATATGTTTCAAATGTCAATGGCTCAATATGCTATTAAGTTAAGGTTCGTTGGCTATGAACCAGTTTTTTCGGGAACATTTTGAGATTATATTCGAAAAATATTTTTATATTTTCAAAGAAGAAAGCTATTTTGATGAAATATAACATTGTTTCTACTATAAAGGTTATACTGGTAACCAAATTTCATGACTGCTTGCTTTAAAAGAAAATAGATATTTGCTATTAAAACATTTTTATGAAAATTCACTACCATAACGCACTTGCTGTGTCCAGACTTTTTTCTTATTCTCTCAAATTAACTTTGTACAGCCACATAACAATGTCTAGTTACCTCGCGCCGCAGTTGATAAAGTAATGTATTTTTATAGTATTTTATGGCAGGATATAGTTTACATGTCCCTGATCCCCCGAATTGAATGTTATGCCTGCGCATTACGTGTTGCAGAGCACAGACTATTGCTAAGCCACTGAGGAGTCCGAAGACTGAGACAGATTCGCTTATACACAAAGGCTGCGTCGATTTATTATCGCTTTGATTGCTTTGGTGTTTATCATAACAACAAAGTGATGCAGAGTTCTGAGTCTGCTTCCAAGCGTACTTAATAGTTCCGTCGTTTTAGATGTAGTCTGATCGCCGGACGACGCATATTTTTATGTTTATTATGTTGCCGTTAAATGATCCGGTATGTGTTTTTATTAGAAACGCCCTTTTCAAGGTGGAATGACAACGATAAGAAAGACCTCTTAAGTTCTGAAAAACCTATGCCTTTATTAGATGTTAATAAAGTTGCAACAGTGAAGGGAAAGGTCTATAATCGAAACTTTAAAAAATCGCGGTATTCCGAGTTCGAGTGGTTGTGTGGTAGTTATTACGTAAATAAACTTTTGTGCGTGCCATGTTTAATTATCGGTGTTAAATCAAATGTGTGGAATAAAAATGGTTTCAATGATTTTGGTAATGTAATCGTGCTCTTCATAAACATGAGAGTCCCTGTGAACATTTGGGTTGTGCATTAGGCTTTTCAAAATTGAGGAAAAATTTAAATAACATTGAGGATGCTTTAAAAATAAATTCGAAACTGCACATCAAATAATTCAACGAAAATGTTCAACTAAACAGACATTTCATACAATTGCCTATTCGTGCGGTGCTCTACCTGGGCAAACAAGAATTAGCATTTCGCGGTCATGAGAAAATAGTAACATCTATTAATCATGGTAATTTTAAAGAACTGCAAAAGAGTTAATTTTAATAAGCCCAGTAGACATTCAAGCACACTATAAAAAAATCGTGCCCGTGTTTGCTAGTAATTCTAAGACGATTCAAAATGAACTAATTAACTGCATCTCCCAATATATTGAAGAGTATGTTGAAAAATAAATAGCAGATTGTAAATTTTATGCAATTCCAGTGTATCATACTACTTTGTACAAAAATCTCAGTGCAGTATCATTATTAGATATGTAAATTCTAGCGGAAAATTGTTGGAAAGATTTTTCGGATTTCATGATGTTAGTTCCAGCCGGACCGCAGAGACATTGTTTAACGTTGTGCCAAGGTGCCTGGAAAAATATGACTATAAATCAAAACTTATTGGAAAATGTTTTGATGGGGAAAGCGTTATGTCAGGGGAATTAAATGGTCTTCACTCGAAAATCAAAAAAGAAGTGCCACAAGCAATTTTTGTTCATTGTTTGGCACGTCGTTTGAATTTAGTGCTGCAAAAAAGTAGTGCTGCAACTCACGTTGTTACACGATGGTCATCGCAATATAAAATTTTGAGTGTTATAAAAGATGAATGGGACTCTTCAAAACAAGTATTTGAGCAAATTTTGAGTGATCCAACTTCCGATGACCCCTCAATTAGGTTGAGCGATGGGTTTTTACATACATTTTACGACTTTGAATTTGCCATTTTGGTTGTTGTGTTTAATGACATTTTTGTAGTTACCGATGTGCTCTTCGATGTGCTACAAAAGAAGGCGCTTGACATTAATTTGTGTGTCTCAGAAATAACAAATACGCAGGCGCTCTTAAACAACAAAAGAAATGAAAATATATTCAAGGATATTTTCGAGTTTGTTGCTTCAAAAACAACATTCACCATCCCAATTTGATCTGCCGTTACACCGCTCAAGTCAAGCAGCACGATGTCGAGATGCCAGTGGGAGACATGAAAATGGTCTATACGAACGAGGCCCAATTCTGCGCTATATCGCTGCCATAGAGACTCTTTGTTGTAAAACTCCCAACCAGGTATTTACAATCGACCGTGGAAACTCTGTCTTTGAAAGGCGCAACCTCAAATGGCGATCTTCCCGTGCTGAAGTTGCTCGAGGTCGTCCGAATCTATGACGACGGTTATGGATTTCTTCTTCAGACCACCTGGACCAACACTGTAACACTGTTGACACACTACGTCCTATGCAGTTGGAAATTCGTCTGATTGAAGAACCAGATTCCCGCATAACAACAATGCGTCCCCTTTTAAATAATCCAAAATGTATGACCTGACTTAAAAAGGACATGGCACATATTCTTACATTTTAAAAATGTACGTTTTATTCTGAATCAAACACATAATGTACAATTTCATAAAACTAATTTAAAAGTTACCTACTTTTTTCATATATCATAATAAAGTTTGTGATCTATGAATATTATGAGGCAAACGCCAAATAGACTAACAACTTTTATCTGTGGGACTTTTAAATTACTTTTACTGATTCATTGCATTCCCTCTTTCTACAAAAAAATAACCATGTATATGTTATCAAAATAACTCAAAAACTAATGTTGGAACCATTTTATTGAAACTTGGCACGCATTTTGCTTCAGTAAATGGCTCAGATAAGGTGGTTAGCCAGAAATCAGAACACGTTTTCCGTTTCTTTTGTATATTTTTTGTTACTTCAAAAACAACAATTATATTTTAATCAAGTTTGGTAGGCAAGTTGCTCTTATATAACGTATCCCAGGTGCCAAAATAAGAATGTTATAGGCATTTAATGAAAGAAATTTTTGGCAAAACTGGAGGTAAAAGGAGGACACAATACCTAAATAGTTGTGTAGTACACAAAATCGGTTGAATACTACAGACAAAGGTTGAATCTTTTTGGCGCAAAGAGGTCAAAAAGTATCTAAGAAAATATATAATCTAATATTAAAAAAGATTTGTCTTTTAATGTGGCGAAACTTTCAAATTATTAATTTGTACACAAAACATATACAAGTTATAGAAAACAAATAATCCGAGAAGTGTATTTTATAAGGTTTTACATTTCTGTTTCAGCAGCTACCGCTCTTCATTTGACTTAACTATTTTTAGAAATATAAATGAAATAGACTCATTTCAATGTTGCGGCAGTTTAATTTATAAACTTTGTGAGTTGAAAGTGTTATATTTTTTTCAAGAAATGTCTCACTTCACTCAGTAAATCGATAAATGGACAGACCATAGATAAACTAGTTAACGTTTTGACGCAACAAGCGCGTTTTTGTGATTTTTCACTATTTGAATATTTTAATGAAAATTCGCTACAATAGTGCTCTTGGTCCGTCCAAATATTTTTTTCTGTTAACTCTATATAAAACAGAATCATAATAATACACTACCATGACACACTGCCTTCATTGAGTTATTTTCACTCCTTAAGTATGGAAAAGTTAAGCCGTAGATATACGAGATGGAAATGAAATTTTATTAAATGCCGTCGGTTTCGAATGTTTCGTAAACCTTTTATATTACGAGTATTATAAAATTATGGCACATTCTTTTCCTGCAAATTAAACAGAAAATTTACGTCAATCGCTTCATCGCCTCATCAAAGTGCAAAGTTATTAAAAATAAAAATGCGTTTTATCTGCTATCTCCACATCAAGCGAACCACCAAAACCAAACGTGATTTTCAAGGTGTAAATATTTTATCGCAATCTACTGGGAGTTATCTGCAGGATAATCTTAAAAATCTTATTGTAAAACTCGATATATAAAGAGTCTAAACACGCAACTCTTTCTCAGTCAGTTGGTGTGCGACATTTAGTTACCAGCATGTTTGCATTAGTGTTGTGTGTCGCTTTTTGGGCAGCTTCCGATGCTGCACGCATTCTGGGTGTCTTTATGACACCCAGCTACAGCCATCAAGTCGTGTACCAACCCATTTGGAAGGAGCTCTCTTTGAGAGGCCACCAAGTCACAGTTCTTACACCTAATCCCTTAAAGGATCCATCTCTTACGAATCTCACAGAAATAGACCTAAGCTTTTCCTACAAAGCATGGAACAACGAAGGTATATCCACATTGGGAACTCAGCAACATTCACTTACTGAAGAACTGAAAGCCCTTTCAAATGCTTACTATAGTACTAGCGAGGTTCAGCTGTCACATCCAGACGTCCAAAGATATATTAAAAACACTACCGAGGAGTTTGACTTGATTTTAGTAGAGTACATTTTTCCAATTATGTATGCGTTTAAAGATGTCTACAAATGCCCGATGATTGGTTTGAGCTCGATTGGTTTAACAGGGCCTAGCTATGATGCTTTGGGTGTTCCAAGACATCCGGCAATAAATCCAGAATTTATATTGCCATTTTCAAGTAACTTGTCTTTTAAAGATCGAGTGATAAGCACTCTATTTAGCGTTCTCTTCAAAATAAACTCCAAAATTAAAATACATCCCAAGTTACATAATCTTGCTAAAAAGTATTTTGGTCAAGATATTAGGAGACTGGACGAAATTGCTAAGGAAGTGAGCATGGTCATTGTTAACTCCAACTTTGCAATCGACAGTATAAGACCTAGTGTTCCAGCTTATGTTGATATTTCTGGAATACATTTAAAGCCCAAGAAGAAATTGCCAAAGGTAAGGAGCTTTAGTTTTTTATTAATTATCTGACAGATTTTTAAATTTACTGGTTCCTGTATTATAGGCAAGTTTAAAAAGGTTACACCTTTTTTTTTAATAATTTTGTTTAAGAAACGTAAAAAATATGTAACGATTAAAAGTCAGATAAATAAAACTTGTCTGTAAAAAAAAGTTGCAAACAAATATTTTTTCACCCAATTTACACTTACTTTTCTTAATAACAATTTCAATATTATATTACTGTTCCTTACATTGACCGAACCTCATTTAATAATTTTGCTTAAATACTTTTAAATGCGTTAGTAGCTGATACAAGTACTGTAGCTTTTATTCCTAAATTTAAACTATTAACAAGCCCTTGATGGAAACTTGATAGTCTAAGCTCCGAGTTTGGCGACTATAAAAACCTGTATTACGGAAACTACCTAATATGAAAGTCAAGTGCCTTCATAATCAATCAATGTCAAAGATGTAATCTAAAACATTTTTTTCTTATCTAAATCAATTAATTATATATTGTTGATAATGCTTTAGGTGTCTGCTTTATCCGATACAATTTAATGAACTCTAAGTAAAAAAATATTTAATAGTAATTCCTTATGATTTTCTTTTTATCTTTTGATTTTATATCCATAAAAAGGACCCCGCTTAGTATCCTGATATAAAATAAAAAATTGTACGGAAGTTTAATAAGATAAATAAATATAATATTTTAGCAATTTTAGCAATTATATAACAATTGATTGATCATAAGGAACTACACGCAGAAAGATTTTAAGTTAAGATCATGTTTTTGAAATATCCTAGTAGTCAAATAAAATGTAGGCAGGCATTCAATAGTTAATAATTGCAATAAAGAAGCGTTTGAAAAATTTTTCCGTTTAAAATTTCTACTTTTTTTTTTAACTAATTTTTGGTTAACTCGTTGTCCTCGTCATTTAGTATTGTATGTTCAACTTGGCGAATTCATTGCTTCCTACATACCGACCAAGAAACTTTTTTCTTTAGCTCCACATTAAGTGGTTTCTGTTTGCTGCAATTGTTTTCAGGGCATCGCAAAAGGCGAAACCGCTTACAGAGAAGACAGCAAGTTATTGCGAAGGCAACGAAAAAGTTTTTACACGTCTGTATTTTATAGTTATCTACTTCTCACTATGTTCAATGGTCTTAAGCCGTATATCTAACAATGTAATGTTTTAGGATCTCCAGCTATATCTTGATGATGCTAAAGAAGGGGTGGTATATTTAAGTCTTGGTTCTAATGTAAAAAGCAATCTGCTTCCTAAAGAAAAACTTAACCATATAATAGCTGCACTTAGCGAACTACCATTCAAAGTTCTGTGGAAATTCGAAAATAAACATTTGCCAAATAAGCCTAAAAATGTTGAAATAAGGCAATGGTTGCCACAACAGGATATTTTAGGTTAGTACATTTTTCAAAATGCTTTTACGCAGAGGGTGTTTTTATAAGCACGTTGTTGAATCGTATGTAATGGTCTTTATTTTCAGGTCATCCTAACATAAAGATATTTATGTTCCAAGGTGGACTACAATCTTTTGATGAAGCAATTCATAACAAAGTACCCCTTTTAGCTATGCCGTTCTTTGCCGATCAGCGGCACAATGCTCATCGTATCGAGCAAAGTGGAGCAGGTCTTTCAATTAATTTCCACACCATGACCAAAGAAGAGCTCAGGGATAAGATTATCGATGTCGCCACAAATCCCAGGTAGGTAACTATTATCGCATTACATGTGTTAATAAAAATGATGTGATATATCTAAATACGCCACACTGCTTTTTAAGGTAAATGACTACAATATTAATAAAAGTTAATTTTTACTAATTTCAGGTATAAGAAAAATATTTCGAAAATGAGTGCTATAGTAGCGGATCAACCAATGCCAGCGTTGAAGAAAGCAGTGTACTGGATAGAGTATGTGTTGCGTCACGACGGTGCGCCACATTTGCGATACGCCGCCATTGATATGCCTTTCTACCAGTACTACCTCTTAGACGTGCTTGCGTTTGTATCACTCGTCGTCTACGTCAGTTTATACATCTTACGTAGAACATATAAACACGTTGTAATTTCTTATACCTTCTTCAGGAAATTACTCTTTGACTCTTTCTCTGGTAAGAGTCATAGCGAGTAATAATGTGTGACATTTGAAATTTGAAAGAAGTGGTTATGTTTATTGTATAAATATAATTTGCTTCTGTGTACAATTATTGTGATTCTAATGTTTAAGGGTCTTTCCTAACTTCTACACGGTCATTAATTTTTCTCTGCATTTTAATTTATTCTACCGTATTGCAAAATATAAAGCACTATTTTGTGAGCTTACAATTAAGTTTTTAAAAATTTGCCATGGCGTTCTGTTTTTTAAGCACCAGATTGTAAAAAGAGAGATCAGTGATTAGATTGGGTCAACAAAAAGTTGACATTGTCTGGAGAAAATGTGCAGTAATAGATTACCTAAAACTCTGCTAAAGATTTGAAGTATCGCAATCAATAAAAACAATAGGCAATTAACCATAAATGTAACCTCTTTTAGCCATTACCATTTTTTGGGAAAAAATACAGCTGCTAGAAAAGTTAATTATCTTATGTAGATTTTTATTTATATTATAAAACACTAAATATAAGACTTTTGTATTTTGTACCATGTATATAAATATAAACAAATATATATTTTTATAAAATGAAATGAAAATCCCTGTAATTGCCATTGTATCCAACAGCAGAATTTTAGAAGCAGTAAGCCAATTACAGTAATTTTTTTGTGAAAATGATTGTCATTTATATACTTATTAACTAAACGTAAAAAAATTAAAATTAGCTAATCTTAGACCTAATTTTATTCTTACCAAGAATCTAACAAACAGGTAAATTACATAGGGCTAAATGAAATATTAGCAAACTCTCCTAGAAAAAAAGCCATAAAGCCATAATAAGGAGATACATCCAAACAATGTGATAAGTGCAATAGGGCTTCCAAATTTTAAATATATATATATATATATATATATATATATATATATATATATATATATATATATATATATATATATATATATATATATATATATATATATCCAGTGCGATAACTCAAATAATAATTAACCGATTACAATTAAACTTGCATTTAGGTTGTTTTTGTAGACAGCTTCGACAAGTTTGGTAGCCAGCCTAATTGAAACATTTTTTTTTCGACGAAAACTTGAGCTTACTTTAGAAAAACGCTCGTTTTTCCAAAAATAAATGAAATTGTACACGCAAGTTGCCCTTGCAGAGATTGACCTGCTTCGTCAAATTTTTATATCTCATCTTTATGAAAAATTAAATCGTGAGCATCTTTTTATATAATAATTCGTTAATGAGACGATCGGAAGTTCTGAATTTCGAGAAAGTTGCATCAAATAATCACGAACTGAGCCCCACTGAACCAATATCTGGAGTCAGCTTATATATATATATATATATATATATATATATATATATATATATATATATATATATATATATATATATATATATATATATATATATATGTGTGTGTGTGTGTGTGTGTATGTATGTATAATGCAATAATGCTGATCGAAATCACCAACATGGTGTTGGTATCTTAATAGATGAGAACCTACAAAAGTCAGTGAAAAACTTAATTCCCTTTTCTGAAAGAGTAATTCTAATTCATATAATTGGTAGGCCTATTAACATCGATATTCTCGAGGTCTATGCCCCAACAGCAGATAAGCCAGAGAAAGAAGTAGAAGACTTCTATAGACAAGTAGATCAGGTCTTAAAACTAACAAAAACGAATGAGATAAATATCATTTTTGGAGATCTTAATGCGAGAGTGAGCAAAGGCAGGATGGGATCAGTGGTTGGTGATTGGGCTTGGGTGAAAGAAATGACAGGGGCGAAAGGTTGGTTCGATATTGTGAGGAGAACGACCTTATAATTCCAAAGATGTGGTTCAAACCCCCGCCAAGACAACTATACACCTGGAAATCTCACATTGTTCGTAATCAAATAGATTACATCACAATTAGCCCAAGATTTTGAAACTCTACCACCAAAGTTACCACAATGCTGGGTGCCGATATCATATCAGACCGCAACCCAGCGTGGTCGTTTTGCGTCTCGCCAAACCTAAAACAAAAAAGACTGGACCTAAAACTACTACAAGATGTATGCCTATTTAGGTGCGTAAGATATGGTTTCAAAATCTGGTATAAATTGCGGATCTTGGCTTTTATTGTTATGGTGAGAGGGGGCCAGACTTTTATCATGAGGTATGCAAGTTTTGTCTAATCTTTGACCATTAGACAAAATATTAATATTTGAAACGTCAAAGTTGGCAACATTTAGGCAAAAAACCTGAAACAAATACGGATTATGTAAAAAAATGTCGCAAGAGTGTTTTGCAAACCCTTAAGTTTCAGCTTCAAGGTCCTTCATTTTACTAAAATGTTTCCAGAAATTTTATTTTAAGTAGACTTCTTTCTCTGATGCTTGGCGGTAGTTTTAGTTAAGTTTATGGTTTAACGGCCTAGAATTTTTAGCAAATTTTCGTAGAAAAAATTCGTTAATGAGGATACCGTGACTTTTGAATTTTAAAAATATGTCTTCAAATTGGCGAAAACTAGGCCCCCTAGAATCCATATACGGGCTCAGTTTCAGTTTTTATTTGTTCACATATATATATATATATATATATATATATATATATATATATATATATATATATATATATATATATATATATATATATAGGGTGACTCATTTCTAAGGTAAAGCTCAATATGACTGTTATTATACAAGATACGAGAAAAGAGTTGTATTTGTTAATTATAGGGTGTCTTGAGCTGCATTTTATAATATTATTTTGACAATCACGCGGTGGCCCATAAGTCGTTGGTGATACCTTTTTCGAACCCCATTATACTATTGCATTTTTGTATTTTTTATCGAAATATGATGCATATTTGCAAGAAAAAACTCCCCCAAGCGCAGTAAGTGTGTTTGGGGGAGGAATCAGCCCAGCACATCTTGCGCGAGTGTAAAGCTCTGGACCGCAAAAGACAACAGATCTACGGTCAGTCTAGACTAGAGACAGAGCATTACAAAACTTCACCCTACCAATCGCTGTGCAGACTAGTTCAAGGCACAGTGATTTTGAAATGGGTGGAGTAGAAAAGACTAGGGTAATGCACAATAAACCAAAGGCGCAGTGCTATCGGGGCGACAAAGACGCGGACGAGCCCTGAGGGAGAAAAATAAGTGCGTTTGGTAGCGAATTTTCATTAAATGCTTCAAATTTCAATAACTATATTTGCTATTATTAACCCAAGGTTTGTTGGCTAGGAAACCAGTTTTCTCGGAAACATTTACAGTTCATTTTTGGATTTTTTTTTACATTTTCACGCAATAAGTTATTTGATAAAATATGGTACATTGTTTCTACTATAAGGTTATACCGGTAACCATATTGATGCCTTCTTGCATTAGAGATACATATTTGCTATTAAGAACACTTTTATGAAAATTCACTTCCATAATGCACATGTTGCGTCCAGACTTTTATAGTACAGCTAGTATGCCAAACTAAAATAGTCGACAAGATCCCAAAGACAACACTTCAAATATAGTGCGGACAATTCTCTTCTGGATTAACATAAGGCAGTGGATCGAATCCCGGCAGCCGGGATGTCCAAATTCGACGTAAAATACCGGCAGCCGGGACGGTTCAAGTGCGTCTTAAAATCCCGGCAGTCGGGGATCCTTTGCAGTTTAAAGTCCCGTTTAAAACTTAATACTGCAATAAACAATAGCGAGAACATCATCTTCTGGATGATTAAATACAAATAGTATTCGGAGAAATTGATTAAACACTTTTAAATAGGGGCGTAGGTAAATGTCCAACAAACCTGTTTTTTCGTATCTTCATAAGCAGAATCGTATTCTTTGGAATTTTTGGAGTAACCAGTTTTTTTGAAGCCAATATATCTTCCTAAGAAGTAGTGCCCAATTTTCGACAAGTAACTTCTCTTAAATATTTGATGGGTATGAAAAAAACATATGAGCTGTTGGGAATCGGGGAAGTTACTTTTAATTACACGCCTTTCATTGAAATTCTTATCGGTCATTATTATTTTAATATTTTCATGGGCTAAATTCAGCTGCTTAAATGTTAAAATGATTCAGTTCACTGACTGCCCCTCTGCATCGGTTAATATGCCAATCCAACAATTTCACTACTGCCACAAGAATCTTCAACTACGAGCAAATAAAATGGTGTTCTGATATCTAGTAGTTTGTAAGTGGCGTCGATCAATAGCATTTCTGGAATATTTCAAAAACTTTTCTTCATGGTTGCATCTTGGGAAAATATACTTTCAATTTTCTTATGAGGATCGGCCAGCAAATCCACTTGACAATAATAAGCCTCTTGAAGAAGTTTTATACATTCTTCCGAATTACTATTTTTTGTCTTAATATCCGTGTTTATGCCTATTAAATTAATAAAATAATTTGACTAGTAGAATTGTGTATATTAGAAAGCGCTAATTATTTGTATGCGCAAAGTGCGAATACATCTTTAGCTTCTTTTTGTATTGACTTCCAAACTTTCTTCTTTGAGGTAAATGTTTGAAACTTTGCCTATAAATAAAGGAGTTTTACTAATTTTTAAATCCAAAAGCAACGTGTAATCTTAGTATTTAACGAGTGATTGTGGTATTCGTTTAAGCTCTTGATTTGTAAGCATTTTTAATCTTCAGTTAACTTTAGATAGATATGAGTGTCACAATCTCATTTGAAGGAACTGTGAAATAAAAGCTGCTCAAACATTGGCCATCGAAATATTGAACTGGGTCAGACAGAATAACTTTTTAAAATTGTTATTAGGATATTTCCATCTCAATTCGACCAAACCGTTGGGACAACAAAAATATTTTGCTTCGAAAAGCCCGAATGTTTTACTTTATAAAGAAATTCTTTCTATGCAAAATACGCGAGTTAATTTTTTTTTGGCATTTTTTCAAAACGCTGTAAAATCCGTTTTGCTTGATTGATTTGGGAGGCAATGGCACCACTACTGAATTATATTATAATAAAACAATAAAAAGATATCCGTGGAGAGTTTATTGGAAACTAGATTCTTGTGAACATTAAAATCGGTTGCTTGAGATTAACAAACCTTTAATTTACCTTCAGTTTTCTCTCGGTGTTGGTACTCTTAGTATAAAATTAAATGCTTGGCCCATAACAAATTATAATAGCAACTTATCTGCTTTTTCTTTTGCTTTTCTTTCACTTACTTGTTTTAAATTTTGCCCACCATGTATACAGCAATATTATATGTAAAATTTTTCAAAAAAGATTAGCTTGGTTTATTAGATCAGGCACCTGCCTCTTAGCGAAATTGAAGGTGTTGTTGACTCGCACCCAATACTCACTGAAAGTTCGTTGTTTATAACTTTCCAAATCATCCATGAATTTCCCATGTGATGAATTTCTCACTAATCTTCATAGTTCTTTATTTCTTAGTCTCAAACTGTATTTATAATTAGATGCTTCCCCGATCTAACCTTAAATAATGCCGCAAGCTGCTGGGATATTAAGTTGCATTTGAACGGTCTCGGCTGCCGGTATTTCAAGTCGAATCACATCCCGGCTGCCGGGATTCGATCCACTACTTTAACGGAACCCTCCCCAGATGCACACAGCTGTCGCCAGAGCAGAGGACACCGCACACTAGGAGATAGTTTACACTACCATAGTAGCATGTCAACAAGGCCCAAACACTGAAATAATCTCTCAACTGCAGCAACGCACAATTCCTAGATGCAAGAGTGGTCACCACATGGTCAACATGGACACCCAAAGGCAAGTTTGTATCCAAATGGGGGCCTATTTTTCCGACGAGCCCTGTCTTATTGAACCGTTGTCAGATTTCACATATAGTCCTAATTTGGATTCACCGCCACTGGAGAAAAAAGAAGCATTTCAGTTTTGTGGGTGTTAAGAAACCCTACCATTTCGTTATCACCAGTCTGCCACCTGAGACACACAAACATTGACTACAGCAGCGAGATCTTCGAAACTATCAATTGTACCTGTAGCAGTGATATCATCTGCGTACAAAGTCAATTGGTAGTGTGGAACATCATAAACAATGTCTTTAACAAAAATGGCAAACAAACCAATTATATAAATGTACCAATAGTTATTCATTGGAAGTATCGCCAACACAAAATTATAAACAGTACTTAATGTTCTGGTTTGGACTATAATGCAGAAATTTCCCTTAGAAGATTCACTTAATATGACGAACAGTTTTTATTTACCAAAGGAAGATTTACCAAAGACCTGCCAAATTAAAAACGTAGTAGGTGCTTTCTCTTGTTAATCGCTTTTGTCATTTTGTTTTAGTCAACTCAATCCAACCGGCTCTTTCTAGACAAAATGTTTTTTAAACAAATTTGTTGTATCTCCGCAGCTTGTTGAGTTATTTTATAAAATTCAGTACTCGTGAGTAGATAGTCGGACACCTGGGCTGGCCCCCTCATTTTTTCTGCGCATACGTTACTAGATGGCGGGTATCAGCTGACGTCATCTGTCAGTGGGTGGCGGGTAACCTGTCAGCTGTCATTTGTCAGCTGACGTCACATGTTACCCAAAAATGTTAGGTTAAAGCAGCACATGTGCTGTTTGTTAGGTTATGTCGGCTACCCGCTTGCCGAGAGTGGATGGCACAAACCACACATGTGTTGTTTGTTAGGTTATGGATGGCACAAACCACACATGTGTTGTTTGTTAGGTTATGCCGGCTGTCTGCTAGCCGAGTGTGCTCTTAGGTTAATAAGCTCACCATGTGTTTGTTGTTGTCTGTTTTTGGTTGCCAGGTAGCACTCTCACATGTGTCGATTCCCTATGCTGAATGTTATAGGTTAAGCACACACACACACACATGCTTGTTTGTTATGAGCTTACCATGTGGACATTTGTGGTTATGTTTGACATATGTTGAATGTTTATTTGTTTGCTAAGGTTAAGTGCTGTATGTTAGGTTCTGATGGTGTGTTTGTTGTATGGGTGCTATGTTACTCAGTTTTGGTGGGAAATTTGAATTTTATTGAAAAGGTGTTTGTGGCTGCGCATGTGTAGAGTACACACATTTTCTGGAAGTTATTATTATTATTATATGTCCTCTACACAGACACACACGCAGACAGCATTAGAGAAAGCTAGCTAGATGGAGCTTGAGATGGAAAGATATAGACAGAGTTTTAAAGAAAATCGTGCTAAAGTGATAGCTGGGAATTTAACGTGATACCTCTGAATAAAAAGCCAAGTTTGAGACAACTGTGCTATGAAAGTATATGAAATTAACAGTTTAACATACCAATATACATATACAACTATATTTTGAATGGATATCTGAGATTGCAAACGACATATATAATTCAAGTATGTTTAATAGTTTAAATAACACCGCCAGTTTATTATACATTTATTGTGTGAGACATATGATGCTTTCTCTTATTACATATGATACTTGTTTGGTAGATAAATGGTTCACAGAATAGCCGTTGTCGCCACTAAATATGTGTATAACGATCATGAGTTACGTGCTTTTGGAGACGTTATTTGTCAGATTATAACATAGATGTCGCACACAGGCTCGTTTGATACCAAAAAACAGTTAATAATTAACATGTTTCAAATAAAAGCTTATACATGTTATTCGACAAACTAATCCATTTGATAGTTTTCTTAGATAAACGATTAATTGCTAGTTTGCAAATGTTCTGTAAAAAAAATATTATTTATACGAAATTGGCTATTTGAATGGTTATTAGCAATTACTATACATGGGTCATATGACAAATAAAGCTAGAGGTGAATTTTGTTTGACATGAAATAATAACAGTTCGCTCGGCACACGGCACACGGTCTAATTTAAAAACATCTGAACATAGGCGTGTTTTCAATTAACATAGGAGAGAGAAAGATAGCTCGCTGGTCTAGATATCGTTATATGGACGGTTCCAGGTAAACAAATATAAGTGGGTACTCAATGCTATAAATAATATACTGTGATTTAAATAGAAACAAACACACAGGCTTACGTGGAGTGTTCAATAATAAGATGAACAAACTTGATTTAAGACATGAAAAATCAAATATGATATATATATATATATATATATATATATATATATATATATATATATATATATATATATATATATATATATATATATATATATATATATATATATATATATATATATATATATATATATATACACTTGCTGCGTCCAGGCTTTTAATTGCATTGAATACTTCCTCGTATATATATATATATATATATATATATATATATATATATATATATATATATATATATATATATATACGAGGAAGTATTCAATGCAATTAAAAGCCTGGACGCAGCAAGTGCGTTATGATAGTGAATTTTCATAGAAATGATCTGGCACAAAATATTTTATAACTTTTTTTTCTTGTAACATAGAAATCTAAATTTTGGTGTATAGTTTGCTTTTTATATCGTAAACCTACCTACCAAATTTGGTTATCATAAATTTTTTATTTTTTAAGATAAATTTTTTTTTCAAATGAAAACTCAAAATTTTTCCGGAAAACCTCGTCCGATTTTTTTTATTAACAAACTTGTCAAAGCCTTTTACAAAAGGAAGGTACGTGCCAAATTTTATCAAAATCGGCCTATTATTCTTTGATAAAAATTTTTTTCGAATGAAAACTCAAAATTTTCCAGGAAAACCTTGTACGATTTTCCTGACTAACAAACTTGTCAAAGCTATTTACAAAAGAAAGGTACATGCCAAATTTTATTAAAATCGGCTAATTACTTTTTGAGATAAGAATTTTTTTCGAATGAAAACTCAAAATTTTCCCGGAAAACCTCGTCCGATTTTTCTGACTAACGAACTTATCCAAGCTATTTAAAGAAAAGTACATGCCAAATTTTATTAAAATCGGCTCATTATTTTTTGAGTTATCGGTGTGATACATATATATATATATATATATATATATATATATATATATATATATATATATATATATATATATATATATATATATATAAACATATAAAAATTGAAACTCACCCCTGATATGGGTTCTAGTGGTCCTAGATCGCGCTCATTTGAAGAAATTTTTTCAAAATTCAAAAGTCGAGATCTCCTCAATAGTGAATTTTTTCTAAGAAAATTCACTAAAAATGGGATTTAAATACAAACACACACAGGCATACGAGGCATATTCAATAATAAGATGAACAAACTCTAGTTAAAACCAAAAAAAATCAAATATTATATATATATATATATATATATATATATATATATATATATATATATATATATATATATATATATATATATATATATATATATATATATATATATATATATATATATATATATATATATATATATATATATATATATATATATATATATATATATATATATATATATATATATATATATATATATATATATATATATATATATATATATATATATAATGCTATTAAGAATGGAATTTAAAACACACACACACACGTGCACTCGTTTGTTAGGCTATGTTTGTTTGTTGTTTACCACGTGTTGGTTCTCACATGTGTCGATTCCAGTAGTGGAATATACGAGGGTTGCTCAAAATGCAACAACGAAAAATAAAGCAATTGATTTACATACACTAAAGAATTTATTAGGATTAATTCACACCCAGGCTGTACATATTGATACATAAGTTGTAGCCGTTTGAAAAAAAATTATTTATAAGGTATTGAACTAAAAGGTAAAAGGTAAATGGTAAAAGACCGAGAGTATTTATTCGATGGTTGCGCGCAATTGATATCTCGCGAGTGACTTCAAGTGGATTTAAATCCGGACGATAGTGAGGTCACTCTCACCTAGCAAACTCCAACCTAAATTCCCATATCTCTCAGATTTATCATTTTACAAGATTAGGAACACTCAGTCTGATTTGAAAATGTAAAGATAATAAAATACTTACTCGGCTTTTATCCTGTTCCGCCCAAAGTCCTGGATTTATTAGATATTCAAGCAGAACACTGCTACAAGGATGTTTAGTTAACTTATAGATATCTAGATAGTAGTTATGAAGAATTTCCAGCTATAATGCTACCAAGATTGAGAAGGTTTAAGGGGGAATTGTTATTCAATTAAACAGATGTAAAAAAAAATAAAAAAATACTTAAATTTATTGACATTAATTAATCGTGGGAATTATTCAACTCAATTCTGTTGTTAAATTAAATAAACATTGCATGTTACAGGAAAGAAAATAAATATTGCCTCTTACAAGAAGGAAATTAAATATTAAATGTTACAAACAAGAAAGTAAATATTAAATGAGAGAGTAATTAGTTTTCTATCAGATCTACTTATGTTTTCTAACTTTGACAGATCAGGTATAAGTTCCAGATGTTTTCCTGGCCGGGTAATGTTTCATTTTCTAATAACAAACTAAAATCGTGAGAAGCTCAGATATTGCAAAGTTCAAGTGATTGTTTACTGTTGTATAAATGATAATTTAAAACATTTGAACATTAGAAAATTTATGAACAGAGAATGTTGCTTAATAAAAAAATACAAAATTATACTGTTTTACATCATTAACAAAATAGTAACGGAAATACAAAATATGTTTATCATGGTCCGGCAATCTCACTGAGTAATGTTTTAGTTTTAACTGAATCAAAGTTTATATTTCAAGTTGAGAAAAATTCTAAATGGCGTATGAATGTTTGAAAAATCACACACAGAAAACTCAAAACGACCTACTTGGGGTAGTCGACCTCAGGGGGCTCACCGTGATCTCACCTGTTGATTGGTTGCGGAGACGGCATAAGTGGACATCAGCTGTTAGTGCCTACCATAGGAGCTTAATTTCTCCCAAGAGAAAAGTCAGGAAGTGGTGGAAAACATTTTCTTAGGTGACGAACAGATAAATTTTACATACCATGTAACATGGAGAGGTCAGCAGACCTGGGGCTAAACCTTGATACACCTGAATATATACGAAAGTCTCAGACAAGAAAGCTAATTTTTGTTTCAGAACCTGGGATCGAGAACTTGCTTTTAGAAATAAAGTTATTTACCCGAAACTACGTTGAACAATTTTCACTGCATAGAACAACGTACTCACTTTTTGAATTCTTTCTTTTGTTCGAACGGAACCTTAATTTTCACTTAAACCAAGATAAAATTGGTTGTAGCACTTACAAACAGCTATATTAGTCGATATAAATTGCAAAAAGTTAATATTTCAATTGATTTTGCTTTGTTTGCTCGACAGAAAGTTCCGCGCTTTACTTGAGATGTTAATTGCAAGGCGATCGGAATCGGACTCTCTACGCAGGCATTGAACACGCCTCGTCCGCTGTTTTGGCGCGTTTTCTCCAACGGTCGTTCATGATCTCTTTCTATCTTTATGTGTCGGAAAGAGGTAGAGCGAAGGATCTATTTTTGATTGCAAAGAACTCTGCGACCTACGCCAGTGTTGGCGGTTCTTAACCGTCTTCTGTTAGGTCATCATGACGTCAGCCTCTATTTACCGAGAAGTTCTGGAACAATAACGATATTTTTTTCCTAAGCAAATATTCCGTCTCTTGATATTTTAATTTCAACGTACATAATAGGAAAGCAGTACGGGCACCACGATGGTAAAAGTTATTACCGAATTTTCAATAGATAATTTCGAAACAAAAATTTGAATTCCTTTCCAGAGATAAAGTCATCTGCTATTATTTCCACCCCCTTGCGGGTCAGTAACGGAGTAACGGTGATGAACAAAAACGCAATCGTTACAAAGTGACAAAGTAAATTATAGCATTACATAATGGCTCTAATGACGCCCGTTAGAGCTTTATATTCTAATACACTGTCGTGAATAACTAAACAGTAGGCGGGGGTGTTATTGGGAAAATTGTCTTTGCTCATAAACTCCACCTTAATGTCCACTGTTGACGACTTGATTGACTCGTTCTGATGTTGACAGTCGATCACAAATAGAGCTCAATCTTTAAACACGTCATAATTCAAGAGAGACTCCGACATGATTTTATAACAGAAACTTTTTTGAAATTCTGTGTACATCTGATAGGCTTCAACATATTTGGATTTCTCGAAATCCATATTCATAGATTCATAAGGGTAGCATTCTGAATTTAGAAACACTCGGAGATCCACCATTCCGATGTTGTGGAAAAAGTCTGCCCTCTTGCTTACGTTGTCTTTTCGATCTGTTTGAAATGCTATAATCGCATATCGAGGTCTTTCTAAGTTGGTTGCAGTTTTAACAGCCCACAGATCTCTGTTGATATCTCTGAGTGATGGTAGCTCATATATGTACCATTTGCGATATGCGAGAAATATAGATGTGTCTTTTGCTATTTTATCCATCAGTTCCAATTTCATTTTATCATTGGGAAATACGTGTTTTGCCTTTAAAAATATATTGGTTACGGTAATTTTCGAGCGTACCGTACTTGTGCTGTACTAGCCGTTGGAATCATTTCGAGTTCTTGTAAATCGGAAAGTATGTTTGCCACAAAGAACTCCTTGAAAGTGATGGAAGAAACTGAAGAGGAACCAAATAGGTAAGAGCATGTGAAACTTGTTATCGTTAAAGGTGATGTGCTTCGACGACACATTCAGTCCGGCATTGCTAAGAGATTTGGCTTCATTCTTACTGAAGGAAAGCAGACTTTTAATGGTTGTTGTGGTGTATGGGTCTCGCACTCGTTCCACTTCCTTGTTATTTAACTCATAGGTCATCGATTCAAACAGAGCTGCTTCTCCATTATTTGACAGATAACATACACCATTGGCATTTTGTACTGCTAAAGGTTACAGAGCACCTTTAATTATTAGAGCTGATTCGGCTAGACATACAAACGCATCTTGTTGATTGATGGCTATTTCAAGTTCATCGCTGTTACCAAACGATTTAGTTGGTGAATAGTGAGAGCGCAGTTCTTCTCGATCGATGGCATCATCAAACACGGGGTCTTTGAATGATTCTAGTTTTGATGACATGATAGCCCAGGCTTTTCAGGAACTCAATATTATCGGGACGAAGTGTACCCTTTGAAGTGTCTGACTGAACTGAATTTGTTTTGGTAGATGCACTTGCTTTTATATCTTTAAAGACCAACATGCTAAGCAACCTTTATAAGTTTCAAGCGAACAGACACCTCTTCAGTTTGAAAGTTGACAGGAACTGAATCTTGATCGACGATGTCGATACTTATATTTGAAATCTCTTGCTAGTTGACCGGTAGGTAAATTAAATTCCTAGGTTCTAAATTAAATTTTTAGGTTCTATGTCAATTGCATAGCCTGGATCAACCATCGGAGCAAACTCATATAACGTATGTGAGGTTGTTCGTTATAATAGGAACCAGACGCAATATTAATTTCTATGCGAATCTGTCTAACATACACTAGTAAATCAGATTCATAAAAGATACCCGGCTGAAGAACTTGTTTTGAAAATCCCAACATTCTCCCAATCGAACCATCAAATTCAAAACTGACATTTGTATAACACACTATTTTAAGTCTGATGGTATTCGGATTAAGTCTCAGAATCAGAGCCTGCTGCTTTTGTTCGTGTGTTGCTGTAGCACCAACAAGTTCATTTGAAGTAACTCTTCCAAGTGTGTTATTTCATATGCACCAGTGGGTATCGTGATGGTGCGCCAACCAGCTACTTCTCTTACATAAAATTTGTTTTTACCTTCATATATGTTAGGTATGTTGTATGTGTGAAAGCCTATCAAAGCAGCAGCATAACTACGATCCAAAGCAATTTGTGGATGGTAGTCTGACGACAGATGGGAGCTGTGACCTTTCAACACGAAGATGTGCGCCATGGCTGATACACACGGGCTACTGTTTGAGTCTTTTATTGCAGAAATTTTAAACACAAGTGACCACAATTAAAAGTATTGTATGTTTGATACACATCATGATTATACAATATATAATAGTCTTTAAGGTAACGTTGCAGCTCCACAGGAGGCTTTATGTTTCCATACGAGTTAAAGTACTCGACGATGCCACCACGTTTCCTCACTGCAACCCAATGACTGCCTGGCACCTTGTTTGTTTGCAAATTCATGATGAACGATTCGTTTTTACGTGGTCCGTTGCAAGGTAGAGCATCTCGCATGTATACACCTTTAAATTACGGGATTTTCATTTTACCAGCAAACTTGACAAGATCTACATTCGTCAGATTCCACAGATGGGGTAACTAAAACATTTGGTGATGCGTGGGTGGACGACTATCAGAAACATAAAGCTGAGTATCTGAAGAATAAAGATAAAGTGACATTAAGACTAATAGCCGCACTGCTAGAGGCTGTCCACAAGCCAGAGTTGGAAGATTTGAAAAAGGAATTTGAACAGAAATTGAAAATTTTAACCAAGAACCTAACAGCTCAAGTTTTAAACGATATCGATCTGTCAAAGAGCCACAAGCTAAAGAAGAAGTTGGGTGAAATAGACAAGAGACAAGAAACAAATTATAAACGAATTGTATAAACCGGCAAGAACCAATTTTAAACCTAGGCGCACCATAATTAGAGGTTTGGATGACTTGTGGAAGATTGATTTGGCCGAGTTTACAGACTATTATCGTGAAAACTCCGGTTACAAGTACATTTTGGTGGTGATCAATTGTTTTTTCTAAGTATGTGTGAACGCGTCCACTTAAATCTAAATTTGCCGAAGAGGTGACTAAAGCCATGGCTGATATTTTAGCTAACAGCACAGCACCTTTCCACATACAGTCTGATATGGTAAGGAGTTCTACAACGCCAAATTTGAGGCCTTAATGACCAAACACGGCATCAATCATTACAGTACGTATAGTGTGAAGAAGGCGGCAATGGTTGAACGACTCATACGTACGTTGAAAGAGAAGATATGTTAAAACTTTCACTTGTCTGGTTCTTACAAGTGGCTACATATCCTGTTCGTTGTCACAGCTGCATACAACGCAACCGTTCATGCCACCGCATGATGTCACTAGGAAATACGAGGCAACTATTCGTAAGCAGGTCTACTCCAATACTATCCAGGTGTCTGCACAAACTAAATTTAAAATGGTGATGTTGTACGTATAAGCAAGGCAAAAACAATATTTGAGAAAGGTTATACACCGCGCTGGTCCGCAGAGTTGATTAAGGTCGTATTTACTATTTAATCAGCGGAGGATTTTACGAGCAAGAACTACAAAAGACTTTATCTTCTTACAGGTATTTAAACGAACGAGCGTTGAGAAAAAAAGGCACCAAATCCTATGTGAAATGGCTCGGTTTGGATAAGACCCATAATTCCTGGGTCAACACCAAAGACATTAAATAATTTGTATTCTGCTACGAATAAAGGAAACATGTTAAATTTATTTTATATTTTATAATACAATTAAAAATTATGCCGTAAATCTATAATATCCCGAATAAACTTCTCCTGCGGTACATCTGCTATCTGTAGGTTGTTTCTATGCGCCGTAAGATATTTCACTTCGGTCTTTATTTTGTTAAAGATATTTACTGAATTTGGATCATACAACATGTTTAGGATCACTTGGGAATCGGGATGTTTATTTTTAAAGTTCCTGACGGCTCTTCGAAAACTTTTCTTTTGCGTTATTACAGCATGATATGGATAGTGACGTCTTTCTCGTTTCTTGCAAGTAAACCAAACACACTTATTTTTCCTGGGTTACTTGGCTTTTGGGGATATATCTTCAAGATGTTCTGTTACTTTAGCATTTGTTTCTCGCATACGCTGCACTTCATCATCTATCTCAATTATTTCACTTCAATCTTCTCAAGGTTGTCCCTGTATTTTTAATACAATTCGCTTAGGAAAAAATAAAAAATAATTTGGTTGCACTTGTCATAGAACTGATTGGATATCCAACAAGCCAAATTTAATGTCAAATCTTTGCACACATATGTACCAGATATCGAGCTGTTGTCACTCAGCGGTCAACCAAAGTCCACCAGATATGTGGCGGCTGTCGGCAATAAGTGTGCTCCTTCCGGCCCCCCAAATGTCCCTTTAGCTGACTATTGTAATAGGCAATCAGTTTTTTAGTTTTCTTTCTTCTGTTGCATTGAAATAACCAGTATTCTTGTCTATAATTACTTGAAAGTCTCCAAATAGACCATACCAGAAGTTGTCTTTAATTGGCTGATAACACACATCACTTAATGTAGCCAGTTTTGAAACAGATAGAGCAAGCTGAAGCACGTCCTCTCTCTGTGACAGCTCAATTGTGAATGAACTTAAGAGTGTGTGTGTGTGTGTGCACCCCAATTTATACATATTGACACCACCTCTGTTTTTCTGTAAACTGTATTTGTTTTTATATATATATTGTTTAATTACGTTTTGTACTGATGTACCACATTTTATATGTTTTTGTTTCTTGATAGCTCGAAGGACCTGATTATGTTGTGTTAAATTAAACGCTGATGTTGTAACACTTAACATTTAATAACAAACTGTTAAACTTATACAAAGTTACTAATATTATGGTATGCTTTAGAGTACATGATAACTCTACGAAATGATTATGATTGTGCTATGACAAGCGTGGTGCTTGTCTCGAGTCTGTAGAAGAACTGCTTTGAATGATTATGATTATGCTGACAAGCGTGATGCTTGTTCGGAGTCTATATAAGAACTGCTTTGAATGAATATTGAATATTTCTACTCTATCTACCTGATATAGGGTAGCAGACGTACTGCCAATTGTAGGTAAGAAATGACCCTTGTTGGGTTATTCCTAATCATGTTTAAAATTACATTGTACAGATGGTAGATATCATAACAAAGACGGTTACTAAGAAATATGTCAATTTTAGAGGTCTAATCTTCCAGACGAGACGCCTTAACATATATATATATATATATATATATATATATATATATATATATATATATATATATATATATATATATATATATATATATATATATATATATATATATATATATATATATATATATATATATATATATATATATATATATATATATATATATATATATATATATATATATATATATATATATATATATATATATATATATATTGTATTAGCAAACACGTGTGAGATCCAACACGTGGTAAGAATGTTATTTGTCAACAAAAAACAAAAACACGTGGTGAGCTTAACCTAAGAGCATACTCGGCTAGCGGGCACCCGGCAAAACCTAACAAACAACATATGCGGCTTGTACCTCCACTAACATTCTCGGGTAGCCAACATAACCACAAATTCCTAGATCGCGGCAAGCAGGAACTTGAAACCTGAGAGCTGACTCCCGCCATCTGGCTTCCACTGACAAATAGTGACCGCGGCCATCTTGGAACATGTGACGTCAGCTGACAGATGACAGGTTACCCGCCACCCGCTGACAGATGACGTCAGCTGATACCCGCCATCTGTTAAACGCATGCGCAGAGAAAAGTGGACTATCTACTCCCGCCTTAATTTTATAGATGTTTTATTATGTATCAAATTCAAGATTATCTTTTAATGCAAACAACTATCTTTAATGAAAATTTGTTTACATAACATACTTTCTGCGTCCATAATTTTTTAAAGTGGCACATTTTATAAAAAAATCGCGACCCAACAAGTGCATTATGGGAGCGAATTTTCAATAAATGCTTCAAAATTCAATAAGTCAATTTGCTATTAACCTGTAAGGTTGGATTTGTATGTAGTTACAATTTCGAGATTTTTTTTCCCAAAAAGTCAAATAAAACACACACAGACACACACACACACACCCATATATATATATATATATATATATATATATATATATATATATATATATATATATATATATATATATATATATATGTATGTATGTATATGTTGCATATGGGGGTTAGGACTAATTAATTGCTCACTATTGGCATCTCAGTAACGGTAAGAGATACAGAGTTGGTTAAATTACCAAAAAGTTGCGTAAATTTTAGCTAATCCAATAACTGAAAACAAATTTTGAATATATCGATTTGTTCCTGAACTATCCTGAAAAAATTGAAAAACACAATTTTAAAATTTTACAACAAATCCTTTATTATCAAAACTGGGCTCCTAATTTTTGCTATGTGAGCATAATTTGATATGAGCAATCAACTGACGGCATCAGAACTGACGTATCTGCTCTAATTTTTGCGCAGCGATAGTCAACTTTTTCTCTCTTATGGCCGCGATATTGGATTTTTAATTTTTCAGAGGGAAAAAATTCATCTTTCGAATGGTATAACACACTTTATATTTTTCTTCATCAACAGTGTACAAATAAATAAAAAACTAATTATGGTTGCAAATATCAACTAGGTATGTGTCATTTTATTATCAACATTCATTATTTGTCAAAATGTCAGCACAGAACATTTTAATTAACAGAATAAAATCATATTAACCACAGATACTAACGAAACTTACAACTAGTGAATAAATAAACTAACAATACATAACAAATACTTCCTAGTAAATAATAAATGTGTGTAATGTTAATGAAGATGTTCAAAATGTGTTCCATTGTTATTTATCCATTGGCGAACTCTCTCGCGCATACCTTGTGTTGTTGATCTTATCATAGCAGGAGATATGGAGCAAATTTTATCTATTATAATATTTTTTAACACTTCTTCGTTGTCAAAATACTCAAGGTAAACAAAATTTTTGACAAATCCCCAGAAGAAATAGTCCATTAAGGTTAGCTCTAAAGATCTTGTCGGCATGCCAGCAGGTCCACTGTTGCCTATCTTGTGTGCAGATGCACCGTCTTTCTGAAACCATATGTTGGCTCTTTAGGGAGATTATAAAGAAATTCCATAAGGTTAACAGATGTAGGTATCCGTCGCCATTCAACCTATTGCTTATGAAAAGTGGTCCTATAACTGTATCGTCTAAAAGGCCACACCAAACGTTTACTTTCACCCTATTTTGATGTCGCGACTCATATAAAAGATGAGGATTCATTGTACTCCAGTAAGAACGGTTCTGTCTATTTAACAATCCGTTATTTTAAATGTACTCTCATCCGACCACAATGTGTTAGCTGTGAAAGCATTGTGTATTTACAACTTCTTAACAAACCATTGGCAGAACTGCAACCGCCGGTCGTGATCTGGCTTATAAAGTGCTTGCATTATGGTGTATTTATAAGGATGGTATCTGTGTTTTTTTAGAAACTTTGACACTAGATGCTGGCTTATTCCACATCCTCTGGCAATATGTGTTATGGATAAGTTGTAATTTATATTGACTTGAGCAAGAGCATTGATTTTGTTAGCACTGGGTTCCACATTGTAGGGAACACGCTTTCTCATCAAAATACCAGTTTTATTTATCACTCTTGCTATTCTGGCGAAGATAAGGTGAATATATTTCCACCTGAAAAATTAAAAAACCAATATGGCGGCCATAAGACAAAAAAATGTGATTATCGCTGAGCAAAAATTAGAGCAGATACGTCAATCTTGATGACGTCAGTTGATTGCACATATCAACTTATGCTCACATAGCAAAAATTGGGAGCCTTATTTGATAATAAGGGATTTATTGTGAAACTTTGAAAATTGAGTTTGCCAGTTTTTTCAGGTTATTTCAGGAACGAATTGACATATTCAAAATCGGTTTTCGGATATTGAATTAGCTAAAATTTGCGCAATTTTTTGGTATATTAAGTAACTCTGTATCTCTTACCGTTACTGAGATGCCAATAGTGAGCAATTAATTGTTTGTAACCCTATATGTATATATATATATATATATATATATATATATATATATATATATATATATATATATATATATATATATATTATTAATTATGAATTATTCATATTATCTCGAATAACAAATAAACAGAATAAAAAAATCAAATAATAAAGGTAACTTTATAGAAGGTGTTGATATTGGCGGCCTCTTTCTTGAATACACATTTCTAATTTTCTGATTATCAACTGACGACATCTCTAAAATATCTCTGAATTAATACCGAATTTTTATTTAAAAAAATTCCCTAATAGAGTGGTATCGATGGTGACATTCTTGAACAAATTTTTCAAATGAGCGCCAATTTGTACCCCTAGAATCCGAAACCAAGCTCCTTTCAAATTTATATATATATATATATATATATATATATATATATATATATATATATATATATATATATATATATATATATATATATATATATATATATATATATATATATATATATATATATATATATGTATGTATGTATGTATGTAGGCATACGAGCGATAACGCAAAAAGTACTAAACTGATTTCAACGAAACTTGGCACATATCTTCATTTTCTTAAGACGGCAGACGGGTTCGTTAGCCAGTCCGGTCGGATCAGTGTTTCTAGAAAACAATTGATTTTTCTGAAAAAGAAAGTTATATGTTGAAAAATAACAAAGTTTTGATGAAATTGGGTACGTACGTTCCCTGGTAAAGACCTTATTATATATCAAAATCCAACATTCTAAGCTTATATCAAATTGAGTTATTAAAATTTGAAGCACATAATAAAAATTTGCCACCATAACGCACTTGCTGCGTCCCGAAATTTTTAACCATCAGTGGCTTCCATAATTCTGTTAATAAATGATCTTCATTATTTATTTATTTCTACGGAATATACCTCATTTTTCAAAAACCTCCAAAATGAAAAATCGAATAGATTGAGGTCGGGACTTCCTGCTGGATATGCAATAGGTCTACCACGACCAATTCACCTATTTTAAAATTTTCTATTTAAAAACTTCCTTGCTATTCGGGAAAAATGAGCTGAAGCCCCGTCATGCGTATAGTATTTTCTCCTAACTATGTTTAACCGTACATCTTCTTACAAAGTGGTTCACCCCGCAAGAAATTTCGATAGAGGTCACCTGTCAAACAGTTGGGCATTCAAAATGGTCCATTTAAAAAATTGTTAATTATACCTGCTCACACATTAATTGAAAACCCATACTGGTGGATTCTTATTACGGTTTGATGAGGATTTTCGTCGATCCAGTAGGGCATGGTTTGCATGTAGGACCATAGCGACTAAAACCTGTCTCATCGTGAAGAATAATTAATGACAGGAAACGTTTTTCTTGAGTTTTCAGCGACTCGCAATATTGTACATGGGGTAAACGATCCTCTTCTATTAACTGGTGAACTGTTTCAAAATGCAACGGGTGAAAAAGTTGTTTCTTAAGGACTTGTCTGGTTGACTCACGGTTTACTTATTTTTCTCACGCGTATCCCATGATAATTTTCTACCATTTGCAAAACAGATTTTCGTTGTTAAAAATACGACGACTTCGTCGAACCCCACTGACGACTTTTCCTTTTTTAAAGCAGCCATCTTCTCCCAAAAGCCGATGAACGTCGATAAATGTTCTCACATTAGAAACTTGTCTGGGACATTTTTGTCGGTAAAATCGCTTCATTAGAATTTGGTCGAGCCTCGCCATAACACATAATCATGTCTCTGTATTCAACAAAAGTATACTTAACCATTTTAAAAAAGCAACAAACGAGAAATTAAACAATAAACCTCTTTACCAACGTATTGACTTTAAATAAATTATTTCAATATCATTATTTTTTGATTTACCGGTGTGATCCATATAGGTATATATAAAACATATTGAAATTAAAACTGACACGGGACATGTGTTCTAGGGGGCGTAATATACGCTTGTTTGTAAAAATGTTTTTAACATTCAAAAGTAGCGATTTCCTCATTAATAGAAATTTTTCTACGAAAATTAACTAAAATGCGAGACGTGACTCATATCTATAAAATTAAAATGTAACAGTTCTTTCTTCGAATAAGGAACATCATTTTTACTATCAAGTTTTAAAAAAAATGACATTAATTCAATATTTATGTAGTAAGCTGGTCACAGCACATCTCTATGGTTTTTTTATTTACAGGATTTGCTGTTTAATTTTGTTAAACGGCACTTTTATATCGCTAAAGCACTAGTATCTAGACATCTCTAGAGAATTGTAGAAGGCATGCTAAAACAGACAAAGCAAGAAAGTTATGTAAGAAACCTGAAATACACACGCCATTCATTAACGATTTTCTGAGTTGAGCTTAAATAATTTACTATCTAAAGCAGTGTATGCACTGCTGCCTCACAATGAGCTCTTAAACGAAAAATGCCTTTAAATTGTTTGATTTTTCAGCCTATACACAGGTTAGCATTTTTGATGTTTTAAATGTTTTTATAATTTGTCGTTGCCTTAACATCAATGCAAACATTTTTCTTTGGCTTTTTGATAATTTGCTACCTTCAGTACAACCAACCTCATCTTCATGGCATTGTCAGGCAGAAAAAAAACTAAATCTGTAAATAAAAATTCGTTTATGCATGTCGATATCTTCGTAACAAAGAACTTGTTTCTATTGCTGTTGTTATTGATTTTTTTATTAGTATGATTATTGTTATTGTTACGTTCTTCGGAGTTGTGTATTTGTTGGCAAACAAAACACGGCTTTTCAAACTACCAAATTACTATAACCAACTATTTCCAGACAATAAACACACCAAATAAAATGTTTTTTTTTATTCAGGGATGTCCACAGAAGTATATTTCAGTATACGCATTATATGATCGCTTATTGCGCACAATTACTGCTTTACTTACCGACTGACTGCTCTCTATTCCACTCGATTATTTATACGGTCTATGGTAGCTCTAGGCCTTTCTACATTGTTCCATATCGGTCACTTCTCGTTCGTCTCGAAATATGATTCGAAGTGTTCGCTGCGACCAACATACTCTAGAAGCTGCTTGTGACCATAGAAGGTATATGCTCTATGAAGTTCATAACCTCCACTTTCATATATACGGATATAATATTATGTTTATCATTGTAAGGTTAGTTAATGTTACTTTTATATTAAATATTGAGACAAAGCGCATAGACAATGTGAATGGCCTAATCCGATATTTCAGTTTCCTTTATTTTTCGAAGAATTTCTTTGACACAAACCCAGCAACAGATTTGTATTTATTTTTATCGGGGAAACGTATAAATAGGAATGCTTTTGATTTTATTTTGCTTGACGATGTCGTAAACGCAAAACCAGGTTCAGAGAAGATAAGAGGCTATTTTGAAGCTAGACAAGAAGTTTCTAAGCCTGTATTTTTAAAGCTTTATTCATTTGTTATTTTTCCTACGTGTTTACGGTTCAGTATAAATGTTTTGGCAGGTTATAGGTTACCACACTGAAAATTCTCTGACTTCAATTTACAGAACTTTTAATGTAATATTCGACTTGTTTATTAACAAACCGAATACAAAATATTATATTGGGGCGCTACACCCAATAATAAGAATTATTTTGACTAATCTAAGCTTTTCTGCCATCTGTTTCCTAACTTAAAAACTTATATTTAAACACTGGCATCATTTTAATCGGTGTGTGGCAACCGCGCCAGACTTCAACACACTTACATATCTACTTAATCGATATGAAAACCTGGAGAACCCAAATCACCAAAACATATTTTTAAAAACCTGACGATCGTCTTACTAGCCAAGTTAGCGTCATCAGAGAACGAACAATTTATAATTATTAATCCACTGATGACGATAACTTGGTTAGTGAAACGAACATCAGCTCTTTTTTTAATATGTTGTGGTAATTTGGGTTCTCAAAGTGTACTTGTCAGTGCTCATCACAGGTTCCAATCTTTACTTAGTGGTCTACTTAATCGTCATTACCCCCGTGGTTTCGCACCGCTTCAGCGGTTAAGAGATAACGGTGCAGGAAACTGTTAATCTAAGTTTAAAGAGCAAAGCAATTTTTAAGACCTTATGATGACAGATCTTCCAACTAGCAGGTGAGCGAGCACGCAGCGGCGTGGCATTTACCCGAGATCCTGTAGCAGCGAATCAAGTACACTTCCTAAACAACCAATAATAAGAAATATGAGTCGTATGTTTTATCCTGCATAATACTGCATAAGCTTGAACATAAAGGCTCTATACTCGGTTTATGTTTCCTCCTTCTTTAATATAACGTTTGTATCACCTGCAGACAACGACCCCATGAGAAACAGGATCTGTTTTGTTTATCAGTGCTATTAGCAGTCACCGGCACGTGGAGACTAAATAATTTTAGTATATACGCCACCTCTCGTTCTCCACAATGAAAACAAGATCCCCTGGTTAGTAGGGCAGCATTGATGTTTGCTCTATTCCATACAAATGTCGAAGGGCTGCATTATGTCGATGCCAATGCATTAGGCGCCTGCGGTAAACAAAGGTGTTTATAACAGCGTGTTAGCAGGTAGCAATGAACCCTTCAACCTCAGACATGAGCCCAGTTAAAAACAAGACTGTTAGCTCATTCACAAAACTGTACTTTTATATGACGGAAGGACATTCCGCACTAAGGCTTGTCAGCATACTGCTCCGCCAGACGTTTTTGTGGAGATCTCCAATTTTGGTTCTTAAGGTCGTGATATCAAGATCGGTGACCAAAGGGCGACCAACTTCCCAACTTGTGGTCTAAGTATACTCCAGGTTCACGTGGTGATCTTCCTCTTGTCTCGAACACGAATGCTCCTACACCTGCAACTTCCTGACTCTAAGCAAATCGGAAAAAGGGATTCGGGATTTCAAGAATCTTTCAGCTCATCATAATGACCACTTTTCCGTGTAACCATTCTAAGTTTAGTAATACTCTACCTTTTAGATCCCTTGGGAGGCACAATTAGGGAACGGAACACCTCGAGTTTAAGCTGTGGAGAAGCCATCGAATAGTAATATCCATTTTAATACTCCAAAAAAGTAACAAGTGTATAGAATCCCCCTATTTCACCAATTTATATATATATATATATATATATATATATATATATATATATATATATATATATATATATATATATATATATATATATATATATATATATATATATATATATATATATATATATATATATATATATATATATATATATATATATATGCATAATATATAGTCACAACAACGAAATTACGAAACAGATGCAACAAAGACAAAATAATGGAATGCGTTTACACATATTGTATATAAGACTAGATGTATTCTCACCATAATTGGAACCGCAGACCGGTTTCGCTGTAATTAGAGCTCGTCAGTACGGTAAACTAATTACAGCGAGGCCATACCTATAAAGTAATACGGCTATAGTAGCCGGCTTCCTAGAAAATTATGACAGGTACGACAGAGTCGCCATCTCGGTGCGAAACCAGTTAGTATGTTGTCACGAGAGCTCCAAATAACACAAAATGTTATAAAATAGAGACGGTGTACAACCAACTAACAAATTTGTAAATTGTCAGTCCTGGCTAATTTTTTCCATAGCATGGGGACAATGTATGTGAGGCTAGATGTATCATCACTATAATTAGAACGGTTTCGCTCTAATTAGAGCTCGTCAGTACAGTATACTAATTACAGCGAGAACACACCTATAAAGAAAAACGGCTCCAGCCAGCCTCCTAGAACACTGTGAAATGTACGACATATTACCCGGAAACACGACAGAAACGCTGTAAGACAAATTAACATACTGAAATCGCCCTGACAGAAAAGACTTAATCCGGTCATGGGCTTTGCCTCTCACTACCAATGCGCATAATCTATCCAGTAATACTTTGTGACTCACAGTCAAAATCCCTACTTAAATCGCAGGAAATTCCAACTGGATGCTCGTACTCTTCCAGTATCCATTTTAATACTAATAGTAGCAGATGTCTGGAATCCCCCTATTTCATCCGGACGGCTCTGACTACTAGATTGACCCTAGCCGCTTTTTGTATGCGCACCAGAGAGCCTCCTTCATCTTTGCAGCATGCTGAATGCCTAATTGCTTGACATTCAGGTACGTACAGGTCTCTTCGTCACCTAGATGTTTTGTGGTGCATCAGTCAATGAGGATGCCCATATTAAGGAGGTTGTTGCGAAATTGTTATTCCGCCATTTTGCGTAGGCACGATTTAGAATTCATGGAAGCGTTACTCAGCCTACAATATTTTACTCGTAAAACCCTTTAATTGAATAATCTGATCAGGAGGATTGTTAGAATAGAAAGATTCTGCCATCTTGAAGCGGCCGGCATATTGAATTTATGATAATGACAGATAGCCTATGTTGCATTCTCACCTGATTTATTAACACACATAAAATTTCAGCCCAATCCTGGTTCAAAATTAACTTGGAAGTTTTGCCTAACATACTAACAAACGAATAAACATATTAACAGGTGAAGTTAAATGAAAACTCGTAATGAAGAAAGCCACTGAACATAGATAATTATTGTTGCGGCGACACTGTCAATACTAGAATTCACTCTCAATGAAAGGCATATTCATTTAGTAATATTTGTCTTATAAAGTGCGTACACAGCTTAATTACGCACAGATAGAAGAACTGCACCACCTACTAGATTAAATACCCAACAATTCTCACGGTAGCGATGTTCTGGTCAGAACAAATTGATTTGTTATAGTCAAATGCATTGTCTACTCTTTAAGAAAATGGTATTAACCTTATTTTTTAGTAATGAACCACATAAATAATAGTAAGGCTGGTTGCAGGCGTCACAAGGTGTTTTAGCGGATTCACTAAGTGGTAAAGTAATGGTCGTGATCAAAGGTGTAAAACATATAGTCTTTGGTTAATTTTTGTTGGGCTCAGATTTTTAATACACAAGTTTTGAAAGTCTTGAGCTACTAACTTTATGATAAATACAATGTTTGACTAAGTGAATGATGTAACCTGTGTTGGGCACTGATAAGTACACTTTGAGAACACAAAACATCACTACAACATATTTTAGAAAACATGACGAATCTTTCACTAACCAAGTGAGTATCATTAAAGGATAAAAATCTCTGAACGTTTAGCATTTTTCATCCTCTGATGATGCTAACTTGGTTACAATAATAATAGTAATAATAATAACTTTTATATTTATATATATATATATATATATATATATATATATATATATATATATATATATATATATATATATGCATAATATATAGTCTCAACAAGGAATTTACGAAACAGATGCAACAAAGACAAAATAATGGCATGCGTTTACACATATTGTATATAAGGCTAGATGTGTTCTCACCATAATTAAAACCGCAGACCAGTTTCGCTCTAATTAGAGCTCGTCAGTACAGTATACTAATTACAGCGAGGACACACCTATAAAGTAATGGTAGCTGGTCGCCTAGAAAATTGCGAGAGGTACGACCGAGTCGCTATCTCGGTGCGGAACCAGGTAGTATGTTGTCACGACAGCTCCAAATAACACAAATTGTTATAAAATAGAGACTGTGTATAACTAACTAACAATTTTGTAAATTGTCAGCCCAGGCCCATTTTTTCCATAATATAGGGACAATGTATGTAAGGTTAGATGCAGTCTCACCATAATTAGAACCGCAGGCCGGTTTCGCTCAAATTAGAGCTCGTCAGTACAGTATACGAATTACAGCGAGAACACACCTATCAAGGAATAGGACTCCAGCCAGCCTCCTAGAACACTGTAAGATGTACGACATAATACCCGGAGACACGACAGAAACGCTGTAAGGCATCTTAACATACTGAAATCGCCCTGACAGAAAAGACTTAATCTGGTCATGGGCTTTGCCTCGGACTACCAATGCACATAATCTATCCAGTCATAATTTGTGACTCACGCAGTCAAAAGCCCTAATCAAATCGCAGGAAACTCCAACTGGATGCTCGTAATCTTCCAGAGCATAAAGAACTTTGCTCAAAAAGTTACCCCCGGCTAAAACTGTTGACTTTCTGGACTTAAACCCATACTGATGCTGGCTTAATATGCAACACTTATGAAAAAATTCTTTTAGACGGCAAAGAATGCAATTTTCAAAAATTTTGGAGGAACAGGGACTAATAACTAAAGACCTATAATTGTCTAATTCATGAGAAAACCCTCTCTTGAGATGTGGTATTGTTTTAGATAACTTTAGCATAGAAGGGAAGCAAGCACACCCAAATGAACGATTGATAAGATAAGTAATAGGCCGAACAATGAAATCATGTTTATCCTATGCAAAGGAATTTCATCTGGTCCAAAGCAATTATTATTTTTTATTTTAGCCTTTATTATTTTAAGCACCTCTGCTTCATCAAAATTTAAAAGTACTATACTGTTGGGTATATTCTCTTTGATACAATTTTTATAATGCGGATTTTTCTGTACATTATCTGTTATTTTATTAGGTTTATTGATGAGAAATTTGGTATAAATGTCTGCAATCTGTTTAGGTTCGTCAATTAGACCTCCACTGTGATGTATTGATATATTTTTTAGTGTTTTTATCACTTGCCTGTTTGAATTCTGGAACAACAGGCCAGGCCATTTTTGTTTTTTTTTATTAGATTGATTGATGTTAGTTTGGTAGAACAGATTTTTTGGTAGAATTTATTAATTTTTGATGGTAGCACTTATATTATTTAAACGGTAAATATACGTTTGTTTAAGCATTACGCTAGACTGTCGGATCCTATACGTTACCCACGTTTTGTATGGAAAATGCCTATTGAAATAGCACAAAACGCACTTGAAACGCCGAAAAAACATCATTTAGGCTATGAACTTCACATACTCTTTGCCATATCTCTGACTGCAAATCACCTGCGACCAAACAAATAGGCATGGATGCAAAATGATAAAGTTTTGTATCCTCCTATTATGTCGAAAAGCATAACTATTGGACAATTGATAGTCCCTTTATTAATCTTATTTTTAAAGGGGTAGACATTGATCCAATCCAATCCATAGCAGGTGGTAGTGGAATTTTCCTTTACGTAATAGTAAAGGATTTTTTCAGGCCCGAGGAGGTACCACCCCATACATCAAGGGGCCGGTGAAGTCCCAACGGACGTTTCCGGTTCTGGTGTATGAGTCGGCTTCCCTTATAAGCAAAAATGATGATGGCTCCTCCTTGTACAAAATATTCCGGAGGCAAAATACCCCTCAATTCGGATCTCCGGGAGAGGGGTGTACAGGGGGCGCCAACATCAAGATTTAACATATCCTTTTCGAATATATGTGGCCTAAATTCTAACCTGAACTCCGTCCACCATTTCCTCCAGGCTAACAGGCCCCAACTCCTCTTCCTCACCGAAACCCAAATCAGTGCCAAAACAGCCATTAATCACCTTAATTTCCCTGGGTATGAGCTCCTTACTTCCTTTAGATTGCATGGAGGCGTGTGCGCATACGTCTGTAGCAATCTACCCTGCACCAGACTCCCCAATTTAGAAG
Organism: Tillus elongatus; assembly: GCA_964006375.1. Taxonomy (NCBI): domain Eukaryota; kingdom Metazoa; phylum Arthropoda; class Insecta; order Coleoptera; family Cleridae; genus Tillus; species Tillus elongatus. The sequence continues at coordinate 77,761,519 of OZ023267.1, forward strand.
GTGGAAGAAAAGACATACTATGGATAAAACTATCTCTCAGGGCTGCAACTAAATTCATCTGTTGCATTTACCGGTCACCTTCTGACAACAACTTTGTCCAGCTCTTTGACTACCTTTCTGAAAAAACTATCTGATTTCTGAATATCCTTCCACCGAGGTCACTATTCTTGGTGACTTCAATGTCCATAATAAGGAATGGCTAGGATCTTCAAAAACCGATCCACAAGGGAGAGCAGCGGAGGCATTTGCAGTCAGCAATTCTTTAGCCAATATGGTTCAGCAACCTACTTACTTTCCTCGTATCCCAACACACAGCTCAAATCCCTTGGATCTCCTTCTTACTACCCAACCTGAATGCCATAAGACATCAGTCACCGCCCCCCTTGGTCGCTCAGACCACGGCATGGTCACTGCTTCCTGCGCAATGCAACCCGAGGTCACACAGTCATCACACCCACGTATCGTTTGGCACTACAACTCCGCAAACTGGGACGAAATGCGGGATTACTTTTCCTCATTTCCATGGGCGTCTGTCTACTTCTCTCATCCTGACCCCTCTGATATCTCACAAAACGTCACCGAAATTATCCAAGCTGGCATGGAATTATTTATCCTATGTACACAGAAAACCTCTTCAGCCACTCAAAAGCCCTGGTTTTCTAAATCCTGTGACAAGGCCAGACTTCAAAAGGTCAAAGCTCACAAAACGCTTCTACACAATCCCAGTCAAGAAAATCGTCAAGCATTTAACGACGCAAGAAACCGCTATGTCCGCATTCTTTCTGAGACAAAAAACTCGTTTAATAACCACATCAAAAACAAAGTCCTCTTAAGCTCCAACGGCGGCAAACCCTTCTGGACTCTTGCTAAATCTATTGGGAATAATTTCTGCAAAAGCACGTTCCCACCTCTTGTCTCAGGGGATGAAATTGTGTCCACCGCCCTGGGCAAGGCTGGACTTTTTGCTTCGTTGTTCGCCGGCAATTCTACTCTCAACCCACCTCCAAATGTTCAACCACCAACAGTCCCCAATGTCACGCATAAAATGACGGATATCATTTTCAAAACTAAAAAGGTACGAAAGATGCTCTCTTCTCTTAATACCAGGAAAGCCCCTGGCCTTGACGAGATCCCAGCAATTGTTCTCAAAAAATGCGCACCAGAGCTTGCTCCTGTCCTGACTCGTCTGTTTCAGATATCTTATAATAAAGGCATATTCCCTAGTAACTGGAAAACTGCTCGAGTACAACCCATCCCCAAGGAAGGATCCAAAGCGCTTCCCAGCAACTACATGCCTATTTCTCTCCTTTCAGTCGTCTCTAAAGTGATGGAAAAGTATATAAACACCGAATTACTAAAATTTCTTGAAAAACACAGTCTAATCCACGACAGGCAGTATGGATTCCGTCAGCGCAGATCGACTGCCGACCTCCTTTCCTTTGTCACACATTCTTGGAACAAGTCTATGAAACAACACGGTGAATCCCAGATTGTTGCTCTAGACATATCGAAAGCATTCGACCAGGTCTGGCACGCAGCGCTGCTTAATAAACTTCCGGCATATAGCCTACCACCAAAACTATGTATGTGGACAGCAAATGTCCTCTCCAACAGGAGCATATTTGTTGTTGTGGATGGCCATTCCTCTAAACTGTATCCAATTAATGCAGGAGTTCCTCAAGGTTCAGCTTTAGCCCCTACTTTGTTTCTTCTCCACATCAATGACCTCCTCTCGAGCACATCCAACCCAGTTCACAGCTACGCGGACGACAGCACCCTCCACTCAAATATACAATATTCTAAGCCTGTCTCTTTAGCCCAATTAGATGAGGATCGCAGACTCATGGAGGGTTCTGTCTCCGTGGATCTCCAAAAAATATTAGACTGGGGAAGTAGAAATCTTGTACAATTCAACCCCACCAAAACTAAATCTTGCTTTCTTTCTCGCAAGAGATACACCAGCCCTAGACCCATCACAATAAACAACCAAGTTATTCAAAGTAATGAGTCATTTTCTCTTGTTGGCATTTCTGTGGATCGAAATCTTAATTGGCACCAACATGTCACATCAATTGCAGAAGCGGCTGCTAAGAAATTATGTTTCCTCTTCCGGGCTCGCAAATACTTTTCACCAGCTAATCTCTATACCTTATATATTTCACAAATAAGGCCAAACCTCGAATACTGCTCCCACATCTGGGGTGCCGCTGCCGCTGCCGCTTCTACACTCGCTATCCTGGGCTCCATTCAAAAGAGAGCTATACGTCTCATCGGTGACCCTACCCTCACCCAAAGGCTGCCATCCGTTGCCCACCGACGTGCCGTTGGTGACCTCTCTCTCTCTCTCTCTTTTATAGATATCTGCACGGGCACTGCTCAGAGGAGCTTTCCTCCATAGTTCCCCACCTGCTGCCCCCAACAGATCTACCAGGGGAACAGAGCGAATGCTCCCTTTAACTGTCCAGGTCACCAGACATAGAACATCTTGTTATGCCCGCTCTTTTGTCCCGAGGACTTCCAAGTTGTGGAATTCCTTGCCGGGACATGTTTTTCCTTCTCCTCCGAACCTCCAAACCTTCAAGTCCAGAATTAACAAGCAGCCTCTTTCCTCCTTGTCAACACCCACGATACGATAGTAATTAGGCTGTAAGCCCTCGTGGTGTGTTGTTGAAATTTAAAAAAAAACCTTAAACCTTCTGTATATTGCGTTTGCTATAATTCCGTTAGCTAAACGATTCTTACGTGTTTTACAATGTGTTGTCGCGATTTGGGTTCTCCAAGTGTACTTGTAAGTACAATGTTTGTAACACTGTGAGATATACGACAGAGCCATCATAACTAGGCACTATGCTGTCTTGGCAGCTCTGGTAGACACAAAATGGTATAGATAAAGACCGAGTACCAGCAACCAACGATTGTGCAGTCGTCAGTCCTGCTACTTTCTTTCCTGACACAAGAAACAATGTATGTAATATAAGGATTGATGCATTCTGACCATCATTAGAAACAATGGTAAAATAAAGTGATTGGAAGACGAACAATATCAAAGATACTGTTTACTTTTTCTTTTTGTTCAGGAACAATATCTTGCCAAACTGGTCATCAAAATATTAGATATAATAATATTATTTAGAAAAAGTCTGGACGCAAGTGCGTTATGGTAGCGAATTTTCATTAAAATGTTTTTAATGGCAAATTTGTCTTGTTTTTAAAAGAAGAATATTTGGTTAGCAATATAACCTATATCGTATTAACAATGTACCATATTTCATTAAAATAGCTTTGTTGTTTCAAAAAGTACAAACATTTTCCGAAAATAAACTTCAAAAGTTCCAAAAAAACTGGACGGATTTTACAGGCCAACGAACTTCTTCAAGCCATTTACACACCTGCCAATATGTAAATGTTCACAACCAGCTTTATGACCAAAATTTAAAAAAATATATGAAAAATGGAAAACGATTTCTTTTACAAAAATTTTCAAAATTTTTTTTAAAGACATCGTCTTCAGTAATGTTGCACTGAATTATATTTTTCACAAAAATTCTACATTTTTTTCACAATAACTTACTAAACATTTATTATTAGTTAACAACATTTCACAAAAATCTTACAAAAATTATTCCTACGGAAACACTAACGGAATTTCTGCGAGAACTGTTCAGATTCAGCCACTACTTGAGAGTACCTGTATACGGCAGCTCTATTTTTTGACGCGTAATACAAACAAAAAGCGTCATTTCCATGGGGTTCCGCCATTTATTAGTAAAAACGACGTACCGCAATTTGTGATATGTGTTTCTGATATTTGCCAAAAACGTGAAAAGTTGCAAAACAATTGCGATAATTCAAAAACGATTAACAATATCACTTTTTCCATTACAAACATGCACTATAGTTTGATCGAAAACGCAAAAATACAATAACATAAGGCGCATTCCATTAAAAAAAAAGAAAATGTATCTCACCAACGACTTATTAGCCATCCTGTGATTGTCAAAATATGTTTATGAGATGCAGCTCGAGACACCTTATAATTAACGTATATAATTTTTTCTCATAACTAGTGTAATAACGGGTATATTGAGCACTAAGTGAGTGGTAAGACACGCAGCAACGTGCCGCCACCTAGTTGCGAACCAAGTAGTGTGTTGTCACGCCAGCTCCCAGCCCTGGCCCATTTACACTCTAATATAGGGACAAAGTATGTAAGGCTGGATGTATTCTCGCCACAATTAGAACCGTAGACCGGTTTTGCTCTAATTAGTGCTTTTCAGTACGGCATACTAATTGTAGCGAAAATACAGTTATAAGGTAATACAGCTATGGTAGCCAGCCTTCCAACACTAAGTGAGTGGTAAGACACGAAGCAACGTGCTGCCAGGGCTGACAATTTACTAAATTGTTAGTTGGTTATATACAATCTCTATTTTTTAACAGTTTATGTTATTTGGAGCTGGGGTGACAACATACTACTTGGTTCCGCAACTAGGTGTCGGCATGTTGCTTCGTCTCTTACCACTCACTTAGTGTTGGGAGGCTGGCTACCATAGCCGTATTACTTTCTAGGTGTATTTTCGCTATAATTAGTATGCCATACTGAAGAGCTCTAATTAGGGCGAAACCAGTCATCGGTTCTAATTGTGGCGATAATACATCTAACCTTACATACTTTGTCCCTAGGGTGGAAATGGGCCAGGGCTGACAATTTACTGAATTGTTAGTTGGTTGTATACAGTCTCTATTTTTAACACTTTATGTTATTTGGAGCTAGCGTACATTATACTACTTACTTCCGCAACTAGGTGGCGGCACGTTGCTTCGTTCTTACCACTCACTTAGTATTGGAAGGCTGGCTACCATAGCCGATTTACTCTAAAGGCGTATTTTCGCTACAATTAGTATGCCGTACTGAAGACCTCTAATTAGAGCGAAACCGGCCTACGGTTCTAATTGTGGCGAGAATACATCTAGCCTTACGGATGTATTGAGCTTTACCGTGAAAATGCGCTACGTTGTATATGTGTAAATAGAAAAACAAACTGAAACTGATCCCGTATATGGGTTTCAGTGGTTCTACTTTGCGCTCATTTGAAGAAGTGTTTTCAAAATTCATAAGTCGCGGTCTTCTCAATAACGAATGTTTTCTACTAAAATGTACTAAAATTGTCGACTATTAAACCCTAACATTCTCTAGCTGAAACTACTCCCACAGCATCAGAAAAAGGATATATTTGAAATGGATTTTCCGAAAATATTATAGTAAAATGAAGGGCAATGATGGTTGAAGCTGAACCTTGAGGTTTTGTAAAACACACTTACTATGACATTTCTTCTTCATAATCCATACTTGCCTCAGATTATTTATCAGAAAATTGCAAATTTTGACGTTTCAAATCGCGACTTTGACGCCTAAGAAGAAAAATTTTAAAATTTTCAAAATATTTTTCTCTGCGACTTCTTAACCTTTTTGCATTTTGTAATATTTTGTAATATTTAATTGGTTTTGTTAACCACACAAATTATTTTGTTCTTGTGATTTTCTCTGATCACCAGCGGTACCCCAACATTTTTTGGTGCCTATAACTTTTTTCTTTTAACTTGGAGATTTGAATTTTGGCGTGTAGGGTAAGTTTGATAGTAAAAACGTGTATGCCAAATTTGGTTATTATAGCTTTGTTCTTTTCGAAGACACGAAAATTTTCCGAAAGAAAACACAAAATTTTCCTGGAAAAACTGGTTTAATTTATCACAGATCTCCTCATCAGTGAATTTTTCGTTTTACAAAAAATTCGCAACAAAGCATTTAATTGACCTAGTAATATTATTAATAAAATGTGTCATTGTTATTCAGGCAACTTTGTTGTCCATACATTTTTGCATTGTGTCTAAAGAATGTACTGGATTGCAAAATTGCAAGGGTCTTGAGTTACATTATTTATATTTATGAGATCGCAATTTTCTCTGCAGCAATCCAATTATTTGTTTATTTTTCCATTTTAAAAACTTGGACAATATTGCAATAATTGTATTGATTTGGTGAGAATTGACTTTTTTTCGTTAGAACTCGAGTAATATAACGTTTTAGGGTTTGCTCATTAGAAAACTTGCAATTTCATCAAACATCTGGTACTTTTTGCTGAAATTAAATTAGGGGTTGAGTGTGTGGGGGTAGAATATCGGTCACAGAAATTTCGAAAAATTGTGATCTGGTGAAAATTGGCATTTTTTCGTTAAAACTCTAGTAATATAACGTTTCAGTAGTTTATGCGTACAGGAAGACGAATATTTCCTTTGTGGTGGCCCCTATATTCATTTCATGAGAATGTCTTTCTGAGGAGAGTAAAATATCACAGCTATGTGAAAGTTATGCTTCAATTTGTTGCACTATTTTTTATGTGTAATTATATCTGACCTATAGACCTTGTTTATATAGTCGATGTTATTTGTGATAAATGATCATTATTTATTCAGTCGTACAGTATGCAGTTCTTTTAAGTACACTTGGAGAACCAAAATCACCACAACACATCTTCTTAAAGACCTGACGATCGTTTTACTAACAAATTTAGCGTCTAAGAGGATAAAAATTTAAGAATTTTCAGCATCTGATGATGCTCACTTTGTTAATGAAACGATCGTCAGGTCCTTAAACAGATGGGTTGTGGTGATTTGGGTTCTCCAAAGTGTAGTTATCAGTGCTCATCACAGGTTCCAATCGTTACTTAACGTAGTTATTTTATTAAAGTACGTTTGTTAGTAAACATGTCCTCTACTAATTAAACATGGTCCTGCAAGCCGTATCGAAGAACCAGGAGATATGAATGGGTAGAGCTGATGGATATGGTAACACACTATATATTAATTAGTAGAAGATATGAACTTATTTTAATAAAAGAACACAATCTGTACGATTGAATAAATAACGATAATTTCTCACAAATAACATCGACTATATACACAACCTCTTAAGTTAGGTCTAGTTACACTTAAAACAAAAACAATTATTGCAGTTATACCTAAGTTTCTAAAATGCAAAGATAAACAAAAAGCTGGATTGCTCCAGAGGAAATTGCGATATCATAAATATAAATACAAATACATTTTTTCTTCCACCCTTCGATATCTTTTAACAAGCATTTTGCGTCCCACACCTCTTATCATATTTTTATTAGTCCTTCTATAGGTGTGTACCTTGTCTTTGTCATTTAGCTTCCTGTCAACATTTCTTCTATTATTGTCGCTTTTAGTCAAAGTCCAGCGTTCCGCAACATACATTATAATGCACTATACGTACCACTCTATGAACATCTTCCTGAGTTCGAAGTTAAAATGTTTATTAGTGAGGAGAGTACTTTGTCTGTTGAATGATTGCTTTGCCATCGGAATTTATCTTTTTAGTTACTTGCTTCCTTTACCACCAATACTAAAGATAATCCGAAGTTATATTGGTTATTTAGCTTTATATCCATCTTATCAGTCATATCCTTGCCTCTCCGTGTTGTTTCCTTGTGCGTCAAGTTAATTTTTAGTTTCATTCTTTTTAACACATCAACACATCCCAACATTTTTTGTAATTGTTTTTTTTTTCGTTCGTCCTATCAGCGTTATGTCCCCTATGTACTTTATGAAATAAAATGTTCATTTGTCTATTAATGCTATTTTTTATGAAGCGAAACGAATATTAGGATAATGGTGACCCTTGCCGTACACATTTTCTGGTTTAGGATACTCTGGCTTTTGTATACATTGAAAATAATGCGACTACACAAGCAAAAACTCTTTACTATATGAGATACTTTAAATACCGAATGCCCTTGTCAGGTCTACAAAAGCAATACATGTGTCTTTACTTGTTTATTCTAGGCCTTCTCGGTCGTTTTACGGGTTACTCTGGTCCTCAGGCTAGGTCTAAATCCAAACTAGTCTCTATCCAAGCAATTATTGTTTCGTTTCTTATTTTACTTTTTGCTACAATTATAATATATTCCGCCACATAGGTCTAAACACTTTTATCAGGTGCTGATAGTCTTTTCACGCATTCACTGGTTATGGAATATCATTACTTCTACTCTCCAAAAGCTGACTACAAAGTTCTCCCAATTTGTAGGATTGGGCAGTCACTTAAAAAAGTCTTTTCTCTTTTTGACACCAGGATTAATAACAGGTCTGCTGGTAATTCGCCTACATAAAGGAGTTTTTGTTGTTTTAAGTTTTTAAAGCCCTTTGCAGACCCTTTTCTCAAAATGAACAGAACCAGATGGTTTAAGTTTAACTTCTGTATTTTCTCCATATACTATTTTTCGCAACTAATTCCTCTCTCGTATAACTTTTGGAGATAGGTTTTACAGTCTTTAGCAACATCTTGTTTTCTAGTAAAAAAATACACTAGCCTTTTTACCTGTCGGAGGGCTTGATGCTATCGTCCTTTCTTCATATATTTTTCCATTTATTTTACCTTTTTTTTGCATCCGCATTTTTGTTTCCTTTCTAAATTTTTGTCTGATAATATTTTTAATTTGCTGGCATATTAATATTTTCTCACCTGGCTTTAGTTTTCACTTTCCAAATTCTTTTTCCGTAGCTGCCTTGAGACCCCTTTTATGTGTATTCACCAGATACTCCTAAGTATAGGTTACCTTAGTGATTTATTCTTTGAACTTTTCAAAACCTCTGCGTTATATAGTTTGTGTACATTACGTTTTTGCTTGAATTTCCCATATTCTTTGTAAGAGTGTCCTCTTACACCTTGCTCGCACCAGATTATGGTCACTGTCTATATCTACCCCACGATATGTGTACCTGGAATTAAAAAAATTCTCTGGCATTTTTTGGTGATGATAAAAAGCTTTTTTATTGAAATGATTAACCTCGTTGCATGTTAAATTTATTATTAAAAGTTTTTTTTCGTTTAAGTACTCTAACGTAGCAACTAGTTTTTATTTGTATGTATTTCGCTCTTTTTTTTTAACGCTAGTCTCTTTTCGCGATTATGCCCGCTAACTGGCCATAGGAAGCAGCTCCACCTCAGCGGAGAGTGCCGAAATTAAGCTACCGCACGCGTGATGCCGCGGTTGATGTTAGCTTTATAGTATCTACTGAAAAAGACAGGAGTTTTGACGGGAATCAAATCCACGACAATTGATTTCAGGGGCTGCTTTCTTTATAATGGGCATGTGTGCGTATGAATATTTTCTATTTTGTTCCATCTGGCGTTTCCGTAAGAGGCATTATCGGTTGCAGGGCAAGTAACAAGCATTTGTGAAACCAGAGCAGAGTCTACAAGTCAGGATTTATCATAAAACAATTTCAATAAGTTAAAGCAACAATAATTTTAAAATATTAAAGATTTCCAGGTAACAGAGAGTCTCTTTTTTTGTCAATCGAAATGTTTACAATCTCATTAGTTTCTAATCCTGTGGTTGTAGGGTTTAGATCTGGTTTAAGTATTATTATTTTTTTATTTATTTTTAACGTTGGCCTATTTCCGAGACTATGGCTAATCACCGACGCCAGGGAGCAATTTCACCTCACTATCCTGGAAATTTTGCCGAACCCATGCCTTTCTGTAAGGAAGGTAGGGATCTTTAACGTGCCCAGCATCGCATGGACACGGGACCGGCGGCTTTACGCCCCCTCCGAAGGGCGGAACGTACAGACATTCAACTTGCTCAAATACAATGCCGGAACCTCGGTTGATGTTAATTTTACAGTTTGTGCTGAAAAACTGAAAGGAGTACCCTGGGATCGAACCCAGTACCCTTCGGTTCAGAGGCATACGTTCTTACCCCTGAACCACCGAGGTTGACTAAAGTATTATTATAGTCTACTTTGTGTCCTTTATGAATAAGATACATGGAAAAAGCTCATAAAGAGTTCAAATTGATTGGCATTGTGTTGTGAATACGTCTGTTTGTTTGTCCTATATAAGACAAAGTGCAGCCAGAACAAGAAATTTTGTAAACATAATGGGCATTCACGAGGACTCGTATTCCTCGTGGCTTTTGTTAAGTTTGACAGTCTCCCTCCTGTTGTAAAGACAGTTTGGATGCTATAAGGTCTAAGAACTAAACCAACTTTTGTCATTAACACTTTTGATACATGCTAAAAAATGTGTTGCTGAGAAGATTGTGTCTGATTTAATTTTTGTTGTACCGTGGCCTGTCATCTGTTCTCCACAGTATTTCTTCGCATGGATTTTTCGTTGTTTATGCTTTGCTGTAATATTTGCTTTAGAATGTCCTGTTTGTATCTTTATTCTCACACACGATAGTCATACATGAGATAACAGATAAACCTTAAACCAATCGCCAACTATAATACAACTTAAGGCAAGAAGGAAACTTAAAATATAGTTAATAAATCGCAGACAAGCTTTGACAAAAGAGGTTGTATTCTCCGCAAAAAAATCTTCTCTAATCCTGAGAAAATTTCAGCAGGCCTTAAATATGTGTTTTGTGGAATCTATAAATACTTTTTGTGATAAGAAAAGATAAAATAAATTTATACACCAGCGTACATATTATTTAACTCATTTCAACGGTATGCAAGGTCTTAAATAAGATATTTTCTTGCACTTGTCTAAAAAATCATCTTATGTTTATACATTTTTTCATAACATTGTTTTGATAACTTACCTACTTATCACAATATAAGATACTGTCAAACCCTCTGTTCACCTTTTCAAACTACATCTTAAGCTGTATACCCGTTAAACTTAGGAAAACAGCAAAGTGTGATACAAAGCTTACAAACTGTGAAGCGAGTTACACAATTTGAGTACCATCCTACCTTCTTAATCAAATACTTTTAAAATTAGAAAGTTTTAAGCGAATCTGCTCAAGGCAATTATAAGTTAAAAGACGTATACTATGCTCAAGAGCACGTTTTAGCAACATCGGAAAACAGAAAAGCTAAACAAAATACGGCAGGGTGTTTAATATCATATTCAGCGACTTTTTTGGAACGTATTTTCTGTGTGAATCGTGACCTCCCATCTAAGTAACTTATGTAGCGACTCACGACATACAACCACTAAATTATTTATGATTGAAGACGACGTTCCCTTCTCACAGGAATAAGACTTTTACTTTCTTACAAGATGACGAGGAATAATCATGTAGATGGTGTAAAAATATATATAAATAAATGTTTCTGGAAAATGGATTTACGCTTAACAGTCTCGTAAAACACATGTCCGTTTTAAAGTTATAAAAACATAATGTAGTTGTACTCCAAATGTTACTAAAGCTCTTCATAATATACGGTTAATATATAGGTTCTGATATATAGCAGAGATTTCTGCAATACCGGCATTTTGGTATTTTTTCAAATCTGTGGAAATGTGGTAAATAATTTGTATTAACTAAAATGCAACACTTGTTTAAGAACTTTATATTTACAAAATTCTATAAATAAAATAAAGGGTCCTCCAGTGTTGTTAAAGTGGACCCTTAAACATTACAGTAGTCGCCTAAATAGCTAGCCATTTTAAAATGTTGGTATAGGCTTTGCAAAACCACAATTTACACTCTCCAGACCGAATCTGATCAGAATCGCCTGATTTCGTGCACAAGATGCAAGTTTCTTTCTTTATCAGTTCTTTTCTCTGGTTCATTTATCGTAATTCTGGTGAATTTTTGTGGAAAAGCTTAGAAAAAAAGTATTTAAATGACCACGACCGGGAATACTAGAACCCATATCCGGGGTCAGGTTTAATTTTTATATGTCTATATATATATATATATATATATATATATATATATATATATATATATATATATATATATATATATATAGTGATATTTCACCCCTAATAACACTTTAAAATACAAAACACCCCTCTTTTTTTCACACTGACATATAAAACACTGTTATTAGTAACAAAGTTTGGGATAGCTAGTAAATAAAACGTTCTGTCCCCTCGGCCACCGGGCGCCGATACTACTCACGATATTTCCGCACACAGTGATCGAGAGGCCTGAGAACCACCTACCTTGAAAAACTCTTCCACCTGCGTCTTACAGTTGTCTGGGTTACTATTGTGAGTAACTTTAGCTCATAATCGTCCAGTGGTGGCCTACGTCGCACTAATGATCAACGGTTATAAACCATGAATTGAAAGGTTGAGAGAGATAGAGTAGAAAAACGCAATTGTTCATTTAATTAGATTTATCGCATAAAATGTCAGTCCTATCCAATACAAAAGTTAGATCACGGAATTAGACACTTCGGCGCCACCCTGAAACAGACGATCCTAAACTAAACCCCCTTTATTGCTACCAGATGTGGTATAGAGTGCCCGCTTTTACTTTCGAAGGTGAATGGCCGAGGATGCATACCAGGGCTCACAATTCTGTGTGCTTGTTCCAGTGGCGTGCGGATTATAGATTGATAATTCAAGTAATATTTATATTTCGTATTCAGGTTTTTCTTTATATTCCATTTTCACTTTTGTGGTTTTCATGGAACAAGACACACAACACAGCGGAAGCCTGGTACTCATCTGCCCGGGCGTATTACACACTTCCCTTCACGTCAATGCACGAATGTTTACTTTACGAGATCTAGGCTATTACGTACCTTACCTGCCTTTCCCAATTTCCATCTTGCTTAATAGGTTTGTTTCGCGTGACTCTTCATGGTCTGCCTGTATCAGGTCTTAAATGTTCGGATATTAGCACTTCAAGAAACGGGAAATTCGCGCAGGCGTCATTTGCCTCACACAAAAAAATACACTGTACGCTGCAGTGTACATGATGGGAGGGGTACCCTTTGGGTTTTACACTTTCCAAAAGCTCGACTCTACAGATAAGAATAAACCTAGACTCCCGTTCACTTCCGTTCAGGCGGAAAACATATACGCGAGATAAATGGAGCCCAAACAATGGCCCGTTATGCTACAATGTCGCCTTCCCACGGTAAGAACCGCTGAGTCAGCCGTCGTCATACAGGAGCCAAGAACTATGCAGGTTCAAAGTGCAAGTAGAACGGAATATCACTGTGAGAATCTACATCAGCAGATTCCTTGGTTATCCAGAGACATAGTGCCACGCCTGGAGGAAAGACTATAAAGAGGCTGCTCACAGAGATAGAACCGTTTATTCTTGTTCCGAGTTAGTCATTGGCACACCGAGTGCATAGACATTAGATCACATGTAGGTTGATCGTCTTATTTTTAGTATATTATATTATTCATTTTTCTTGTAACTAAGTAATTAATTATTGATTGTTCAAAGTATTAAATAAATTGTTTTAAAAATTCAAACGTCTTAACCGTAAAGTTAAGTGGCGCAGTCGTTAGTATTGGTTAGAAAACCGAAAGCATATCGATTTTTAAGCGTATCGACGCCTAATAACCAATTCGAGCCAAGCAGAACCAAGTTAAAGCAGAAATAGTGGCCAAGCGGAGCCAAATGGAAGCAGCAACCACCGTATTATGGCAAGTTTACTGCTATCCCATTTTACATTTCCAATTTTTTTATGTGTTGTATTGAAACGTTATATGTCTGATTCAGAGGAAGAATCACAAAGTTTATGTAACATAGAGTATAGATTTAGATCAATCAGCATTAGCGACAATAACATAACAGTAAATCATTCAAATATTAATAAGAGTAGTAATAGTAGCAATATGACAGACCAATTCAAAGAATTTTTCCTGAAAGCTATTCCCGAGTTCGACGGGCAACCAGCCAACGTAGGCAACTTTTTAAAAGCATGTGACTTGGTCATGAACCAGTTCTACGTGCCAAACGAGAATCTGTATATGAATCACTTCTTGCTGAATTATGTTCAAACTAAATTAACGGGAACAGCCCGGCTTATAGTAAATACAAAGATAATCAACACGTGGGCAGACCTGAGAGAGGCCATTGTTCAGAATTTCAGTGATCAACGAGATGATCACAGTTTATTAGCTGAGATGTTAACCTTGAAACAGCGTAATGCTGAAGACGCACTGTCGTTCGCGAACAGATGCCATCATATAGAGCAATTGCTCATCTCGAGTTTAATAGCTAACGAGCAAAATGAAGGCGTGAGATTAATTAAGAAAGACATATACCAGATTCAAACATTAAAAGCGTTCTTAGGAGGGTTACGCAATCCGATAGGCCTTGTCTTGCGTAGTCAAGCACCTGGAAGCATAGAACAAGCTTTGAAATTCGTGTTCGCAGAAGAAAATTTCGATTATAGAGATAAAACAATAAATAAGAATTTCAGTAATAATAATAAATTAGAAGGACAGAACCGTACTTTCTTTCAGAGACAAAATACCCCACCTTTTCAGAATGTACAATTTCAAAGACCTTTCCAAACAAACATTAGACCATTTCAACAACATAATAATCAAAACAATCACACAAATTCCCAGCCTAGACAAAATCAACAATTTGTGCCAAGGCAAAAATTTTCGAGTCAATTTAGGCGACCCAACTTCAGTAATCAACCGGGTCGACCCAATGTAAATCATAATGCTAACAGAAATTATCACGAACCAATGGAAGTAGATAGTTCTAACACGAGACTGTCGCTGCCAAGGAGAGCGGCTCATGTAAATAATATAGAATTTAATGATAATGATATAAACGAAACAAGCTACGATTTAAATTATGTAAAGGAAGAATGAAATTACGAAAATTCGCCAGCCTAGGAATACGATATCCAACAGCGAAATTTTCCCACTGCAGGTCCCTCAACGAGAGAACCGTGATAGATATAAATAATATGAATACATTATGTAAGTTACCGTATATAGAATTAAACGAAATATCAGGTAAATTTTTGTTAGACTCAGGATCTTCAAAAAATCTTTTGAATCCTGCTGTAGCATATTATAAGTTCCCTAAAAACATATTTACGCATGATTTTACCATACGCACCGCGCATGGCATTTCTAAGCACTGTAAACGTGCACGTATTAAATTTAAATCGATTTCAGAGGAGATACAAGAGTTTTGCCTATTTAACATTAACAATTTTTTATCGGGATTAATTGGGATGGAGTTTCTCAAACGAAACGAAGCTAAAATAGATTTTAAGGATCACAAACTGTATATAGGCAAGAATATTATACCAATAAAATTTACAGATCTTAGCGAGTCAATCGGGACAGACAGAAACCAAAGCAGATGGTTTACTGTTACCCGAGACTCATTTAAATTTAAACAATATAATAACCCAGCAGTATTTCGTACGTAATGAAGAACTTGAGACAATTAATCACGTACTAAATAATAACCAAGCTTATAATGTAAGAGATAGGCCATTCAGCAGATTAAATAAACAATATGCATCTGAAACCAGATACACCCAGAGGCGAAGTCCATTTGCACCAGTAGTTATACAAAATAACAATTCTAGTACAACTCATATTAATAATTTAAACACTTACAATACGGGAGGTAATCAAAAACGAATCAGTAATAAAGATGCATTAATGGAACAAATAGATACAGGTAAATTAAATGACGAGGAAAAACAATTGTTATTTAGTTTATTATCATAATATCAGGACATCTTTTTAAATAAAAACGAACCATTGACGCACACAAATGCGATAAAACATAGAATCAGGACAACAGACGACATACCAGTCCATTCTAAATTATATAGATACCCGTACGTACATAAACCGGAAGTAGACAGACAAATAAATGACATGTTAAGACAAAAAATCATTAGGACAAGCCACAGCCCATATAGCTCACCTATTTGGGTTATATCAAAGAAAATGGACAAGTCAAATAAACAAAAATGGAGAATTGTGGTGGACTATAGGAAACTAAATGAAAAAACAATACCGAACAGATACCCAAGTCCCAAAATTGATGAAATACTGGACAAAATTGGGCGAGCCCAATATTTCTCGACGATCTATTTAATCTCTGGGTATCACCAAATTGAAATGGACCCCAGGGACATAGAAAAAACAGCATTTACCACGGATACAGGCCATTGGGAGCACACCAGAATGCCGTTCGAGTTATCTGGGGCTCCAGCGACCTTTTCTAGGCTCATGCAGAACGTATTAGAAGGCCTAATTGGACAAACATGCCTTGTATATATGGATGACGTCATAGTTTTCTCCACATCGTTACAGGAACACCTTGAGAAACTAAAACTAGTATTCGAGCGCTTCAGGCAAAGCAACTTAAAGATCCAGCTAGACAAAAGCGATTTCCTAAGGAAGGAAGCCGAGTTTTTAGGACACGTGGTCAGCCCAGACGGGATTCGTCCGAATCCAAAGAAACTGGACAAAATAAGGAAATTCCCGATACCTAAAATCCCAAAGGAAATAAAATCATTCCTAGGATTAGTTGGATACTATCGTAAATTCATAGAAAACTTCGCACACGTTACGAAACCACTAACAAAATGTTTAAGGAAAAACTCGAAGATAAACGTGAACGACGAAGAATACATTGCTGCCTTTAACTCATGTAAAGACATATTAATGAATTCACCTGTACTTATACCACCGGATTTTTCTAAAGACTTTATATTAACAACCGACGCTTCAAACGTAGCAATAGCCGGAATATTAACCCAGGGCGAACCCAATGCGGATCACCCGATAGCTTACGCCAGCCGGACATTAAACGACACCGAATCCAGGTACAGCACAATCGAGAAAGAATTATTAGCCATCGTGTGGGCAACTAATTATTTTAGACCATACCTATACGGAAGGAAATTCACTATATATACGGACCATAAACCATTAAAATGGTTATTTTCGTTGAAACAACCAAATTCAAAATTGCTCCGTTGGAGATTAAAATTGGAAGAATATGAATTTAAAATTGAATACAAAAAAGGAAAGCTAAACTGCGCAGCAGATGCACTGTCCAGAGTAGAAATAAACCCACTACACATAGATAATCAACCAAAGGCGAATAATATCGACGAAGAGGAATAAATCATAGAAATAGACGATGACGACACAGCAAATTCGAATGCGGACTCGTATTCGGCACCAGGCATACCAATACTCGAGGAAGAAATCGTTAACAGCAAAACCAATCAGATAGTTTTTAAAAATACGGATAAACCAGACATATTCTCAGTCAGAAGAGAAAAAAGAAATTTCATATATGCAAACTTCAATTTAACTAAACCAGATCAGATAGAGAAATTTATAAAAGAATACTGTTTACCACAAAGGAAATATTATTGCATTTTTGTAAATGAACAAGATTACGAACTGGTAAGTTCGGCAATCAATAAAAACTTTAATAACGTAGAATCACCCAAATTTTATAGATGTCTGGAAATTAGGAATGAAATTAACGAGGACGAATTAACCGAGACTATAATGAAATATCATGAGGGGAAGAGTAACCATCGCGGAGCTGATGAGACTTACCTAAGAATGAAGAAAATATACTACTATCCCAACTTAAAGAAACATATAGAGGAATATGTACGATATTGCGAATTATTCAAAACGTGCAAATACAATAGGAACCCGGTACAAATAGCATTGGAGCACACCCCCACAGCATCTAAACCGTTAGAGATATTACACATTGACATATTCCAAATTGAACAAGCTATCTTCCTAACAATTATAGATCCATTTAGTAAATTTGGCCAAGCATTTCCAATAAAAAGTAAAAGTGCTACGGAAATTGCAAAAAACTTGATCAAGTACTTTTCACAGTATGGAGCGTGTAAAATAATAATCGCAGACCCGGGTACGGAGTTTTCAAACCAGGTAATTAAAGAACTATTAGAAACATATCAGATAGAGTTACATATAACAACACCGCAAAACCCAACATCCAATGGACCCATCGAAAGATTTCACAGCACGATTATTGAACATTATCGATTATTCAAAATGAAATTTAAAAATATGAAACCCATAGACTTAATACCATACTGTATATTCGCTTACAACTCGACAATACATTCACAGACACTAAAACCACCTTTTGATTTAATATTTGGCTACATACCAGAAATGTTTAACTATGACCCGGAAGTCATAATTACACAGGAATACAACGGACAACATAAAAATTTAATGCAAATTATTTACGAGATAGTCAGAAGCAGGATAGAGAATTCAAAAATAAAAACCTTACAACGGACAAATAAAAACACGAACCAACCGTTCAAGGAAGGTGATATTGTCTACAAAAAGATACCACCAAGCTTCCATAAAAAACATAAAAACCCATTTTCAGGACCGTACTCAATAATATCCCTATTAGAACATAAAAAAACTATTTTAATAAATCATAAAAATGACGAACAGACGATAACACATTTAAGAAATTTACGTATTACAGGTTCCTTGCCACGGGAATAACAGCCCAAATATAAGACTTGACAGACAACCCAGGCATGTTACCAAAGAAATTAGGCACAGCATACACTGCGACTAGCAACTGGAATCTGATACACATACATGACTTGACACAATTACATAGAGACTACAACCCAATAAAAAGACACTACGCAAATACAGTTACCTTCATGACAAAAGATTACCATTCTGAATATCATAATTTCATATTGACATTGAATTCACCATAGATAATGTAGACGATATATTTTACAGGATTTTTCCAAATAACAATATTATTAATAGACGAAAACGTGACATAATAAACGGACTAGGTTCTATATTTAAGTCAATCACAGGGAATCTCGATTCACAGGATGGGGAACGCATTCAGCAAGCATTAGAAGTCTTAACGACAGATCAAAATAAATTTCACGAACTTTTTAGGTCCCAAAATTCAGTCATGCTCGAGGCAATTGTCGAATTTAATAGAACGATAGTAGGATTGAGTCATAATCAAGGCACGATAGTAAATAGGATAAATGAATTAGGTAATACAGTAGAAAGCCTGCGAAGTGAACAAATAACTCACTACCATCGCATTAAGATTCTAGAGTTACTCATGCAGCTAGGACAATTATTAAACAATTTTTAAGAAATAGCATTAACAACAGAAAATGCCATAACTTTTGCAAAATTAGGAATCTTTCACACATCAATATTAAAACCAAAATTTATAGTAAAAGAAATCAATACGATACAAAATTATGCAACTAATGCTAAAGTAATAACAACCACTGATCTAAATCTATACGAAAAAGTATTTAAAATAAAAGCAGTCCAAAACAATTTCAAAATTATATTTCAAATAGAAATACCTCTGGTAGATGAATCAGAATATGATTATTATCAATTATATACATTACCTGTCCCTAGAAAGACACACCTTTTTACCATGATAATTCCTAGAACCAAATACCTTATCCTAAGCAGTAAACAATATGCCTATCGTAATGAAGAATGTCAAAATTTAAAGAACCAAATATATTTTTGCAAAGACGACAATCCAACAACCATGAATGATCAAAACCCATGAGAAATAAAGCTAATAAAATTTCAAAAACCTATTAACAATTGTAATCAAGAATTAGTCAAAATTAATAGAACCACAGTTTCGAGATATGGAACCAGTCAGTATATAGTTATAGCACCCGAAGAAACTAACGCCAGAATAACTTGCCAGGAACAGGAGTGGACCAACATCATCAAGGGTACAAATTTAATCAACCTGCAACCAAATTGCCAATTAACCATAGGCAACAAAATATACAAGACCGGCCCAGCAACAGCAGAAACACAACAACTATTCAACCTGCCTACACTAGAAACCCCCATTTCAGAAGATCAAACCAATCCAGGACCAGTACCCGAAATATCATTAGAAAACGTACAGCTACACAACATCAATCAAATCCAACACCAACTTCAATAAATTAAACAAAATATACCAGGACCTATAACAATACCAATCCATCACCTGAGTATATGGACAATATTACTGTACATAGCTGTCTTAATAACCATCACAACCATAGCCGTCTGAATGGGGTTGAAGAAACGAAGAACCAGCAAAGAAGATAAAAGAACAAAAACAGGAACCACCGAGTCCGGATTTCCATTGAAAATCCGGAACGAACCATAGCTTCGTCTTTAAAAGGGGGAGGAGATAAATGGAGCCCAAACAATGGCCCGTTATGCTACAATGTCGCCTTCCCACGGTAAGAACCGCTGAGTCAGCCGTCGTCATAAAGGAGCCAAGAACTATGCAGGTTCAAAGTGCAAGTAGAACGGAATATCACTGTGAGAATCTACATCAGCAGATTCCTTCGTTATCCAGAGACATAGTGCCACGCCTGGAGGGAAGACTATAAAGAGGCTGCTCACAGAGGTAGAATTGTTCATTCTTGTTCCGAGTTAGTCATTGGCACACCGAGTGCATAGACATTAGATCACATGTAGGTTGATCGTCTTATTTTTAGTATATTATATTATTCATTTTTCTTGTAACTAAGTAATTAATTATTGATTTTTCAAAGTATTAAATAAATTGTTTTAAAAATTCAAACGTCTTAACCGTAAAGTTAAGTCGCGTGGACTGAAATGATTCATGGACCTCCAGGCTGCCATTTCACACCAATTATGCCTAATTTGTTTGTAAATCGCGTGGACTTCATGTCCTGCCCTTTAGCTGGTCTTAAATGTTCGGAAATTGGCACTTGATGGAGTGAAACTTTGCTTGGGTGTCCCTACAAGACGAAACTGCGAGTTAGGCATTGTACAAAAATTGCCACGCATAAGAAGAAGCAATCCAATGCCATGAAGGCTGATCTTACGGACCTTACTAAGCTACAAAAATGCAAAAAATGCATACCACATAATACCGAGGGAATATCTTTGATTTCAAGTTTCAGATTCAGTATTCTATTTCAAGACATATTCCTCTTTCATATTTGGTTTCAATCTTTAGATTCAGTATTCTATTTCAAGACATATTCCCCCTTTATATTTGATTTCGAGTTTCGAAGCATGGAAAATTTCTGACATTGGACAAAATATGTACTGAGGTTCTCTATTCGAATTTAGATTTCATTTATGGTTCGTTGTTTCAAATTCATCAAATTTCAGATTTTAGCCCCGCGACCAAGGTGTCTTAACTCGGAGATGCAAAGCACTGGACCCACAAATATTAAAGCTCAAAACTAACACAACATTATAATACGGCCGAAACATTTCGATTTTCCAATCGTAGCTACATTTTGACGTCAATAAGTGCAAATCTTCACTAACATACACATATTAAGTGATATTCAGTGGAGCCAAACTTTCATTTTTAGAATATACATCAACACCAGCTGGTAGTGTTTCTGATTTCAAGTTTCAATTTAATGTTATTAAATTTGGCAACATTGATCAATGTGTCTACACGAGGTGGAGACAAATATTATTCTAGACATCAAATTTAGTTAAAATTACCCTAGCAGCCCTAAAGCGAGCACATGAAATCTCAGCGTTTCAGCTCAGCTCAAATACAATAGATTTTGCGACATTTGAAATGTATACATAATTTCCCTGCTTAAAATTAGGACAAATAACATTCCAGCTTTAAAGTTTTAATTTACATCGAACAATTTCAGTTCAATAGTTTTTCTAAATGGTGTGCGTACAGGTAAACTTACAGGGCTCACGATCAGATTACATTTTAAATTTGGCAATATTTAAATGTATGAATGATTTATTTAACGAATAATTTTCCATTCCCCAAGATTAATCCAAATATCAAACATTGCAATGTTACGTCTACCCCCTTATACCACCCCCTGGTTTTGGATAGCACTTCCAAGGCAAGCAAATTTTGTGTAAGGCCGGGTAATTTATATCACTATTAGCATGAGTCATAGTAAGTTTCAACTCATCGTCTGCTGCACCTTTATCCGCACTGTCAGGCTGCTAAAGGGTCTCCATCCGGGGACGGCTACTCGTGTCCTGGATCTCGTCTACCTGAGGGGGCGGTTCCCACATTTTGTGTTTTCGGGTAAGAAAGAGCAAACTCGAGAAATGAAACTGCGTCCGGTGATTCCTAGCTCTAAGGCGAGCGTGGAATTTTTCAGCAAAAGATCCCCTATCTTGTTATCCCTGCGCGAGGATCTGGCATTTGTACTCAACACGGGCTTTCTAATTGCAAGGGTGTACGTCTGAAACGCGAGGAATAAGCAAAAGAGCTCTCCTGCGGCCACACTAGTGCGCGACGCTCTGGCACTTAGTGCTTGACACGGGTCTCTCTCAGCAAGGGTGGCTGTTTGACCTGCGAAGTTTGGCAGCAGAACCCTGTTTGGGCACCAGTGCGCGAGGTTCAGGCACTTGGTGCTTTGCAAGTTCTCTCCTAGTACGGGTAGACGTTTAATTCGCGAAGGTTGGCAGCAGAGTCCCTGTTTGGGCACCAGATCGCGGGGTCCAGGCACTTGGTGCATTGCAAGTTCTCTTCTAGCACGGATTGACGTTCGATTCGCGAAGAAATACTAGCCGAGTTCTCTCTTTTCAACACTAGTGCGCAAGGCTCTGGCACTTAGTGCTTACTACAGGATTTTCCTACTAGTCAAGGTGGTATTTGGATATCGCGAATGAATACTAGCCGAGCTTTCCCTTTTCAACACTAGTGCGCGAGGCTCTGACACTTAGTGCTTACTACATGATCTGCCTACTAGTAAAGGTGGGCTGCCGAAGAATGAGACTGTTTGAAGAACACACTAAGTCTTTTTGTCTGCAATCGTACCTGCTTTTATATCGGTTTAAACCTCCCTCCCGTGTACGAACTCTACTGCAGGCCCTGTTGTTAAAGTCGACAGCAAAGCAAATGTTTGTGTCATAATCAAGGTCGATTATGACACAAACATTTGGTTTGCCCGCTCGTGATTTGTACCGTGTCCCCTTCTTGTCCTGCGTGTATGTTCCACATAGAAAATCTCCTGAACATACTGTCTTTAGAGCGTATTTTCAATTTATTTAAATCATAATTGCAAACACCCATTATTCAATTTGTGATGCTTGTTCTGTGAGTCTACCTGTGCACAATTACTTGTTGCTCTTTTGTTGTTGCCGGCATTTATATTAATGCAATAACACCCTTAATCTACGTAAATTATACAACAATAATAATATGCTACGCACAATTTACGCAACTACAAACAATTCGATCTCTCCTGTTCGGGCGCTTTCATTCATTTAAAGTGAAAAGAAAAATGCAGGGACCATATAAAAAAATAACGCACCTGTTCACGGTTTAGAATTATGCGTGATCACTGATAGCCTTGTTCGCTAATGTACCAGGGATTCCCGACTATAGAACATAACTAATAGAAAAAAAGGAACAGAATTAAATTGAAATTAAAAAAAAACATCTCAGCCTAGGACGTTCCCATTGAAGGGTTAATTCAGCTTGATTATTAATAGTTTTATTGGTCAATTTCCCCACACACTACAATATATATATATATATATATATATATATATATATATATATATATATATATATATATATATATATATATATATATATATATATATATATATATATATATATATATATATATATATATATATATATATATATATATATATATATATATATATATATATATATATACATAGAGGGTGTTTCACGGGTAACGGGACGGTCTCTTACCTCTAAACGACACACTTTAAAAATATTTTTTTAAGAAGCATTATGTGGGTCAATAGTAGCTACATTTTAAAAATGTTTTTGGTATACAGGCTGTTACAAAAAGGGTGCCACATTAAAGTTATGTTTTTTATGAAGCACCCTATGTCTGATGACAATTTTAAATTCTACACAAAAAATAAGATATATTATATTTTGTTTTTTGATATTTGTGAAGGTTGGAAAAATAGATTTACGTACAACAAAAAAGGTTGTAGAAAATTTTTTTGTAAGCTGAAATATCAAAATCATTGGTGTTTCACCTAATGTATCTGACAGTTTTAAATAGTTTACAGGGTGCTCAAATTATGTTGGTATTTTATGAATACATTTAACTCCAATTATCTTTGATATTTTAAATACAACACCATGTATTATTTATATATTCATCATTTTGCCAAACTTGTCCTAATTTTCTCTACAATCAATGTTTAAGTGTGCCATTGTAGAACAAATTGTTTTCAGAGGATTTGAAAATTCCTATCTACTTGTTTGTAAACTTTAATTTGTTTCTAATTGCTCTCTGCCTGTGAAATGAGTGATATTATCATTTGTTATATTTCCTCTTTATAAAAACTAATATAGCATTTACTTATCAGTTTTTCCAAAGGAACTTTTTTCACTATAATAACTGTAACTTGAAAAATACTAAAAATAGAGATGAAAGAAGTAACTGTTATTTGCTACATATTCAGAAGATTTAGTTTGGAAGAACAGTTTTATAAATAAGAGAATTTAGTAAGTATAAAACAGTTTAGTAGAAAGAAATATACACACAAAAACGACGTACTTATATCAAACTTTAGGAAAATTATTAAAGATAGATAACATCAGAATACAGAAACTTTATTAAAGCAGGTGCTCGACATGATGCCCATCTAGTTGAATACAACTCCTGATTCGATCCTCAAAAGACCTTTTAACATTACACAACATGTTTGTTGTGAAAGAGGCAAAAGCGTTCGTGATTTTTCATTTCATTTCATCAGCAGTTGTCGGAGGAGTACTGTATACAACGTTTTTGATATAACCCCCACATAAAGTCCAGGGGGTTAAGTTTGGGGATCTAGGAAGCCAACGAAAGAGACCACCTCTCCCTATTCATTTATTTGGAAATTTTGTGTCTAGATAATTTCCCACTATGTCTGTAAAATGGGACGGCGCACCATCTAATTGAAGCGACATTCCCACTCGGATGTTGAGAGACAAATGTTCCAGAAGTAATCAAAAAAACACCGTTAATGAAGTTAAAAAATGTTTGTCCATTCAGAGGCTCAACGACAAAATCGCCTATAGCTCCACCCAAACATTAACGCTCCCACAAGTGTTTATTTTCAGTGTCACAATAATTAAAATTATGCCTGTTCACATTATTATGAAATGTCGATTCGCCGGAAAACAATACAAATTTAAGAGACTCGCTGTCTTCTTCGATGCAATGCAACGCTAATAGACAAAACTCTAAACGTCTGTCAAATCTCATACAAATCTTGATGCATTTCAATATGGAATGGGTGGTATTTATGTTTTTAATAATTCTCGGTACACTACTGTGATTTACAAACGTTGCATTTGCAATTACCCCAGTACTAGTATTCGGATTTTCAATTACAGATTGCAAAACTTGGAGTTGGTTGTCTTCATGACCAGTAACGGGTTTAGTTACAGGAACCGTGTCATAAGCAACACTACCTGTGGTACCAATTCTGCTTAGCAACCTTTCCAATACTTCCTTTTTGGGATGACCTCTATTTAGGCATTTTGCAGCATATACTTTCGATGCTAGGAAACAGTTTTGTAATCATTCTCCGATAACGGATATCATATCGATTCCTTTTTGAAGTGAATATTCTTTCATTTTGGCAGGCGCACAATAATGAGTCAATTTAAAAGTTAAACTACACTGAAGTGACAGGTACACTCTGGACCTATTAAACATCTTGTCTTAATAAGACAACGGCACACAGTTAAACATTGATTGTAGAGAAAATTAGGACAAGTTTGGCAAAGTGTAGGTTCAAATCAAAATCTTATTATTTAGGTATGTGGAATGTTATATTAGTTTTAAAGAGAATAAACAAACATAGGCTGTTCCATAAGAAAAAACATAACTTTGATGTGGCACTCTTTTCTGAAACATACTGTATACTAAGAATTAGATTGTAAATGTAGCTGCTATTGACCTACATAAGATTACCTTAAAAAAATCTTTTAAAAGTGTGCCGTTTAGACGAAAGGGACCGGCCCGTTCCCCATGAAACACCTTGTATATATATATATATATATATATATATATATATATATATATATATATATATATATATATATATATATATATATATATATATATATATATATATATATATATATAGATAGATAGCATGTCCCGTATAGTTAGAATCAAATTTTGTGGGCATATTGTAAGCTCAATTCTAAGCCAAAAAAACACAAAAGTGGTAGTTAAATTTTTATTCGTTCCGAAGTTACAAGCCTAATAAATATAAGATTTAAATTCTAAAACCACATAAAAACTTGTCTTATTTTACTTTACGCAGATAGTTTCGAGAATGTGTGTTATCTAACTATCTTTGCGACACAGGAGTAACTTTTCCAGCAAATGTAAACGAACAAGTACTCGATGCTACTGCAAGAGATTTAACCACCAATGTACGTCGAATTTGCAGGCAACTTAAAATACCATAAGTGGGGGGTTTGGCGAATTTGGAGCGTAAATGCCTACATCTATATAATGATAATATCATTGATATGATAATATATAATGATAATATCATTGATATGTTATAATATATAATGATAATATAATTGATATGATAATATCATTATATAGATGTAGGCATTTACGCTCCAAATTCGCCAAACCCCCCACTCATGGTATTTAAGTTGCCTGCAAATTCTACGTACATTGGTGGTTAAATCTCTTGCAGTAGCATCGAGTACTTGTTCGTTTACATTTGCTGGAAAAGTTACTCCTGTGTCGCAAAGATAGTTAGATAACACACATTCTCGAAACTATCTGCGTAAAGTAAAATAAGACAAGTTTTTATGTGGTTTTAGAATTTAAATCTTATATTTATTAGGCTTGTAACTTCGGAACGAATGAAAATTAAACTACCACTTTTGTGTTTTTTTTGCTTAGAATTGAGCCTACAATATGCCCACAAAATTTGATTCTAACTATACGGGACACGCTATCTATCTATATATATATATATATATATATATATATATATATATATATATATATATATATATATATATATATATATATATATATACAAGGTGTTTCATGGGGAACGGGCCGGTCCCTTTCGTCTAAACGGCACACTTTTAAAAGATTTTTTTTAAGTAATCTTATGTAGGTCAATAGCAGCTACATTTACAATCTAATTCTTAGTATACAGTATGTTTCAGAAAAGAGTGCCACCTCAAAGTTATGTTTTTTTCTTATGGAACAGCCTATGTTTGACGGCAATTTTGAATTATACGCAAAAAATAAGATCAACATCTATTAGGGTCCTTATAACTATCTATTACGGTCTTTGAGATATTTAATTTTTCCATATTTGTAAACAAAAAATTCTGTAGAAAAAATATTTTGCAACCTGAAATATTAGGACCATTGCTCTATCATCTAATGCATTTGACAGTTTTGAATAGTTTACAGTGTACTCAAATTATTCTGGTATTTTATGGATACATTAAACTCCAATTATTTTTGTTATTTTAAATACAACACCCTGTATTTTCCTTATTCATCATTTTGAAATTTTTGTTCTCTTTAAAACTAATATAACATTCCACATACCTAAATAATAAGATTTTGATTTGAACTTACACTTTGCCAAACTTGTCCTAATTTTCTCTACAATCAATGTTTAACTGTGTGCCGTTGTCTTATTAAGACAAGATGTTTAATAGGTCCAGAGTGTACCTGTCACTTCAGTGTAGTTTAACTTTCAAATTGACTCATTATTGTGCGCCTGCCAAAATGAAAGAATATTCACTTCAAAAAGGAATCGATATGATATCCGTTATCGGAGAATGATTACAAAACTGTTTCCTAGCATCGAAAGTATATGCTGCAAAATGCCTAAATAGAGGTCATCCCAAAAAGGAAGTATTGGAAAGGTTGCTAAGCAGAATTGGTACCACAGGTAGTGTTGCTTATGACACGGTTCCTGTAACTAAACCCGTTACTGGTCATGAAGACAACCAACTCCAAGTTTTGCAATCTGTAATTGAAAATCCGAATACTAGTACTGGGGTAATTGCAAATGCAACGTTTGTAAATCACAGTAGTGTACCGAGAATTATTAAAAACATAAATACCACCCATTCCATATTGAAATGCATCAACATTTGTATGAGATTTGACAGACGTTTAGAGTTTTGTCTATTAGCGTTGCATTGCATCGAAGAAGACAGCGAATCTCTTAAATTTGTATTGTTTTCCGGCGAATCGACATTTCATAATAATGTGAACAGGCATAATTTTTATTATTGTGACCTTGAAAATAAACACTTGTGGGAGCGTTAATGTTTGGGTGGAGCTATAGGCGATTTTGTCGTTGAGCCTCTGAATGGACAAACATTTTTTAACTTCATTAACGGTGTTTTTTTGATTACTTTTGGAACATTTGTCTCTCAACATCCGAGTGATAAATGAATAGGGAGAGGTGGTCTCTTTCGTTGGCCTCCTAGATCCCCAAACTTAACCCCCTGGACTTTATGTGGGGTTATATCAAAAACATTGTATACAGTACTCCTCCGACAACTGCTGATGAAATGAAATGAAAAATCACGAACGCTTTTGCCTCTTTCACAACAAACATGTTGTGTAATGTTAAAAGATCTTTTGAGGACCGAATCAGGAGTTGTATTCAACTAGATGGGCATCATGTCGAGCACCTGCTTTAATAAAGTTTCTGTATTCTGATGTTATCTATCTTTAATAATTTTCCTAAAGTTTGATATAAGTACGTCGTTTTTGTGTGTATATTTCTTTCTACTAAACTGTTTTATACTTACTATATTCTTTTATTTATAAAACTGTGCTTCCAAACTAAATCTTCTAAATATGTAGCAAATAACAGTTATCTCTTTCATCTCTACTTTTCGTATTTTTCAAGTTACAGTTATTATAGTGAAAAAAGTTTCTTTGGAAAAACTGATAAGTAAATGCTATATTAGTTTTTATAAAGAGGAAATATAACAAATGATAATATCACTCATTTCACAGGCAGATAGCAATTAGAAACAAATTAAAGTTTACAAACAAGTAGATAGGAATTTTCAAATCCTCTGAAAACAATTTGTTCTTCAATGGCACACTTAAACATTGATTGTAGAGAAAATTAGGACAAGTTTGGCAAAATTTTAGTTCACATAAAAATCTTAACTTTTATGTATATTCAATGCTATAGTAGTTTTAACGAGAACAAAAATGGCAAAATGATGAATATATAAATAATACATGGTGTTGTATTTAAAATATCCAAGATAATTGGGGTTAAATGTATTCATAAAATACCAACATAATTTGAGCACCCTGTAAACTATTTAAAACTGTCAGATACATTAGGTGATACACCAATGATTTTGATATTTCAGCTTACAAAAAAAATTTCTACAACTTTTTTTGTTGTACATAAATCTATTTCTTCCAACCTTCACAAATATCAAAAAACAAAATATCCCAAAAACCGTAATAGATCATATTTTTTGTGTAGAATTTAAAATTGTCATCAGACATAGGGAGCTTCATAAAAAACATAACTTTAATGTGGCACCCTTTTTGTAACAGCCTGTATACTAAAAACATTTTTAAAATATAGCTACTATTGACCTACATAATGCTTCTTAAAAAAATCTTTTAAAAGTGTGTCGTTTAGAGGTAAGAGACCGTCCCGTTACCCGTGAAACACCCCCTATGTATATATACATCTATATAATGATATTATCATTATCGAAAGGTGCAGAGCTTGTCTTATCGTCTAATTTATTCTACCTGTAGTCTACTACAGACATGGGTAAACTTTAATTTCTGCAGATCAGTTCTTTGGGCAGATGAAGCGTCATTTACCAGGCGCGGTGTCATCGATCTGAGAAATCTGGATCGATGGGAACTAAACAATCGCCAAGCAATACGTGCGGATAACTTCCAGGGTTAATTTTCTGTGAACGCTTGGGCAGACCTAATCGATAATTTGCTAGTTGGTCCTTATATTCTTCCTAAAAGATTTAATGCCGTCAATTACCTACAGTTTCTTATGGAAGATTTTACACCAATTCTATAAAATGTTTTCGTGATGATAAGAAGATACATGTGAATTTGAATGGACGAGGCACCGGCATATTTCGAAATTGAGGTCCGGAACGTTACGAACAACAATTATTCACAATGTATTGGACGAGGAGCACCTATTGTACGACCGCATAGATTCCCTGATGATAAATTATTATTTTTGAGGGCGAATCAAAGATTTAATATACGCACAAACTTCAAACAACAGAGAAGATAATTGGGGCAAGCTCCCCAACAAATAAAATACAACCAGCATGAAATAAGAATTGCCACTTCATCCATTGGCATACAAGCACAAGCTTGTATTCAGCAAGGAGTGCGGTATTTTCAACATATGATGGATTAAAGGTGTGTTAAATGAGTTAACATTTGCTTGGTTTGAGAATTTAAATCCTATAATAAATTCTTAGGCTCGTAACTTCGGAAGGATTAAAAATGGAACTACCACATTTGTGTTTTAGTAAATTTTCATTAAGAAAATTCACTGATAGAGAGGTTTCGATGGTAAGATTTTTGGAAAATTTCCTCAAATGAGCGCGAATTAGGGCCCCTGAACCCAAATCCAGTATCAAAATTTTGTATTGCTTATATTTATTTATTTCATTTTCAAAAAGTCTGAATACAGCAACAGTAAATAAGCGTGAAAAGAGTCTGGGTGCGGCAAGTACGTTATGGTAGAGAATTTTTGTAAAAATATTCAAATCCGATAACTCAATTTCCCATTAAGCTAGAATCTTCAATCTTGAACCATCGTAACGCCCATGTAAACGCAGTGTGTGTACTAAATTAAAGAAAAAAATGTTCGGGGCGCAGCAAGTGCATTATAGTAGTACATTTTCATAAGAATTGTACACTAATAGTAAGGTATGTTATTAAAACTAATTCTTTAATTTTAAATGGACCTGGGAGATCGGGTTTACAGGTCCCAGTTAGCGATTATTTGAAGAAGTTTCTATTTTCTATGGAGCTAGAAATTTATAATTTGGTACAGATATATGTAAGTGTTGCAAATCTCTTTAAAAAAATGTGTTACAAATTACATTAAAGTAACAAAAATGTTCTAGAAAAAAATTAATTATATTAGTCAACCCAATCGAACTAGTTTTTTTAAACTCACTTGTAGTTATTCGCGAAGCTCATTATGTTATTTTTCTTCAATTTAGTACCCACGCTGCGTTTATATAGGTGTTACTATGGTTCAAGATTGAAGATTCTAGCTTAATAGGAAGTTCTTGAGTTATCGGATTTCAAATATTTTTACAATTATTCTCTACCATAATATATTTGCTGCATCCAGACCTTTTCCAACACTTACTTACTGTTGCTGTATCCACACTTTTTGAAAATGAGAAAATATTGTAGCTTTCTATGTAAGACAACCTAAATTTCATTTTTGGAAAGATATTTTAAACAAATGAACTGGGGTAATAGTTTAAACACAAATTGAAAATCCTGGTTCGCTGCTTTGTCACAGGGGTTCCTCTTACCATTCTGCCTGCTTATGAGCACCCTCAATGCATAAATAAAAACAATCTAAACAAGAAAATTTCCTTTTTTTTAAAGATAACAAATTTGCAAGTAAGGATATAAGAAATATTTTGATAAAGATAAGGCTGATAAGAACAGGCAACTGCAAATATTTCGATGCAAAATTTTTAGGCTCTTATTTCAGAGAAGGAAACACTATTAATGTAAACAAAACCTCAAATTGAATTGTTTACTAAATTGGAATTAGGTTATGTTTTACCAGTGGATTTATGAGTTATTTATTTTTAGTAAACATTACTATACACGAATTGTGGAAGTTTAATTCAAAACAATAAGTTTTTACAGGTGTTCATAATAAACCATCTGTTTATCCAATTAATGTACAATAATAGTGTCAATGTTCCCAAGTGAGTATTATGTATTATGCCCCTGTATTAGCTATCTTATTGACCTTTCAAATAAAAAAAAAGTGAGGTTTAGAACCGCCTCAACTATTTTCTTTAACGTGAATTAAATAAGTTAAATAGACCAATTAAAAATGCCTGCTTCATCACAAATTTGAAACTCAAACTACACTGCAGTGACAGTAGTATTCTAGACATATGAAACATCTTGTCTTAAAAAGACAACGGCACACTTAAACATTGATCGTTACGAAAATTAGGACAATTTAGGCAAAATTTTACTTCACATTAAAATCTCAACATTTAGGTATATGCAATGCTATTTTAGTTTTAAAGAGAATAAAAATGGCAGCATGATCAATAAATAAAATTTCAGGGTATTGTATTTAAAATAACCAAGGTAATTGGAATGTACCCATGAAATACCATGAGACGGTTCTAAACCTCTCTTTGTATTTTTAACAGCTAGTTAACTTCAGAGGGGGAAAACATAGTTAATACATGGGCATAATACTCACTTGTGAATACTCTGTAGCTTATAGTTTGTATGTTTTGGTAAATAAACAGTCTGCTTGTAATGCACACTTATAGAACCTTGGTAAGCCGCCAATTATACTTTCACTTTTCTTGTAGTTTAAGGTTAATACAAATAAACAACCCTCATTATCTAATTTCACTTGTAAAGAATTAACCTAAGTCCAAAACAGTAAACAAGTAAATGTGAGGTTCTGTTGACATTTTTAATAATAGCAATCGCCCTTAGGTATGTACTGTCTCCTTTTCTCTTATGACTATCCATGTTTTTCTATCTCACTCTTCAGTGTATAGTGTCATCTTTTTCATTCTGTCTTTCTCCCAGATATAATTTCTGAAATTAATAAAATTTATTTTTAAAGATCTCTCATCACTTTTTATCAAATTACAAGTTTTTGTTGTTTGGGAGTTTTCTCAGCTAAATAATGAGCGGATTCTAGGCGCGGATTTCTGGATGGCAATAGATGTCATCGCCGGTCTCAGACGAGACGTGTGGCGTTTTGGACCAGGAATGGCAACGGCAATGACCTGTGGCATTAAGGATGAGACTTCTTTAACTCTGGATCAGAAGCTGAAGCTGGAAACACTGTTGGCCAAGAAGTTCAGTCTGATGGGGAACACTTTAGGGTGTACCTCTCAGATTGAACACGACATCATTATCCATCCGGGTACCGTACCTATCAAACACAGGTCTCCCCGGTTCTAAACCTCTCTTTGTATTTTTAACAGTTTGTTAACTTCAGAGGTGAAAAACATAGTTAATATATGGACATAGTACTCACTTGTGAACACTCTGTAGATTATAGTTTGCATGTTTTGGTAAATAAACAGTTTGTTTGTAATGCACACTGGTAGAATCTTGGTAAGGCGCCAATTATACTTTCACTTTTCTTGTAGTTTAACGTTAATACAAATAAACAGCCCTCTTTATCTAATTTCACTTGTAAAGTATTAACCTAAGTCCAAAACAGTAAACAAATGAATTTAAGGTTCTGTTTACATTTTTAATAATAGCAATTTCCCTTAGGTATGTACTGTCTCCTTCTCTCTTATAAATATCCATGTTTTTCTATCTCACTCTTCAGTGAATAGTGTTATCTTTTTCATTCTCTCTTTCTCCCAGATATAATTTTTAAAATTAATAAAATTCATTTTTAAAGGAAATATTAAGCCTTTCATTGTACCAGAGGCAAAACACAAAAGAAACATTATTTTTCGTGTCTTTTTAGAGTCTAGTAAACACCAATGGGTATTTTTTCCTAAAAAAATATATTCCACCCTCCCTCTCATGTTTTGGAGCATGTCCCTGGGGAGGGACAAACACAGTCAGTGGAACACTAGCAAAAATGGAAACGTTAATTTCAAAAGTAAACTTTATTCATGAATATCTAATAAACTTACAAGAGAAAGTTTACAAAATACTTATTGTGAATGAAACTTAGAAAAACAATTTCTACCTTTTTGGAAACACATGCGAACCTGACATTTAGTACAAAACACATGATATTTTAGCTTATAACCTTCCATTTTGCACGGCGAGTTGTCTTTGTTGTTGTCGAACTCTGGAAGATGATTATTGCCATCGGATTGATTGACTGTTCTGGTCTCATTAGATTCTTTTGTGGAGGTTGGGGAGGTTCTGCACTATTGGAAGGCCTTCCTCGTTTAGGGGGATTTCTTGAAAGTATAAGATTTTCCGCTACGGACTGCCGAAATGCAAGCAGATCAAGTTTGTTTTTCTTTTGAATACCCAATTTATCAGCTTGGTTTTTATACTCTATCGAAGAGTTCACTAAGGCAACATCCACAGCGTGTGTTATCATTCGTATAGTCCACTTCTTGGATCTTACATACGATCTATATATACTTAGCAAACAATCGTATTTGTCTACTCCACCCATATTGGTGTTATACAACTGTATTGCCTCTGGTCTTTGAACTTGTACATACTCCTTTTTTGTTTTGTCATATATTTGGAAATAATTTGGCCGGCCAATACCAATAAAATCAGATGCTGTTACAACATTCGTGTTATCATACCATTTTGTTAGAACTGTTCCATATTTACTTAGACAAGCAGCTGCAGATCCCCGACCTTGCCTCTTCATGTCTTTCTCGCTTGGCAGTTTGAGATGTGCAAAACGATCTATTCTAACTGTTCCTACACTAAAGATAGACTTAGCGGCAAGAAATCGGAACAATTGATATGTGCTGAAAAAATTGTCGAAATACAGCCCATGGTTATTTTCAGTTATCCTTTTAGATAGTTGCATTAATATGCTTGCTGCGATACCACAATGTGTATACAAAGGCTTAGTTTCTGTAGTTGACCCCTGGTATATCCAAAAGTCGTAAATTAGACCACTTTGTTCAGCCAATACATAAATTTTTATTCCCCACTTTTTGAGCATATTTTTAATGTATTGTTTATGTCGGTGTTGCCTTTGAATGGCACAACCTGTTCGTCCACACATAAGTTTCGCCCCAAAGGCAGCTCATGACACCTGTTTCTGATTGAACCATACAAACAACGAACCTTCCACAATCGATCGAAATTACTCTCTTCCCGGCTAGTTATGTTCACTAAATGAAGAGTTTGTATAAGTTTGTAAAATCTACGTAGATTCATGTTTTCACTTACGAGGCGAATCCCAGCAGACGGGCTACAATACATTTCAACTCGAGGCAATTTCATATTCCCCATCACAATGTGAATTCCTAGATTTTTTTTATTTCTTTGATAGTGGTTTCATATTCCCCATCACAATGTGAATTCCTAGATTTTTTTATTTCTTTGATAGTGGTTGGTAAAAACCGACTGACATCTTTTTGAACGACATACAAGTTTGTCATGTTTGCCATTTTTTCGAATATCTCATCAGAAATGTACCTTCTAAAAAATCTACAGGCAATGGCAAGTCAACAACTGGTAAATGTTGTTGCTGGTGCCAGTTAATATTTCTGGTTTCGTACTGGACATTATTTAGCCATTGGATGTCTACTTTTTTCGTAAGACCGCATTTATCATAAAACTTCTTCGTAACTTTGACTTTTTCTTCTTTATTTTTCTTTCTCTCTGCTCTTTTTTCGTTTTCGTCTAGACATTCTCAATTGCAAGTATGTTATTTTCTTCCTTATATTAAGATTCAGTGTTTGCAGTATCTTCACTTTTTCCTCTAATTTCAGGTTCCTCAATATCATCTTCAGCTTCGTTGTCTTCATCTGACCCCACACTTCTCTTCATAAACTCCAATAATTCATTTATTTCTTCCTCTTGTTTGTCCGAATCCTGATCCCAACTATAGTCAGCTTCACCTGATAAATCGGCAATATCTGAATCGTTATCATTATCCAAGATATGTAAAAGCTCTTCGTGGGTAAGATGTTTTTTCATTTTACAATGTCGGACATTTTCTGTAAAGAAAATTAAAGCTTGTAATCAACCTTATATCTCAAAAACACTGTTTCGTAAAATCAAATAAAATCGGAAGACTTATCCACCAACTGTATTTGTCCCTATGGGGGGACATAACTTTTCAAGGACAATGTTAGCATCTAAAGAATTGCGATATACATAAAATAAACTATAGGTATCATAAACTAGAATGTTTACTTACCACGGATTGAGAAAAACTTATATTTTCCTAAAAACTAACCAATAATTTTCAGAACAGCACCAATACACAATACACAATCAATTTAGGTTGGAAAACACGACGGCTTCTATCTGCAAATATTTAGGTGCAACTTAAAGAAAGCCGTAGAGTCCTCCACCTTCCTAAACGTTCATTGGGATGTCCCTGCGTCGGTACAAATACACTAAGTCGACTTTAACTTTACAGTTAGTATATATGATATCATATAAAGTGATGTCCCTCCCGAGGTACAAAAACAGTGAAAGGGTTTTAACATCTCTCTTATCACTTCTTATCAAATTCCAACAAGTTTTCGTCGTTGGCAAAAATCTAAATATATTTTGAACTCAAGAGAATAATATTCATATGAATTTATGTTTGATTAAGATTCGAGTTACTGAACAATAGGTTGTGGCACTAAAAGGTGCTTGAAAGTTGCCTTTAGCTATATGCTGGATATTAACCTACAGCTTGTAAAGTGGTTTTAAAGAATTTGTTTGTTCTGTATTAAATTCCACATCAATTTAATTGAGATAGAAGTCAGTACGAATCACTTTATATTTTTGTCAGAAAAGAAACCTCACAAGTTGGGTAAGCTTCTATTGCTTAATAGTAGATAGTCGGACACCTGGGTCCATCCCCTCCACTTTTTACTGCGCATGCGCGATGACGTCATGCGCATGCGCTGACCTGCGCAGACCTGTGACAGTTGACAGCTGACCTGTCAGATTTGACAGGTGTCAAATGTCACTGACCTGACAGCTGTCAGCTGTCAGCTGTCACCTGACCTGACATGTGTCAACGTCAAATGTCACCTGACCTGTCAGATGACGTCACAAGCATTCCAAGATGGCTGACCTGTCATAGACAGTCGCAGCCCGGGTTCTCTCTATGGAACTAACCTGAGATGACGTCACAAGCATTCCAAGATGGCTGACCTGTAATAGACAGCTGCAACCCCGGGTTCTCTCTCTATGGAACTAACCTGTGATGACGTCACAAGCGTTCCAAGATGTCTGACCTGTGTCCATAGATAGCCACAAGCCAGGTTAGGTATTAACTGTCTTGTGATGACGTAAGATGTTCCGTCTGACCTGTGTCCATAGATAGCCACAAGCCAGGTTAGGTATTAACTGTCTTGTGATGACGTAAGATGTTCCGTCTGACCTGTGTCCATAGATATCTACAAGTCAGGTCTCCATGTGTGTATTTGAAGAATACCATCTGTCTGATTGTTTATTTAGGTTAAGTGTTGTATGACATGCTTAGTACCCGCCATCTGATTGTTTATTGAGGTTATGTTTGTATTTGTTTATTAAGGTTATGTATGTATTTGTTTATTAAGGTTAGGTGTTCGTATACAGACTGATTACCAAGCCATTTTGATTGTTTATTAAGGTTATGTTTGTATTTGTTGATTAAGGTTATGTTCGTACACACACAGCTGTCTGTATTTGTTTATTAAGGTTATGTTCACACACGTGTTGATTACCAGTCATATGATTGTTTGTTAAGGTTATGTTTGTATTTGTTATTTAAATGCAAACAGAGATAATACAAGAGTGTACTTACATACAACAAGAGACGTCAGCCTTCTTTCACAGCTTAATACACACACTACTGAACAAGTGTCTCCTGTGTTTAGGATACAGACAGACAGACAACTGATTGCCATTGTTGAAGCTTGTACATGCTGTTTGAAAGGATATAACACACGTCATGACAGTTCAAAGTCTTTGCTTAGACTGACAGATGCATGTGTATTTGAAAGAAAAGCATTCGCCTGAAATTAGATTTGAACCCACGAACCTCGAATCGGCCATAGACAGCTTTCTCAGATATACACTGTCCCTAAACCAATAGCTCCACAGACGCACACGTTAAAAGTTTGTTCGCAGTTGTATATATAAAACAAAAGCCAGTTGTTGTTTACATATGAGGTTAGGTGTTCGTATACATGTTGATTACCAATCATC
Source organism: Tillus elongatus (assembly GCA_964006375.1). NCBI lineage: Eukaryota > Metazoa > Arthropoda > Insecta > Coleoptera > Cleridae > Tillus > Tillus elongatus. The sequence goes on from OZ023267.1 coordinate 77,799,451, forward strand.
TGATTGTTTAGTAAGGTTATGTTTGTATTTGTTATTTGAATGCAAACAGACATAATAAGAAGAGTGTACTTACATACAGCAAGAGACGTCATCCTTGTTTCACAGCTAAACACATACTGAACAAGTGTCTCTCTTGTATTGAGGAAACAAACTGATGTAAGAGAGAGAGAGGCCTTACAAAGGATAAACAACGTTTTACAGTTGTTAACCTTGATCCTGTTTGAGCTTGTCTGTGTATCTGTTTAATATACACAAGAGAGAGGCCCTCTTAAAGGTAAACAACGTGTCAGTTGATGACCTTGTGTTATATCTGTTCAATAACCCCACATTATTCGTGTTTGAGCTTGTCTAGAATACAGTCGTTAGAAGTATGACATCATCCATGTAAAAACAAATACAGTTTAAAACGGTTACTGTGGGTAACATGTATAAATTGGCTACACACAGACACTCTTAAACATATTCACAAGTCTGTTGTTGTTGAGAAAAGACTTGCTTCAAGTTGCTCTAACCCAAATCTGTTTCAAAATGGCTACATTAAGTGATGTGTGTTACCAACAAATTAAAGACAACTTCTGGTATGGTCTATTTGGAGACTTTCAACTTATTATTGATAAAAACACTGGCTATTTTAATGCAGCTAAACTGTGTAAAACTAGTAATAAAAAATTATATCATTGGATGGAAAATAAGAAAACCAAAGAGTTGATTGCCTATTACAACAATCGTCTGAAGGAACAGTTGGGGTTTCAGCATAACAACATGACAAGTGTTTCAACCGAGGGAGCCCACTTAGAGTTATCGCCAGGGAGCCGGACTACTGACCCCCTTAAAACGAACGCAACATATCAAGTAACACCAACAACTGTTGCCTAGTTGGTGGACTTTGGTGGCTCAAATACTGAAAGCAATTTGGTATCAGGTACATATGTGTGTAAAGATTTGATATTAAATTTGGCTTGCTGGATATCCATTCAGTTCTATGATAAGTGCAAGCGAATTATTTTTGATTTTTTCCTAAACGAATTTGATCAGAAATCAAAGGACAACCCAGAGGTTAGTAAAGTGAAATTAACGCGTATAAATGATGAGGTACAGCTTGTGCGACAAACAAACGCTAAAGTCACAGAACATCTTGAAGATACAACCCCAAAGCCAAGTAAACGGAGAAAAATAAGTGTGTTTGGTTTACTTGCAAGAAACGAGACAGGAGCCCCCTATCCATATCATGTGGTAAGAACACAAAAGAAAAGTTTCCCAAGAGCTGTGAGGAACTTTAAAAATAAACACCCCAATGCAAAAGTGATTCTAAACATACTGTACGATCCAAATGTAGTAAATCTCTTTAACAGAATAAAGACTGAAGTGAAATACCTTACAGCACATAGAAACAACCTACATATAGCCGATGTACCACAAGATAAGTTTGTTCAGGATATTATTGCTTTAAGACATACTTTTTAATTGTATTACAAAATAAAAACACATTAATTTTAACAAAATACTTTTATTTGATTCCAAGTATGTAAACACCTGCCGTTTGTTAGTTCCCCAGTAGACTTGTTCGGACTTGTCTAGAATACAGTCGTTAGAAGTATGACCTCATCTATCTGTTATTCAAAGTATGTAAACATCAACCCCGTTTGTTAGCTTTCCCCATTATTCGTGTTTGAGCTTGTCTAGAATACAGACATCAGTACAGTATTTGTGTTTGACACGTTTCCCCATAAGAAACAACGTATTTGCAGACACACATGAAACAGACAGACAGACCAAGGATTGATATATCGATATCAGTTGCTTATAACAAACACGTACACGATATGTTTTTATATGTTATAGTTGATGAAATAAGACACATACCAAGTAAAAACAGAAGGCTACAGCCAAGTATTCAAAACAAATTTTGTTCATAACTGTCTAAACGCTCCCTGTATATATATACGGAACGCCAAAGCAACTAGAAATATTTGTAAATATAAAAACGCTAGTAAAACGGTTTCATCGGTGACTAATATTCTATCTGTTTCCAGTTGCCTCAGGCATCCTAATGAGTTATTTTATATTATAATCGTAAAACATGTTCTCATTAATAATACCTACAACACTAGTATTGCATTAATACATACTACGTAGTATACCGTTCTAGATTAAAGGAATTTAGACAGACGTATGTGTATACGTTTTTTATGTTTGTTTTAAAGAGGTGTTTACCTTACACATTTATAGGTTTTATTTAAAAACACAAAGTTAAACTATGGAAGAGGTTTATTTAAAAACTATACTTTGATATATCGTTACAGTTTCCACTATACTGTGGAGTTAATATTGGGTGTTACATTTTGTTTTTTTATACAAAAGTACAGTTTATACAAAAATACAATATAATTTAGTACAAACACTAGACTAAAATACAACAGCTTAATAAACACAACTAAAAAATAATACTCTAGATTTGGTTAGCTAACGAACCCATACATAATGATTGCAAGGTTTGCGGTTTATAAGATCGCCAAAAATTAAAAACACTGACTGGGTTTTCAACAAGAAGAAGTTTTTTAGTCTTTTCTGCTTTATAAAAAACAAAACGATTATCTAAATTATATTTATAGTATTGAAATATTTTGAGTATAAAAAGTTCTTTATGAATAAGCAGCTCAGACAAAAACCTACAACTATACCACACTTTCTTCTCATCTGAAAAAATACGGTAAAACATAAAACCATTCGAAATTCTATGATAACCCTGCATATTAGGTAAATTACAAGAGTCATACTTATCTCCAGATATTATTAAACGAATTATAAGATAATGTTGTTCTGTACCGTATAGTGTTGAAGCATAACCTCCTAGCACACAACAAAATTTTTTCTCGGTTTCAAACCACTCCATATCAGCCAACACGCTGTCCAGGATTAGTTGATCAATTGGTGTTTGTAAGTTTGGTTTTAATTCCTTGCTGATAAAAGTGATATGCTTTAACTGCTCCATTATAAAAAAACACTTCACACAATGGTTCATACTTGTTACTGTTACTGCTGCTGTTGTTGTTTTTTTCTAAAGTACATATGGTTGGTAGTTTACGATGAAAACCCCTCTCATAAGTTGATGTTGATAGTTTATCTTCTTAACTACTCTGTATACGTTTGATTATTCTGGTATATTACAAGTCTGCGATGGTGTTGCTTCGTTTGTCTTGAAATTGGAATGTACTGGTATACATACCATTTTTTAATTTTTTTTCTCCTTTATATATAGCCTGAGCATTCCCAGACTCGAAAAAGACGACTCGAGCGTCAGTTGGCAGCATACGTCTCGGTAGAAACACCACCCCGTTTTCCAATTTCATCAACATTCGGTAACCATAGCGGGTTTTCACTTTTTCACCCCCTAATATGTTATATGGGGTGTTTAACAACAAGTCTGCAGCTTTAATTACAGGTGACGCCTCGCAAAGGCCCTCACGATTTAAATCAGCTAGTACTGATGCTGATGATGAAGCCATGGTTGTTGTTGTTGTTTCTGATTTTATACTGTGGGGTAGAGCTTTGATAAGAACGTATATATATATATAAGGGTTCAACCAATCAGGTTTGAAAGCGTAGGTTGAAAGACCCCTGGTCTTAAAAAACCCGCTTTCCTGAGTTTTCATCTACCTACATACATTCTGTTATCAGAAAAACACCACTGATAACTCAAGATTGATTTTAGGTAATGAATCATAAAAAAAACCCGACACCTATAAAATCCAGATACAATTTTTAATTGGTGATAAAACAGCATCGTTGTCTTCAAATTCCTTAGCGTGTTTTTCAAACCAGGCAATAAACAATTATATATATAACATTTTTCTATCACCTATAAATCCAGATACACTTTATAATTTGGTAATAAAACAGACTCGTCTCCAAAGTCCTTAGCGTGTTTTTTTTTTGTTTAAACCAGGCAATAAACAATTATATATAACATTTTTCGAGGGTCAACTTGTGTTTCTAGTCAAAGACCGGGGCATTTTTTATCGGTTTGCAGTTTTTTTTGATATACCATGAGTGAAGCTCTGCTTTAAAAGCTTGTCTGCAGGTTTCGACTTTCAGTTAGCAAACAACAAACATAATGGAAGGTATGTCCTGTCTCTCTGTGTTTAGAGTGAAATTATTAATAAAGTTTTTGTTTGTTCTAGCTGAAATATTTAATATAGTCAATGGGTTGTTTGTGGGAAACGCAGTAAGTAATTTTTAAAATGGTTCTTTTAGTTTATAAAAGATTTGTTTTTATTTTAGCCTATAATAGCGATTTATATTGCTGGGGAGGGGGAGCTGCCCTCTCCGCAACAGTACTCCACCCTGGTGTGGGTGGGGTATATAGCCCCTTGGGGTGTGGGGCTGATATTTCAAGCCCCACCCCAACCTGTAGGGGGTGCAATTCTCGAGATCTACGTCTTGTAGATCTCGAGAAAAGAAAGGTAATATCCATTGCCCCTCGTTTTGGATACAGGAATTTATGTTTCATTTCTTTTGTTTCAGTCTGTGACTCCACCTAGGCCACCAATAAATAAAATATATATATATTTATAATAATAAACGTTTTAAAAATAATGTTGTTTGATTTTATTGTAATATTTTTCAGTGTAAACCAAAATATATAATCTGCTCAAACACACTTACAGATTAGTACAGTATTGAAGGGTAATGAAGGTATCTTCACTGTAAGGTAATATTCTGTATTTGTTTTACTGCTTGGTGGTTATATTATTTTTAGCATGTATTTAATTCTAGTGTATGTTTTTATTGTTTGTATTAATAGTAAAATAGATTTTTGTTGTGAAACCTTTTTGTTATATAATTTGTAAAGGGGTTTGTTTTTAACTGCATGTTTGTAACTTGTTTCAGCTGTACTTCAGTTTTAGATATAGAAATCTGTCTTTTGTATACTTGTTTTTCTTAGCATCAAATATTTTTGACAGGTCTCTTTTCTGTTACTGTTTTGCATTTTTTCTGGCTTACAGCATGAAAGGTCATATGGCAACATAATATCAAGTAGTTTCATCTTTGTCTTTACACACAGTCAACAGAATTTTTTTTTGGTCTCGTTTCAATGGTTATAGACTAAAACTTGTTTCATTTTTTCAGTCAGTGTAACAGCTTGTTGAACCCCCCACAACACAATCAAGGAGAACATTAAAGAAGCCTCGTATTATTTTTAAATTTTCTATTGAACATGTATAGGAATGTTTCATGTAATAAAATGTTTTTAAATTACTTTCGATTTCGTTTAATCATTCATTTGTTTATATGTTTACAAACAACTACCATATACAAGGAGTTATATTTTAAATAAAGACAAAATTCAATATAAAAAGCATTTTTATTTGCTACTGATATTCTTGTGAAAAAGCTTAATCAAACATTTTTTTAAATAGTAAACTCTCTCTTTAAAATACAAAATTACAATACTTATTTCCAAGACAGTCTTAATCTGTTATACAAAAATATGTCTTCTTACACTGAAATTAGGTTAAAAACAACCAACCTAAGTAAAGACCTAATAAGCTATTTGAGATAATAACAATAATACTATATTATAAAAATATATCTTGTAGACAGACAGCTACAAAAATACACACAGTCTGTTAAATATAGCCAGAAAAGCCGAAATTCACATAAAAACACTAACCTAATAAAGACTTAATAAACTACTTTGAGAAATAGTAATACTTAGTTTTACGATAGTTTTAATCTGTTATACAAACAAAAATATGTCTTTTGAACTGAAATACAGTTAACAAGAATAACCCTAATAAGCTATTTGAGATAATAACAATAATACTATATTATAAAAATATATCTTGTAGACAGACAGCTACAAAAATACACACAGTCTGTTAAATATAGCCAGAAAAGCCTAAATTCAGATAAAAACACTAACCTAATAAAGACTTAATAAACTACTTTGAGAAAAAGTACAATACTTATTTTCAAGACAGTTTAATCTTAACAAAGAAAAATACTCAAACATGTATCTTGTAGACAGAAAGCTACAAAACAAAAGTACACCCTCTTACTAAAATTAGCAAGGAAAAACTAAAACTAACATATTTTTAGATACCCTATTCATTTTAACCTAAAACACAGTAACCTATGGAAATATTAAGAAACACTCTCAACGTGTATGTCTTGTATAAAACAGAGATAAAAGCTAAAAATAGTCACACACACACACACACACACACACACACACACACACACACACACACACACACACACACACACACACACACACACACACACACACACACACACACACACACACACACACACACACACACACACACACACACACACACACACACACACACACACACACACACACACACACACACACACACACACACACACACACACACACACACACACACACACACACACACACACACACACACACACACACACACACACACACACACACTAATTCATTAACCTAAAGCTATAGATATACAAGAAAAATATATATACAAGATTTAACCTAAACTACACACACACTTAGTCACTCTGTTTGAGTCTTTTAAAGCCAAAAGGAGTAGAGTCGAAACTGCCATCGTTGTTGAACTTACGCTTCGTCAAACACGGTTTGTACACTTTGGTTTCCGATCTGGTTACCAGTTCGTGTGTTTGTGTCCTCCGTATCTGATCAAAGTGAACAACGACCGGTTCCGCACTAGAGTTCTCAACCATCTGTTTCATAACCCCGGTATTAATGTGTTGTGATGCTTTATAGTTGAGAGCAAACCCTTTTACTTTACACACTTTCTGTGTCTCTCCGGTTGTTGGAGAGTACACGGTAAAACTATAATTTTTAGGCCCCGCCGACACAAATTCCATAATATAGCTACCAACTCCATAAGCAGCCAACTCATCAGTCATTTCACCCAAGCTGGAACCTGTTGGAATGTCCCATTCGCCCTCTCTGGACACGTAAATGACAGAGTCAGTGTCATAATACAGCACTCTGTCACCCAACTTTTCCAAATATGAATATAACTTCAGCCGGGCTTGGGCTGTGACGTAGGCAGCAATGGCTACATTAACGGTAGCTGTGCTGTCGGCGGCTTCATCCTTGTACTCCCAACTAACTAGCAACACATCTTCATTAATGATTGTTACGTGTTTTACGTTAATGGCCGGGTTGTTTTCTAATTTATAAAATTCAGATGGTTGTCTCACTATATCCATTCTGGTCTGATTCTCTCGCTGTCCGAATTTGCCCCTGAAACAATAGAGAGAAAAACAATAAAACACATACACACATGAGATAAAACATATAAACGTACCAAAAACTGTTTAGAATCAGTTTAGCTAGTGACCTCAAACCAGGGTTGTTGGTGATGGCTGCAAACTCCAACTGGACACCTTCATTTTCAAGAAAAGCTTCGACGTAGGTCTCTTTGGTCTCGTTGGTGGAACAGTCTGAATGCCAACCTGATGCTTCCTGCTTTATTTTAATAAATTTATTCATCATTTCAGCAAAAAGACCACCAGTGTTTAAAGACCTATCATATTGGGTAATGGTATACTCCCAAACTTCTTGTATTTCCATCAACTTGTAACCCTTGTCGAGAGCTTTTCGAACCTCGTCAACCACCCAAGTACCAGTGAAGGCCCGTTCTTCTTCTGAATGACAACACTCACCCTTGTTCATATCTTTGGCACACGTTCTGCACAAGGCAAAGATTAATTTATTGTGCATTTTTACCGGCAACACAGGGTGATATAAGTCTTGCGGTGGTAAGATGGTGCATTTAATGAGTCCATTCACGTCATCTATATTAGAACAGGTTGTGTGTACTGTGGGGTGTCCCATGGGAAACTTCCCATATTTACAAACCCATGGGTAGAGACTGCAAACATCAACATAGCGTATTTTCTCTCCTGGTTTCACCTTGTAATAACTCTTTACACAACCTGTTCTACCACCGAAGAAGGCGTCCCGAGGATTAAGTGGCAGGTATGTTAACAGAGGATGGCTATTCAGTCTGTGTTCGAGCACTTGATCGTTTTCCAACAGCTGTCTAAACTCGTGTTCCCACATTTCATGGACTGTGTAACCTCGCTGGCGAAGCCGTTCTGTTTTCCTCACAGTACGTTCGTAGCGAGCGTTCAAGGTGTCTGTTGGATCTTCGTGTAGGGGGTCCTCTCTGTTGGTGGTGGTGAAACACTTGGGACAGCCGTGGAAATAGCAACCGTGAAACTCGAACACTTCTCCAGTTTGCTCGCAATAGCCATCAACTTTAACACCATCAATGACTGCTTCCCGTTGTTTGGCAGAGTGTCTGATGTCTACACCTCTTCTTTCTTCCTCGTGTATGAGCCATTGTGTGGCTATCTTTGATTGTCTGTCTCTGTTCCTATAGCCGTTCTTCGGAATAATGCCAATGGTTTGAGGTTTTAGGAAATTTCGACGGAACAGTTTGTTACAAGCCCCAGGTATGGTTATGGCTTCGGTAAACGGTGACACGTTACCCTGTTCCATAACCATCTTGTGAAATGTAAGGCAGGCCTGGGTTAATATTTCCACGTCACTAATACAATATTCAACCATTTCCTTCTGCATGTCGAACTCCTTATGTTTATTCTCCTCGTACCACTTGAGGAACGCTGTTCGGTCAGCTTCTTTCATAGCATCCGGATTGTAAAACCTCATGTGGGGCAACGGACCAACATAATTACGATTTGCAAGAGTGTTGAACAGATGCGGAAAATACCCTTTCTTCAACTCACTCAGACCGAAAGCTTTAGGAAGGGAGGCTAATTTCAGAGAAAAATAGCTTATGCTATCAACGAATTTCAACACCCCAAGGACCAGCATCAGTATCTTGCTTCCTCGCATAATAACCTCAGGCTTAAGACCAGTCATTCGTTCCAGTGCATGACGTAGAATAAACTGGTGATCATAAGCCTGGCCGTTGTGAGCTAAGACGATGACACTTTTAAATTTCTTGCTGCTGATGAATAGCTGTTGCAGAAACGGTTGAATGACGTCATCAGCTGATATAACCTGCCTTCTCACTCCACACTTCTGGCATGTAGGCACCTCACTACCCAACTCAAAACAGTCACTGCATCGTTGCTGGTAAACACACAGAACAGGCTTGTGTACGTGTTCACCACGGGCATTCTCTTCATCTTGCCTGGTCTCAAAATCGTAAAAGACAAACAAGGTGTTATCTAACTTTGGCTTACCAGTGTCCACTTGAATGTAGCATTGGTGTGTTGAAGGTTGGTGCTTTTTGCAGATATTACAAAAGATCTCCCCACATATGTGTGTTCTGTCTGTTTTAATTGTTTTTAAGCAATCACCGCATCTTCGGACACGCTCACACAAGGTCTTTCCCTGCGTCGAAGATGAGGCCTTGTGTTGGTCATGGCAGCTCTGACCCCTGAAGTTACGATTGCAATCTGAGCACAAAATTTCATTAACAACCTTCTCACACGGTGGTTCTTGCCGGCAACATGGACACTGGCCTAAACACCTATGTTCGTCTTTACTGTTGTATGGTATGTGGCAACGTTGACAAAAATATCCGGAAGAGAAAGCTGATGTAAGGCTGGTGATAACATTAAAATGATTCCTATGGTGCAGCAAATTCAACTTGTACTTAGCATCGGGTCCTTCATACAGTACATCTCTTCCTCTAGACCCGTACTCATACACGGTAATTTTGCAGTCTTTGAGATGTTGTTGAAACTGCTGAATTTGCTCGACACCGGCACCATTAACTGGAATATCAACACCAGCCTTCTGCATTAACTCCATCGCTTCCTGGCCCTGCCTTTTCCCTATATTTCTCCTGACTTGATTTATATACGGGGCATTCATAACATATGCCAAGGCAACAACGAGAGCTCTAACAAGGCAGAGGTTGTCCTTGTTGTTGATCGTAACAACACCCCTTTTCTTTGCACACTCCTCTTGGAAGGTCATGTAAGGCGATTGTTGTCGACCAGACCCTCTGTACGGCCGGAAGCTTGTGGTAATAATTTTAAATGTATCACCAGCTACAGCTTCCTTTTTGCTCTGGTACAGAGAGTCCAACAGCTTCCACAGATCGTTAAATTTCAAACTTGGGACCGGTTTGAAGGGTATGTGGAAGTCTGTATCTAGCCCATCAGCCGTAAACGTTAACCCTACCTTGCTTTCGGCATCCAAACTCTCGACTATATGCTCGTAAATGCCCCGCAAGCCCTGTTTAAGCCACTGTTCAGGCTCTTGAACAGCAGCATCAAGGGGGTTTAGCCTGAATTCGATGCAGTGCTGTTGCATTCTATACTTTTGGTTGGATTTGCTAAAGTCCCGTACAATGGTGAAAGCCATTATTATTCTTCAAACACAAAGCCGGGAAATAGTTTTAAAAAGTTTTGTTACACGCACACACCAGCACAAGCTCAAAAATGTTTACTAAACACACACACGCACACACAAGTTTTAACTAAATAAAATATTAAACCGATAACTATATATATACGCACCAAAAATGTTTACTAAGTCGACACACACACACACAAGTTTTAACTATATAAAATATTAAACCCGCTAACTATATATAAGCACAAAAATATTTAAAAGCACAAACACACACACACACACAAGTTTTAACTATACACTTAATTATACGAAAAATGTTTAATAATGTAAATATGGTTTAATTTTTAACACAAAAACATAAATACCTGTATAAACAACTGCTTGACGTAAGTGGTGAAGATCGGTTTCGAGAGTTCTTTTATAGAGCTACAAGTATGTGTGTGTGTGTGTGTGTGTGTGTGTGTGTGTGTGTGGGCAGTACCTGTTGTATAACTGTGATCCTTTCTAATTTTCTATAAATATTCATGATAACACCCCTACGTTACTAAAAAGAGCGAAAAGCTGAACATGTTGACCTTGCTTTCTCCATAAACTTTAATCATCTCTAATCTGTAACGTCTATTTCTATTTTATATTTACTAGATAACACATATATGTCTGTTTGTTTTACAAGAGCATGTGAAAACAGAAATAAAGTCGCTGAATAATAATCGCTAGTATCTCAACTTATCGTAATAGTATTTTTGAGCGGGGGACAAAGCAAAGTTTGTTGTTATGAATGAATGAACGAGGTTGGACAGTCTCGGGGCTTCAGTGAATCAGCCGTTGTTTGCTTTACATATATATATATATATATATATATATATATATATATATATATATATAGGGAGTGTTTAGACAGTTTTTGAACAAAAATTTGTTTTGAATCCTTTGCTGTAGCTTCTGTTTTTCACTTGTTGTGTCTTTCTCTTATTTCATCAACTATAACATATAAAAACATATCGTGTACGTGTTATAAGCAACTGATATCGATATATTAATCCTTGGTCTGTTTCATGTGTGTCTGCAAATACGTTGTTTCTTATGGAAAAAACGTATCAAAAGCTCTATATTAGGCAAAAATACATGTAATCTTATGAGAAATAGAAACGATTTAAGGTGTGAGCAGGGGCCTTTTCTGCAAACACTAATAATGAGATGATGTCATCTTTTCGGTTATATTTGTATTCTAGACAAGCTCAAACACGAATAATGGGGTGATTGAACAGATATAACACAAGATAACATTCGGCAAGGTCATCAACTGACAGGTTGTTTACCCCTAAGCGAGCCTCTCTCTTGCGTATATTAAACAGATACACAGACAAGCTCAAACACGAATAATGGGGTGATTGAACAGATATAACACAAGATAACATTCGGCAAGGTCATCAACTGACAGGTTGTTTACCCCTAAGCGAGCCTCTCTCTTGCGTATATTAAACAGATACACAGACAAGCTCAAACAGAATCAAGGTTAACAAACTGTAAAACGTTGCTTATCCTTTTGTAGGTCCCACTCTCTTACGTCTGTTTGTTAAACACCGTGTACAGACTCAAACAAGATTATCTATGATACTTGTTGAGGGAATCAATTGTCTGTCTGTCTGTTTCCTTAACACAGGAGACACTTGGACCAAAGAACATGGCTATTTGCTACGTTTTACCTGTGTTACACGCTCTAACTGTTGTTAAACTGCTGTCTGTCTGTTATTACACAGCTCTGTCACTCCAAGCAAAGACAACAACAGGTTGTCATGACACGTTTGTTACACGGTTGTATAAGCTCAAACAAGATTATCTATATTACTTGTTGGCAATCGATTGTCTGTCTGTCTGTTGTTACACACATCTGTCAGTCTAACCAAAGCCTTCGTGCTGTCATGACGTGTTTGTTAAACAGCATGTACAAGCTTCAACAATGGCAATCAGTTGTCTGTCTGTATCCTCAACACAGGAGACACTTAAACCAAAGAACATGACTGTTTTGCTACGTTTTAGCCGTGTTACACGCTCTAGTTGTTGTTAAACTGCTGTCTGTCTGTCTGTCTGTCTGTTTGTTATTACAGCTCTGTCAGTCTAAGTAAAGACATCAAGCTGTCATGACGTGTGTTATATCCTTTCAAACAACATGTACAAGCTTCAACAATGGCTATCAGTTATTTGTTTGTCTGTCTGTTTCCTCAACACAAGAGACACTTGGCTATTTTGATACGTTTTACACTGTGTTACTCGCTCTAACTGTTGTTAAACACCTGTTTGTCTGTCTGTATGTTATTACAAACGCATCTGTCAGTATAAGTAAAGACATCAAGCTGTCCTGTGTGTATAGCCTTTCAAACACCGTATACAAGCTTCAGCAAGGTTCTATATGATACTTGTTGGTAATCAATTGTCTGTTTGTCTGTCTGTTTTCCTTTAACACAGGAGACACTTAAACCAAAGAACATGACTGTTTTGCTACGTTTTAGCAGTGTTACACGCTCTAACTGTTGTTAAACTGTTGTTTGTCTGTCTGTCTGTCTAAGTAAAGACATCAAGCTGTCCTGTGTGTGTGTGTTATATCCTTTCAAACAGCGTGTACAAGTTCTAACAATGGCAATCAGTTGTTTGTCTGTCTGTTTCCTCAACAAAGGAGACACTTGGCTATTTTTTGATACGTTTAGCAGTGTTACACGCTCTAACTGTTGTTAAACAGCTGTCTGTCTGTCTGTTTGTTATTACAAACACATCTGTCTGTCAGTCTAAGTAAAGACATCAAGCTGTCCTGCATGTATATCCTTTCAAACACCTTGTACAAGTTCTAACAATGGCAATCAGTTGTTTGTCTGTCTGTTTCCTCAACAAAGGAGACACTTGGCTATTTTTGTTACGTTTTACCTATGTTACTAGCTCTAACTGTTGTTAAACAGCTGTCTGTCTGTCTGTTTGTTATTACACAGCTCTGTCTATCAGTCTAAGCAAAGACTTCGAACTGTCATGACGTGTGTGTGTCACAACAACATGTACAAGCTTCAACAAGGTTTCATATGATACTCGTTGGGGGCAATCTATTGTCTGTATGTCTGTTGTTACACACATCCACTAGTCTAAGCAAAGCCTTCGAGCTGTCATGACGTGTGTTATATGCTTTCAAACAACGTGTACAAGCTCTAACAATGGTATTCAATTGTCTGTCTGTCTGTCTGTCTGTTATTACACAGCTCTGTCACTCCAACCAAAGACAACAAGTTGTTATGACAACGTTTTGTTAAACAGCTGTGTCTGTATGTCCGTTGTTACACACATCCATTAGTCTAAGCCAAGCATTCGTGCTGTCATGACGTGTGTTATATCCTTTCAAACAACTCGTACAAGCTCTAACAATGGTATTCAATTGTTTGTCTGTCTGTCTGTCTGTTATTACACAGCTCTGTCACTCCAACCAAAGACAACGTTTTGTTAAACAGCTGTTTCCTCAACACAGAAGACACTTGAACCTAAGAACATGACTGTTTTTGCTACGTTTTACCTGTGTTACTTGCTCTAGTTGTTGTTGTTGTTAAACTGCTGTCTGTCTGTCTGTTATTATTACAGCTCTGTTTGCCTAGGCAAAGACATCGAGATGTCATGACACGTTTGTTACACGGCTGTATAAGCTCAAACAAGATTATCTATGATACTTGTGGGGACAATCTATTGTCTGTATGTCTGTTGTTACACACATCCATTAGTCTAAGCCAAGCCTTCGTGCTGTCATGACGTGTGTTATATATCCTTTCAAACAACATGTACAAGCTCCAACAATGACCATTAGTTGTCTGTCTGTTTCCTCAACACAGGAGACACTTGGTTATTTTTTGATACGTTTTAGCTGTGTTACACGCTCTAACTGTTGTTAAACAGCTGTTTGTCTCTCTGTTTGTTATTACAAACGCATCAGTCTAAGTAAAGACATCAAGCTGTCATGACGTGTTTGTTAAACAGCTGTACAAGCTCAAACAAGGTTCTATATGATACTTGTTGGGCAATCACTTGTCTGTCTGTTTCCTCAGTTTACCTGTGTTACACACTCTAACTGTTGTTAAACAGCTGTGTGTCTGTCTGTCTTTTATTACACAGCTCTGTCAGTCTAAGCAAAGACTTCGAGCTGTCATGACGTGTGTGTGTGTGTGTGTGTGTGTGTGTGTGTTAACAATCAACAACAGCGTCTATATGTTTTGTTTGGTTCAAGTGGATGTCATTAAACAACTGTGTTATTTCTATAAGGGCCCCCATTCAAGACCTCAACATACGTTAGTGTGTGCTAAGCCGTGAAACAAGTATGACGTCTCTTGCTGTATGTAAGTATACTATTATATTATTTATGTTTACATACAAACTATACTTATCAAACAATCCTCGTATATCAAAGTTTAGTTTAGTTGTTTTAAATCGAGTTTTGTTACTTGTGTGTTTTTGATCACTCCCTATATAAGTTCAGATTCATTCATTCAAATAGAAAATACTAACATAAACAAACACGCCTACATAAAAACCAGGTCCCCGAGTTTTATTACCCTATTAAAACAAATCATTAACATAGCTTCATGTAAATACGTTTTTGTTATTGATATAGTTTACTTCAAACGTTTTTGTTATTAAATGATATTAGATAGGTAAATTGGAACGTCTTTTAAATTTCTTTTTATTATAAATAAACAATTGTTTTTAACATTACAGTTCCTATTATTCAAATTGGAATGTAATAGAGATACCACCTCTGCCCATACACACAAACTCATCAGCCTGATAAACTCGTTTTATGTAACAGGTTTTTGTTTTATATATACCCACTGCTAACAAACTTTCACCGTATGTCTGAATAGCATAATCGGTTTAGGGACGTTTGCATATCTTAGTAAGCTGTATGGTTGGGGTTCGAATCTAATTCAATCTAATTTCAGGCGAACGCTTTTCTTTCAAAATTCATATTTCAAATTAAAATCAAATTTCAAATTACCCGCTCAATATATCTTCCTAATATATGTATGTGTGTGACTAAACCGAATGACTGTGTCCAACAGATGTCTCCCCTCGAGCTAGAGAATATTCTCTCACTCTACAACTTTACACATAGAATGTTCTCTAGCTCGAGGAGTAAGATCTCTGGACACAACAGACAGTAATTTTCAAACAAATTCAAATTTCCCGCCAAAAACGAAATACCCTAACAAACTTCAATACACCTTAACAACAACACAATAAACAAACAAACAGCTGTGTTTACGAACATAACCTTAATAAACAAAATACAAAACATAACCTTAATAAACAAACAGATGCATGGTAATCAACACATGACATAACCTTAATAAACAAATACATAACCTTAATAAACAAACAGATAACACGTTGACGACATAACAAATACAAACATAACCTTAATAAACAATCAAATGACTGGTAATCAACACGTGAGCGAACATAACCTTAATAAACAAATACATACATAACGACAAACACACACATGGAGAGCTAACCTGACTTGTAGCTATCTATGGACACAGGTCAGACATCTTGGAACGCTTGTGACGACATCTCAGGTTAGTTCCATAGAGAGAGAACCCGGGGTTGCAGCTGTCTATTACAGGTCAGCCATCTTGGAATGCTTGTGATGTCATCTCAGGTTAGTTCCATAGAGAGAACCCGGGTTGCGACTGTCTATGAGAGGTCAGCCATCTTGGAATGCTTGTGACGTCATCTGACAGGTCAGGTGACATTTGACGTTGACACATGTCAGGTCAGCTGACAGCTGACAGCTGACAGCTGTCAGGTCAGTGACATTTGACACCTGTCAAATCTGACAGGTCAGCTGTCAACTGTCACAGGTCTGCGCAGGTCAGCGCATGCGCATGACGTCACCGCGCATGCGCAGTAAAAAGTGGAGGGGATGGACCCAGGTGTCCGACTATCTACTCTTAATTATTAAATTTTCCCACATTTATTCTGCCTAATAATAATGCAAATAAGTAGTACCTTCTGAGAGAGATATTTGTTCATTGTAGGGTTTCTTGTCCGGGACTTGAATCTTGTGGAGTTTTCTGCTTGTTTTGTGTAGTCGTCGAAGCTGTACATGTCAAGTTTCTTTTAAACGTAGAACTGTAAATGGATGGGGCCTGACTGATTTGCGGAGCTAGCCATAACTGGGTCCACACTACCGTATTAAGTTTATTAAGCAGCTGCAGACAAGGACCACCTCAGATAAGTCCATTAAGTGGTCCTTTTGTTATTATGTTTAGTATATCCATAACTACAATCATAACACAAAATGTGTAATTAACAGTATTAAATAGTAGCTTTTAGTTATAGGAATATCTGATAATTAATATACACATAAACAGTTTTAGCTATAATTATTAAGCTTATAGTTGTTGCAATACACTGTTTAACATACAGCCCTAGCTTTGTACACCTGTACAGTCGACTGTAAAAGGGGATCTAGTGGTATATTTGTTACATTATATGTATAGTTGTTAAGTCCATCTCTGCAACCGTAGTCATTCTTTTTTTACCATCAATAGGTTTTAGCTTAAAATATCAAAAGTTATAGTAACAATATCACTTTAACGGTTTGGTTAGGTTGTGATTCCAGATATTAAATTTCACTAACTGTTTCTGTCTGTCTTGATTTAACTAGAAGTTAATTAATTAAAGTAGGTTGTGGAAATCAGGTATAACATTTTTAACCACAAAGCAGTTCGCTTATTTTAACACCTGTCACTAGACGTGGATAAATAAGAGTGACACATTATCTGAGTCATGTACCAACTGCTGACATCGAAATTACCGAGTCCTCCGTGTGACTGAACCCTATTCTATCTTTCCTTCTCTTCCCTGGGGCTTGTTGAATTTGCTTTTTTTTTCTCCCTCCGTCCTTCTCTTAAATTATGAAGGGCCAGAAGCCGGACAAACCCTTGTTTTAGCATTGCTATTCAGAAAATCCGTCACAACCAGGATAATTTGAGCACCTGTAAACTATTCAAAACTCTCAAGTGCATTAGTTGATGAGCAATGATCCTTATATTTCAGGTTATAACAGAATTTTTCTACAACATTTTTGTTGTACGTAAATATATTTTTTTCAAACCCTCACAAATATCGAAAAATCAAAATATCTCAAAATCCGTAATACATATGTGTAGACCCCTTATAGAAGAGGATCTTATTTTTGGCGTAGAATTCAGAATTTTCGTCAAATATAAACTGTTTTATCAGAAAAAAACATAACGTTGATGTGCCACCCTTTTTTGGAACACCCTGTATACTAAAAAATATTTTTAAAATGTAGCTACTATTGACCTGCATAACGCTACTCAAAAAAATATTTTAAAAGTCTGCCGTCTAGACTTAAGAGACCGTCCCGTTACCCGTGAAACAGTTTGTATATATATATATATATATATATATATATATATATATATATATATATATATATATATAACATATTTTTTTTATTATGTGTAAAATTTTAAATTGACTCATTGAACACTATGCTCATGTTTTCAGCCCTGAGACATTCCTGATTCTCCGTAATTTTTGACAGATGAGTGACACCATCCAATAAAATATATCTCTTAAAGGTGTATAATTAATTTAGATGTTAAGAAAGTGTTAATTTATTATAACTGAAACATACTGGTCTTTGACGGCCCTTTGCCTTTGATGACACATTTGCCATATTTACTTTAATGTATTTTAATTTTATTTTTTTATTATTATGTTTTTAAATTATTAATAAGTATACGTCAGGTGAGTTCTGGTGTAATAATAATACCATTATTTTAAAAGCATGATTCAAAGACGAATTTGGCTATACGGGCATATATAGTGTAACTATGTATTAATGAAGCTGTCATACATAGGGGCCCAATATTAGTGACTAGGTTTCTTTTTACCTAGAATTCTTATTGAAGTAGTAAGGATCGTCATTGTGCTTCTGCAATAAAAACTATACGAGTTACACCATGGACCAAATACGTTTAATGTGCCACGAACAACTCTACGCAAAAGGCTAAAAAAAAATGAGTTCCGTGAAAGGCCGGTGTTTTTTTCATGCACAATGCCAAAGGCTCCAGTACTAACCGGATTTCGAAAAAAAAAAGTTTTTCGATACATCCTATTTTTCATTTTGCATGCACAATGCCAAAGGCTGCAGTACTCTCGGTGCGGCAAAGTCGCGGACGAGTCCTGAGGGGAAAACGCATGACCGGTGTTTAACACAATGTTAAATCCTGAACTGCATGATGTGTGGTTAATTTAGAACCCAAGGTTTTGAAGTACCCAAGGTTTTGAAGTCGCCAGATAAAAACTGCGAAAACATTTGTTTTTCAGATAGCAGAAAGCGTCCCATATATTACCGTTTGAGTCAAGGAAAGGGTTTGGATATCGCAAAGTCATTTATAGATTATCTTGCAAGAAATTCAATGTATCGGTCAGAACACCAAAACACCCATCTCTTGCGTGAACGCAAACATTTAATAAAGCAGGTGCTATGTCGTTTTTCTTTCTCCCTGGTTGAAGCTACAAAAAGTGCAAGCTTCCCTGGGAATAATTTTTAACGTTGATGAAACGGCTATCAACACTGTACGTACCTACGATGGGTCGTGCAACGAAATAACGTTAACAAACCAGAGTCATCAGCAGTGCTGAACGTGAAGAAGATTAACCCACGGTATGTTATGTGAACCCAATAAAAACTATTGTTCATTAGGGTGTATCGGAATCTTTTTTCTTAGTCCGGTTACGGCTAGTGCAGATCTTGGGCCAAATGGCATTAATAAAGCGTATAAAAAGTCCCAGCTTGATCAACCAAGTCCTCCTGTTGCCGAATAGAGCTAAAATATTAGACAAATCACCAAAAAAATCACTTTTTATTGATATCTTTAAAAAACTCTTTTTGATATTTTTTGGTGGTTTAAGTCATTTATATAGCAGGCAAAAAGACTAATTAATAGCTAAATCAAGTTTAGTAAGGTCCTCTCTATGCACTACAAGCCTAAAAACCTAGCGAATATTCCGTAAAGAACAATGATTTTCCTGCCTGTCAAACGCTACAAAATATGGGCCTTATAATTACTTTATCGATTTTATTGAAACAAAAAGGTTTTAGTGTGGGATTAAAAGGAATTCTGCAGTTCCTCGTTAATTTCAACTTGCTGATAACAAGTTTTGGAAATAATCCAGGACTTACCACGTCTTGCCGGTCGGGTACTAACCATCTGCCTGCCCGCTGGATTTTTTCTTTAGGCACTTGTCTTGTAAAAATACTTGGTGTCGAGTAGTAGTAGTACTAATGGTGGGGAGGCTAGCGCCAGACAAGTAGGCCACATCGGGCCCTTTTTGTCAAAGACTTGGTATCAAATTGTGGCATTTGCTTCCGTGACTTCAAAGTAGCAACGACGATTCGTTCAACACTTTGTGTGTGACAAGAAAAGTCTATTAGGTCCTCATTTGCAAAGACAGAACTTCTGATATTCTCACGCACAACTTAGGTGATGATATGCTTCGTCAGCGGTGGCTGCGTTAATTTACAGTTCGACCAATTAGTAGGTATAGAAGAGCGGTTCTAACTCCGCCACCCGCCACCGGGCGGAGTGGCGGTACTGACCGCCCCCGAGCTAACCTGAGCACAAGGTGGCGGACCCGACCGCCCCCGAGCTAACTCGAGCACAAGGTGGCGGACATGACCGCCCCCGAGCTAACCCGAGCACAAGGTGGCGGAGCCACTGACCAAACCCGAATATCTCCGCCACCTGACGTCGTATTTAACCCGAACAAGTAGCGAACTAACCTGAGATGACGTAATCAAATTCAAAAGCCAGCTAACCTGTATGATTTATTTGGAGACTTTGAACTAATTATCGATAAGAACACTGGTTATTTTAATGCGACTAAGCTGTGTAAAAATGGTGAGAAAAAACTGTATCATTGGTTGGAAAATAAGGAAACTAAAGAGTTGATTGTCTATTACAACGGTCAGCTAAAGAAACAGTTAGGTAACCGGAATACCGATACCCTAAATATTTCAACCAAAGGAGCCCACTTAGACTCATCTCCAGGGGCTCGGAATACCGATGCCCTAGAAGTGGCGGAAGCAACATCTCAATTAACACCAACAACCGCTACATACTTGGTGGACTTTGGTGGAAGACAAGCTGAAAACAACTTGATATCTGGTACATATGTCTGTAAAGATTTAATAGTAAATTTGGCTTGTTGGATATCCAATAGTTTCTATGAAAAGTGCAACCAAATTATTTTTGATTTTTTCGTAAGTGAATTTAATCAAAAATACAAGGATAACCTCAAAGAAATTGAAGTGAAATTAATGGAGATACATGAGGAAGTGCAGCGTATGCGAGAAACAAATGCTAAAATCACAGAACATTTAGAAGATATATCTCCAAAACCAAGCAACCCTGGAAAACTTTGTGTTTTTGGTTTGCTTTCAAGAAATGAGAAGGATGATACCTATCCATATCATGCTGTAAGGACTCAGAAGAAAAGTTTTAAAAGAGCTGTCAAGAACTTTAAAAATAAACACCCTGATTCCGAAGTAGTTTTAAACATGTTGTATGATCCAAATTCTGTAAATCTCTTTAACAGAATAAAGACCGAAGTCGAATACCTCAAGGCGAAGAGAAACGATCTACAGATAGCAGATGTACCGCAGGAGAAGTTTATTCAGGATATTATTGATTTACGACATAAATTGTAATTGTTCACTTAGCTTAATTGTATGTAACCAGATGAAAAAATAAAATAACATTATTTTAATAAAGACTTTTATTTTATTCTAAGTACATTAATACATTAAATATATAAGCTTATTTAACATCATCTGAATGTATCCAAGAATTATGAGATTTATCAAAACCCAGCCATTTTACATAGAGATGCTTGCCTTTCTTCCTCAAGATGCGTTCAACCAGATAGATGTCTGTTTGTTTAGTCGTTTGTAGTTCTTCCTCGTAAAACCCTCCACTGATTGGTTTCCCATGCATATCTTCAAGAAAGTATGTTACTGGATTTGTGAAATGAATACTAACAATCTTGAATAATTCTGTTGACCAGCGAGGTGTATACCCCTTTTCAAATTGAGCTTTTGCTTTACTTATACGTACATCACCCACTTTAAATTTATTTTTGTTAAACACTTTCAGATTTGAGTAAACTTGTTTCAGAATAGCTTTTTCATTTTTCTTGTTAACATCTTGAGGTTTTACACCAGTTGTTCGATGAACAGTAGCGTTGTAAGCAGCAGTGACGTCAGGTAGTGTATTAATCCACTTGTAGGAACCAATCAAGTTGAAATTTTTATAGATCTTCTCTTTCAAGGTACGTATGACTCTTTCCACCATTGCAGCCTTCTTCACACTATAAGTGCTGTAGTGATTGATGTTATATTTTTTCATTAAGGCGTTAAATTTTGAGTTATAGAACTCGCGGCCAAGATCAGACTGGATGTAAGAGGGCGCTGTACTAGTAGATAAAATATCAGCCATAGCTTTAGTCACCTCTTCAGCAGTTTTAGATTTAAGAGGGCGAGTCCACACATACTTTGAAAAACAATTAATAACCACTAAAATATACTTGTAACCAGAGTTTGCTTTGTAGTAGTCTGTAAATTCTGCTAAATCAATCTGCCACAAATCATTTAAACCTTTGATTATTGTACGTCTACGTTTAAAATTGATTCTTGCTGGTTTATATAACTCATCAATAATTTGTTTTTTGGTATTAGATGGTTCAACAGTTTTGCGTCTCATGGTGATGTTGGATTTAAAAGTATCCACTTATCATGTAAATCTTTTAGTTTGCTGTCTATTTCTCCCAGCTTATTCTTTAGCTTCTTATTCTTTAACACATCAATATCTTTTAAAACTTGAGTAGTTATGTTCTTAGCTAAAATTTTCAATTTATTTTCAAATTCGTTTTTTAAATCTTCCAACTCAGGTTTGTGTACAGCTTCAAGTAGTATGGCAATGATTCTTTGTTTTACCTCATCTTTGTTCTTCTGATAGTCGTCTATCCATACATCAACAAATTTTTTATTTACACCATCTGTTGCATCGACTGGATCAGCGATGTTACACAATCTATGGCTTTGCAAATCAAAATCACCACTATCAGTTCTTGGGAAAATCTCTCTTTCAATAATTTTAAACTTATAACCTTTATTGGATTGGGAACGTCCGAACATATCGATAGACATTTTTATACTAAGCACTAAGGTAGGTATATCTGTGATATATCTAGGTAAATTAGGCGATAACACCAACCTCCTTCAGTTCTTCAATGATTGACTGAATTTCATTGTTATGAGCATTATTACCAGCAGCTTGGGAAGCTACTAAAAGTCTAAGTCTATCAACCAACTCATTTATGTCATCCCAATACACATACTCTATTTGTTTGTTATTTTGCATCATATAGTTGTTAGTGCTGATTTTTCTATCACTGACGTTCTGAGCTCTAGGTTCTTCGTTAAGACGTATGTCGTAACCAAAACCTTGAGGAGTTGAGGATCTTCGCCCTCGTGGGTTTATAACTGGTTTTATTAGAGTAAGATACTTTTCCGAGGAGCAACCCTTGGTTCGTGCGTTGGGATCGTAGTTCATTTTATGAACACTAGTTGCTTCTAGAATATCTCTATAGTGTTGAAGATCGTCATAAGTATACCCCCTAGGTGTTTTCATAAATATCAATTCCAGCAGACCTTGTGTTTGAGGATATCTCCTTTGACCTAGTCGAATGTCAGTATCAGTAAAGTCCAAGTGTTTGTTGCCAAGACTCCAGCTACCAGTATCTTTAGCGTAGCGAGCACCATACGCTTGATCAATGGTAGCAAGTCTCGGTGGTTCAGTAAAATACTTATCTACATAATACCGAACTCGTTCAGGATATTGCTCCAAAAATTCTTGATATGCTGGGTTGTTTGTGACAGTTTGTAGATCTGCCTCAAGCTCTTCAAATGTTGGGATATCCTCATCGGAACTTGTCTCCTCCCCTGTTTCGGCTTCAAAAACTTCATGGTCTTCAAGGAACTCAACTTTGGGTTTCTTTTCTGGTACCGCTTCTTCTTTGATTTGTTCAGCTGATGACTGCAGTTTAAGCGTTGATGTATTTTTAGATATTTCACTCAGTGGGTCAACAAGTGGTTTATATAAACGCTGCAGGGCTTCATCATTCTCAGCTCTACCAAGCTTAAGCATTAAATGTTTTTTTCGAATGTTTTCAGCAAGTTGTAAAATCTTTTTCTTAATTTTTCTCTCTTGGTTACTCATCACCTCCATCTTGCTAAAGTTATTTGTTTCAAACAACCTGTCAACCTGATGTAAGCCACTTGTTAGTTGATCGTGCTAAGAGATACAAACTGTTTGGTGGTTTAAGGCGTACTAGCTTTGAAGTGGGTGCATGTCTACCTATCTAGTGTTAGGTATCTATCACGACAACTGGTAAACAGCTGTTATGCTAGACAGCTGTCTAACAGCTGTCTAACAGCTGTCTAACAGCTGTCTAACAGCTGTCTGCCCTCTTAGACAGTTTTAGCCAATTAGATTACTATATAGCTATCGAATCCTTTTCTATATCTACCTTTGTCTACATCATTTTCTTTTACAATCACCAACACACCATACTTATTACCATTCCAGCATTGACAACATATATTTTTAAATTGTTTAAAGTCCATATCAGTGGTCACATGATCGTCATAGATGTGTTTTAAGTTCGTTTCATCTTGTTTAAAGAGAATCAAAACGTTAGCGTTATCACGTATCAGATGTTTGGGTATTCGAGTATATGTTTGACAGAGATAGAATGAATCAATATTCTTATGTCTCCCCATACTAAAGTATGCTCTCATTTTATCTTGTTTGTCACAAGCCACATCATCGAATATAAACACCGAGTTGTCCTGGGCTTCTGCTGGATCTAATATTTCATCGTTTTCACTATATGGATAATAACCAACACTTTTTGTAACATCCAACACCCTTTGTAACATCTTATATTTAGGTTGATACAGAGACTTTGAATACACATACACGTTATTAAACTTTAAGCCGTTCGGTTCAAACAATAAACTTAACATAACATTTGTTTTACCACACCCACTAGGACCACATATGATACCTCTAACTGTGTTTGGGAAGAGAGGACCATGCCTTAGTTGTTGTTCTGCTGTATCAACAACATCGTCTATATTTGTAATAGGTAAGACAGAAGCGTGTTTGATGGTGTGCATCTTGACTGGAACTATACTATATTTTTCGAGTATGTATATAAATATAGACATGTAAGCGGATCACACAGTTAGTATCAATGTTGGTGTCACAGGGTGAAGGTCTTGTAAACACAGCTATTAACAAGCTACCTGTTGAGCTGCACGTTCCTGGTTATCAATTTTGTGGCCCGGGTACTAAACTTAAAGAACGTCTTGCTAGAGGTGATCAAGGTATCAATCCTTTAGATCGTACTTGTCGAGACCACGACATCGCTTACTCTCAATCAAAAGAGTTAAGTGATAGGCATCGAGCCGACGAAGTGTTGGAGAATCGAGCTTGGGAGAGAGTCAAGTCAAAGGACGCGAGTTTTGGTGAAAAGTTAGCCGCTTGGAGTGTTACAAACACCATGAAAGTTAAAATAAAGCTCGGTATGGGTCTTGATGTAATCAACTCAAAACCGAGGAAAAAAGTTCCCTTTAAAAACATTCTTAGTCTGATTGGAGAAGTTCTAAAAGACAGAAATCTTATTCCATCAGAGAATGCTGTGTTTGATATCGCTCACGCAATTGTTAAACAGATTGGTGGGCGTAAGAATGTGCTGAAACCGCGAGTTATTCCAATACCTAAAAGCGGAGGCTTCCTTCCACTACTACCTTTAATTTTTGGTGGCCTGTCAGCGCTAGGTGCTCTAGGTGGCGGTGCTGCAGGCATTGCTAAAGCAGTTAACGATGCCAAATCAGCCAAACAAAAACTAGAAGAAGAAGAACGTCATAACAAAACGATGGAGGCTATTGCTATGGGTAAGAGAGGTAATGGTTTGAAATTAAAACCAAAGTATAAGAGATTCGGTAAAGGATTATATCTGAAGAAGCAGCGTAGCGGTTATGGGTTGTATTTGCAGAAACCAAAAAACGAGTAAGATGTTTACCAGCAAGACCTCTAACAAATGAAGATCTTATGAAATTTGCTGGTAAAATGAAAATTCCATATTTTAGAGGTGTATACATGCTTTACCATCGAATGGGCCACGCAAGAATGAATCACTTATCATGAATTTGCAAACAAACAAGGAACCTGGCAGTCATTGGGTTGCAGTTAAGAAACGTGGTGACACAGCCGTGTACTTTGACTCATATGGAAACTTGAAGCCGCCAGTTGAGTTGCAGCATTACCTTAAAGACTCTACTCTAATATACAATCATGATGTGTATCAGAAATATAATACTTATAATTGTGGCCACTTATGTTTAAAATTTTTAAATAAAAGACTTAAACAGAAGTATCTGTGTTTCAGTCATGTCGCAAACCTTCACGTTGAAAGATCGCAGTTGTCATCTGTCAACAGACTACGATCCTCCAATTGAATTGGATTCAGGTGGTAGTTATGCAGTTGCTTTGATAGGTTTTCACACATACAACAACATACCTAACATATATAAAGGTAAAAATAAATTTTATGTAAAAGAAGGAGCTGCTTGGAGAATCATCACGATACCTACTGGTGCATATGAAATAACACATTTGGAAAACTTGCTTCAAAATGAACTTGTTGGTGCTACAGCAACACGTGAACAAAAGCAGCTAGCTTTGATTCTAAGACCTAATCCCAACACCATTATATGTGAAATAAAGTGTTTCACAAGTATCAGTTTTGAATCTGATGATTCGATTGGGCGAATGCTGGGATTTTCAAAGCAAGTTCTTCAACCAGGTTTCTTCCATGAATCTGATTTACCTGTTGAAATAGTGGATGTTAAACAGATTCGTATAGAAACTAATATTGTGTCTGGTTCTTACTATAATGGAAAACCTTCACATACGTTATATGAGTTTGCACCGATGGTCGATCCTGGTTATGCAATCGATATAGAACCTAAGAATCTCATTTATTTACCAGTAAACAAACGAGAGATTTCAAATATAAGCATCGACATCGTGGATCAAGATTCAGTTCCTGTAAACTTTCAAGGTGAAGAGGTGTCTGTTCGCTTAGAGCTTAAAAAGATTGCCTAGAATGCTAGTCTTTAAAGATATAAAAGCAAGCGAATCTACCAAAACAAATTTAGTACAATCAGCTCCTTTGAAGCATACACTTCGTTCCGATAATATTGAATTCCTTAAAAGTCTTGGTTATCATGTCATCAAAACTAGAAATATTCAAAGACCCCAAGTTTGACGACTCCATTGATCGAGAAGAACTTAGGTCTTACTATTCATCAACTAAATCGTTTGGTAACAGCGATGAAGTTGAAATAAACATCAATCAGCAAGATGCATTCGTATGTCTAGCAGAGTCAGCTCTAATAATCGAAGGTGCTCTGGAACCTCTAGCAGTACAAAATGCTACTGGTGTCTGCCACATTTCAAATAACGGAGGAGTAGCTCTGTTTGAATCAATGATCTATGAATTAAATAACAAGGAAGTGGAGCGAGTACGAGATCCATACACCACAACAAACATCAAAACTCTGCTTTCGTTTAGTAAGAATGAAGCAAAATCTCTTAGCAATGCTGGGTTGAATGTATCATCAGATCACATCACCTTAAACGATAACAAGTTTCACTTGCTCCTACCTCTTTGGTTCCTCTTCAGTTTCTTTCATCACTTTAAAGGAGTTCTCTGTGGCAAACATACTTTCCGATTTACAAGAGCTCGAAATGATTCCAACTGCTATTACAGCACAGGTACGGCACAAGCAAAAATTACAGTAACCAACATGTTTTTAAAAGCAAAACATGTATTTCCAAACGATCAAATGAAGCTGGAACTGATGGATAAAATAGCAAAAGACACATCTATATTTCTCGCATATCGGAAATGGGATATATATGAGCTACCATCACTCAGAGATATAAACAGAGATGTGTGGGCTGTTAAAAGTGCAACCCACTTGGAAAGACCTAGATATGTGATTATAGCGTTTCAAACAGATCGGAAAGATAACATAGGCAAAAAAGGTGACTTCTTCGATAACATCGGTATGGTAGATCTACGAGTGTTCCTAAATTCAGAATGCTACCCTTATGAAGCTATGAATATGGATTTCGAAAAATCAAAATATGTTGAAGCCTACCAGATGTATACAGATTTTCAAAAAAGTTTTTACTATAAAAACATGTCGGGGCCTCTTTTAAATTATGATGAGTTTAAAGATCGCGCTTTATTTGTACTCGATTGTCAACACCAGAATGAATCAATCAAGTCTTCAACAGTCGACATCAAAGTGGAGTTTATGAGTAAAGACAATTTTGCTCCGAGAACGAGAGCTTACTGTTTAATTATTCATGATTGTGTATTTGACTATAAACCTCTAACTGGTATTGTAAGAGCCATTATGTAATATTTTGTATGTAAATCTTATTACTTCTAATAAATTAATTGTATTACAATCGAGTGTTTTATTTCTAACCTTAAACCGTTGTCTAAGAAACAAATTTGGTGGGTTTACGATATAAAAAACATATATTTCAATTTTAGAATAAAATAATTTACACCAAATAACTTATATAAAAATTCGCTACCGATTTTCTATTTAAACTAAAGCCGTCATATGATCTGGGAAGCGAAATAAAACGTTATGATTTTAGTGCAAACGCTTAAATGTTACACCAGCTGATTAATCGTTATCAAGAGTGTTTCCGGTTTTGTTGAGCGACCAGCTAATAACCTCAGTTTAAATCATCAGCTGGGTGTGGTCATGATAATTATGTGTTTAATAATTTTTTGAATCTTACCTACTATGCCATAGGTGTGTTTTCATTACAGGTGTTTAGGTTTAGTGAAGCGAGAAGTTGTGTTTATTTGTAGAAATTTCTGTGTATATAGAGCTATGGTTTGTTGGTGACTTTTTATCAATATGTGTAGTTTTTTTGTGAAAAATCAGAACTAAAACGTTTTACGAAAATAATCTAAGTCTGAAGGCGATGACTATGTCTGGTGAGTTACTTACCAATTTTTTGTAGAAATAAGCTAAACGCAGCAAGTGCGTTCTGTTAGCGAATTTTCATATACTTCTCAGGTTAGATAAGTGGTTTATATTTTATTGCTAATAATTAACTTCTTATTACGCATGTTATTTTAAATAGCAATTCCTTATTTTAAATAGCGGTTCCTCGTTTGCCTAATACAGGTTAGTTGGCTTTTGAATTTGATTACGTCATCTCAGGTTAGTTCGCTACTTGTTCGGGTTAAATACGAAGTCAGGTGGCGGAGATATTCGGGTTTGGTCAGTGGCTCCGCCACCCTGTGCTCGGGTTAGCTCGGGAGGCGGTCGGGTCCGCCACCTTGTGCTCGGGTTAGCTCGGGGGCGGTCGGGTCCGGTCAGTTCCGCCACTTCGCCCGGTGGCGGGTGGCGGGTGGCGGAGTTAGAACCGCTCTTCTATACCTACTCCAATTGATGGGGCGCCAAGTCGAATTTCCAGAGAAACATAAAATTGTTGAGCAGAATCATTGGTTCGACGTAATGTTGTTCTAGCTTTGAGTTTTCTTCTCCAACCTAATTGACTTTTGTCAGCATCAGGATCCGAAGTCATTGACAAGGGCAAGATGGCTAAACCCGTCTTGATCACGGGGTCAAGAATCTTTCTGGTAACTTCGTCCAGACAGCGAGAGGACGACATCAAGTTTTATAGAGGGCTTGGATGGTCTGATCTTAATTGAAAACCAGATGAAGTTATATCTCCCGAAGACATCCCCTTGCAAATATCGGGAAGATACTGTTGATCATTGCTTAGGCTGATGCTTTCTTCCAGCTGCAAATCAGAGATCCAAGGTACTGGAATGGGGTCATAAATCTTGATGGCGAGAGCTTCACAATTTTGTATCAATGTTCCAACTGGACCCGCGTAGGTATTTGGTCCGGTATTCTTTCCGTCGAGGGACTGGAATAAGTTTGGAGCGAAAGTTCGTTGGTGTGGAATATGCATATAACTCTTTAGTGAGCCCCGTTCAAAGAATGTTCACACACAGATTGCGAGAAAATTATTTGTATTATTACTTCTCATACAACTTAGCATTAAAGGGTTTTGTCCGTTATTCAATATTTTTATATTAATTTTTAAATTTACGTCAGGCCGAAAAATCATTGCTTTTTTTACGAAATATTCATAAGGTTTTTGGGCTTGTGTTGCACAGACAGGGTCCTAATTAATGTGTTTTACTTATTTATTAGTCTTTTTATCTGCTATATAAATGACTCAAACCACAAAAAAAAATACCAAAAATGAATTCTTGGAGATATCCATAAAAAGTGATTTTTTGGTGATTTATATAATATTTGAGCTCTACTCAGCAGTAGAAGCAGTTGTCTAACCGATCTGGATTTTGTTATGCGCTTTAATAAAGCCATTCGGCCAAAAATATGCACTAGCCGTAACCGGATTTCGAAAAAAAGTTTTTCGATACATCCTATTTTTCATTTTGCATTGACGTAAACGTAAGACAGATGTAATTGACAACGCATCAGTGGGGAGTGTGCCATTTTATACAAAAATAAATACATGTACTCGGAAACACTTCTAAGCTGATTGTTGGACAACACGCGACACCCTCAGATGAAAACAAAGTTCTGATTCTAGACGAACATAGCAGTCACAATGTGCTGAAACTATCGGGGTGTACCAAATCTCACGGAATCATCTTAGTTGTCTCCCTTGACATTATTCTTGTGGAGTGAAGCCAGTTGACGTCGGATTTTTTGCACGACTGCAATTATTCTAGAACAGAAACATTCAGAAATGGCTGAAAAAATCATTGTATACCACATATGCCATGTGGAATGTGCGAGTGTGCTAAGATCAAAAACAAAATTGTTCAGTTGTGATGTTTGCAGATAATATAAAAGCATTTAATCAGTTGTTTAGTCCCAGTACCATTAATTTCTTTTTCAAATTTCTTCAATTTACATAGAAATTTATATTTTTATTTTGTTTAATAAATACATAGTTCTTTCTGTTGCTCATTCCCTCAAATGATAAATTGTAGGTAAATTTCTAGATTATTTGAGGGGTTTTTTATCTGGTTGTTCATCAGTAGATACTAAAGTAATATGACAAGCCAGTAACATTATTTAAAAAATATTTCTGGTAAAATGTTTGAATTTGGGAATGGTTTTTTGTATGGTGTACAATTATTTGAACCAAAGTTAAATTACGTCCTATAATATTATGAAGCTTAAGCATTGTATCAAAATGAAACCAGTTGAGCCGTTTTGCGTAATCTTCCTCTAATAAGTTCCAGCCACAGTTGGAATACTCTTTTAGTGCTTTAGGTACAGCCCTAAGAAGTATTACATATTGAATCAACAGCGGGTTATTTAACTAACAGGATTATTATTTAATACCTCTTGCGGTCGCTAAATACGATTAGTAGCTTAGGATTTTTGCTTTCTATTTATCTACGACCCACGAGTAGTACTACCGCGCTCTGCCTAGCCAATTCGTCGGCTTTTTCATCCTATAAGCAGTGGCTCGGCACCCAGATCAAGTTTTACCGTCATCATCAACGGTTTAAAAAACTTAATGTGTTGCTTTACATTTTATCTCTAATCGAGAAATCTGCAAGAACAAATAAAAGACCAGAAGTGTGTTAAATAACCTTCCAGCGCCATCACCTTTCCTCCGCAAACACACACACATGTAAAATTTGAGTAGGTGATTGTTATAAACAATTTACTTCAAAGCATCTGAAACTTTTCTATCACTTTATAATGAAAACTCGGTCAAATAATGTGACATTCTGTTGCTTAGATTACCGACCCTTTTCGATATAATAACGAATAAATCATTTAATATATCCATCTTTGTTTATTCTATTTAACTGTATACCACAGTTATATCATTTTATAACAACGAGAAATATAATTGGCGGCATTCTCCAAATTCTGTTAAATTTAATTACGGCAAAATTTTGATTACAATTATTGGACAAAACTGAATTTTACTTGCATCTGTTGTTTGATGGCAATACATGATATGAACTTCGTGTAAATAAATTGACAAGTTTTAAAGATATAGCATTTTCAAAAAAAATAATGTGCAATTTTCCATATACAGACTTGTCTCTCTCAATTGTCCAACAAACTTAGCCTCCAGAAAGAATTTTAGTGTAACGAAAAAAATCGAAGTGTGTAGGTGACGCAAAAACTTCGCGAACCATATATATTTTTATATATATAATGAAGTTATCCAAGCCACTTACAAACGAAAGGTGCCTAACAAATTTTATGAAAATCAGCCGATGATTTTTTGAGGTATCGATGTGATACACACACACACACACAAATATATTTATATATATATATATATATATATATATATATATATATATATATATATATATATATATATATATATATATATATATATTGATATATATATATATATATATATATATATATATATATATATATATATATATATATATATATATATATATATATATATATATTGATATATATATATATATATATATATATATATATATATATATATATATATATATATATATATATATATATATATAGAGGGTGTCCCATTGAAAACAACCTGGCAGCCACAACTGCAGGAAAAGAAACAATGGGAAAAGATTGTGTCGTAAAAAACCTGAAACACGTCAAGTTTGCTTGTGAGGGGACAAGTTTTGACGTAAAAAGTATAGCCCAAACTTTACCCTCCTAAGCGGGGGTGTCATCTCTCAAATTTTCTCAAATGGAAATAGGGGTCGTGTGTAGCTCGTTGAAAAGAGCAAAGATTTCCTATACATTGCTTTTCTATTTTTGAAATTCGGTCTATTCGTTTAAAAGATATGGATTTTTGAAATATCACTAATACATTTCTTGAGATTCTTAATGCTTGAGTTGGCCCTCACCAGCGTCTATTACAACACAAAAATATTGTTAAAGGTTTGCGTAGGTAATAACAAGTGCGTTATGGTAGTGAATTTTCACAAAAATACTCTTATGCAAATAGGTCTCTTTAATGCAAGCATTCATCAATTTGGTTATGGGTATAACCTATATAGAAGAAACAGTGTATCATATTTTATCACAATAACTTATTGTTTGACAATGTACAAAAATTTTCCGAAAATAAACTTAAAATGATTGCGAGAACTGGTTTCCTAGCTAACGAACCTTAGGTTATTAGCAAATTGAGATTGAAATTTTAAGCATTCAATGGAAATTCGCTACCAAAACGCACTTACTGTGTCTCGATTTTTTTCTTACAAACGCGCATTATATTTTGATAAATAATGCAAAAATGCAATAATATAAGGGTGTTCAAAATTTTTTTATTTATCACCAACGACTTATATGGGCCACCTGTGATTTTCAACATAATTTTATAAGATCCAGCCCAAGACACCCTATAATTAACGTATAAAATTTTTTCTAGTATCTTGTATAATGACAATTATATTGAGCTTTATCGTAGAAATACCTCATTCTGTATATATGTAAATGGATAAAACTGAAACTAACCCCGGATTCTAGTTAGCACACATTTGAAGAAATCTTTTTAAAATTCAAAAGTCGCGGTCTCCTCAATAACGAACTTTTTCTACGAAAATTAGCTAAAAATTATAGACCATTAAACCACAAACTTAACCAAATCTACAGCCAAGGTGTCAGAGGAAGGGTCTATTTGAAATGGATTTTCTGGAAACATTTTAGTAAAATGAAGGAAAATGACGGTTGAAGCTGAAACTTAAGGGTTCGCAGAACACTTTTCTTGCGATATTTTCTTTACGTAACACATATTTGTTTCAGGTTCTTTGCCGAAATGTTGCCAGTTTTGACGTTTAAAATCGCGACTTTGACGTTTTGAGGAAAACCCAATTTTTTTTAAATGCCTATGACTTTTTTATCTTTTAACTTACATACCTAAATTTTGGCACATGGTTTGCCCTTTATCATTCAAACACGTACACCAAATTTGGTTGCCCTTACTTTGTTATTTTCAGAGATATAAAAATTTTCCGTGAGAAAAGACAAAATTTTCCGGGAAAACCTGGACAGATTTTCCTGGCTAACGAAATTCTCCAAGCCACTTGCAAAAGGATGATACATACCAAATTTCAGCAAGTTCGGGCAATATTTTTTTAGTTACTAGTGTGATATATATATATATATATATATATATATATATATATATATATATATATATATATATATATATATATATATATATATATATATATATATATATATATATATATATGTGTGTGTGTGTGTGTGTGTATGTATGTATGTATAAACATATAAAAATTGAAATTGACCCTGGATATGGGTTCTAAGAAATTATTTCAAAATTCAAAAGTCCTCATTAGTGAACTTTTTTGTAAGAAAATTCACTAAATAGTCATTTAGATTAAGCTGCCAAAAAAAACCTCAGCAAAGTATGTCTTGTCATAACCCATTCTTGATATGAACTTTTGGTGCCTGCATGTGAATTGAAGTAACTCGATCGATGAAAAATTCAGTTGTGATGATTGCTTCGCATTATTGAGTGGATTTTTATAATCAGTCATTATGGTGTATTCATTTGCCGAACGAGTTGAAATTGTGGAAATTTAAAAAAAAAGAAAACGCAAATCAAACAGCACGTGTATCCAATAACCTGCATCCTGATATGCGTGTTCGTCATAAGTAGGTACGTGCTACACAAGTTCCATGAAACTGAATCTGTGGCTAATAAGAAACTAAATCGTGAAGGTGAATTTCGTATGCTGAATGAAGCTACAAGCCTGAAAATGATAGGTCGAGTTAGTGCAGATCCAACATTAAGTACACGGAAGTTACTTAAGGTTACTAATCTACGTATAACGACAATTCAACGAATTATGAAAAAAATTATGTTTCATCTATATAAAATCCAGCTAGTTCAGGAATTAAATGAAGATGGTTATGATCGGCGCTTAAAATTTTGCGAAAATATTTCGCGAAGAATAATTAACTACAGGCAATATTTCTTTTTAACACTTGTATTTCGACGACAGTTCTTTCTTTCTAAATGTCACTGTAAATCGTCATGATTGCCGGTTCTGGTCAGATGAAAGCCCTCGTGTTTTCCGTGAAGTCCACACTCAGACTCCACAAAAAATCAATGTTTGGGCGGGTATTTTGTTGATCACATTGTTGGACCAATCTTCATAGCCAACACTTTGACAGGAGAACGGTATTTGGAAATATTGCCAGACTTGGCTTACCCTGAGTTAATTGACATTGTTGAGAACGATGAGAGATATTCCGAACAATATTTATTTTTCCAACAAGATGGTGTTCCACCGCATTATGCCTTTAGTGTTAGGGGGTTCTTGGATATAAACTTTTCTGGTCAATGGATAGGTCGAAGAGGTGCTGTAGAATGACCAGCCCAATCACCAGATTTGACCACTTTAGACACTTTTTTTGTGGAGGCATTTAAAACGAAAAGTTTCTGCCGCCGAGTGAGACTCAATGGAAGAGTTACGTCAGCGCATTATTGATGAATGTCGGAGAATTATTCCTAAAATGCTTGCAAATGTTAGGCAAAAATTTTAACAAAATTTATACAATTGTATGGAAGTTGGTGGTGCTCAATTTGAATATTTCTTGGATTAAAGTCTAATTCGTTGGTTTAAGAGTATGATTGGTCTTAATTATTTTTAACATTTACTTCAATTATCTGCTAAGTTTTTAAGAGAAACGATTAAGATTTTAAATTTCTCTGGAAATTTATTAATGATATTTCAAAACTCCATATCTTAGACCCAATTTAAAAAATAGAAAAGTATTGTATAGGAAATCCAAAGCTTTTTTTAACTAGCTGTCACATGGACCCTATTCCGATTTGCAAAAAAAATGAGAAATTACTCCCCCGCTTAGTTTGGGCTATACTTTTTGCGTCAAAAGTTGCCCCCTCACAAGTAAACTTGACGTGGTTCAGGTTTTTTTTGCACAAAATCTTTTCCTATCAGTTCTAGCTGCCAGTTCGTTTTGAACTGGCGACTGATTATATATATATATATATATATATATATATATATATATATATATATATATATATATATATAGTATTACGACTTAAGAACTATACGCTAGCAATATTACTAACATTAAATACAGTGCTAAACAGCAACTACGTATCCATGTAAGTCCTATATGAAATTGGAAGCATAATTTGTATCCAAAAGGGCATTATACAAGTTGAAGGAAAGAGGGGAAAGTTGAAATGAGTGAAACAATACATATGCACTCACAATAAACATACATTCATCTAAAATCCACACGCTAACAGTCAAAAGAAATGTAAGGTAGAAATAATATAAAATATCTTACCGAACGTTCATGGGATCTGGTATCCAGAACAATCTTTGAATTTTTGTACTGCGATCGCAAAATTCCAGGTTTTCACAATCCAAATAGATGGAGATCTGTGGTCAGGAGGAGAAAGATAATTAAAAACCAAGTATGGTAGAAATAAAGCCTAAAAAGGAAATAAGTAAAATGCTAAGCGCGGCCTGATAATAAGAACAGTTAAGGTTGAGCTGTCTTTATATATATATATATATATATATATATATATATATATATATATATATATATATATATATATATATATATATATATATATATATATATAAAGGTTTCTCAAAGAAATAATATTGATTCACATTGTATGTAATCATCAATATAAGTAAGCTATAAGCAATTAAGCTGACTTGCATAAGTGCATAAGTGAAGTGCAAAGACCGTAGTAAAATAACTAAGGTCATATATACACTTTATAATTCAAGACCTTGCATAAAATTTATTACAAATGAAATCTTAGTATCAATGCACAGATTTTGAACTGCAAAAGTAATCAGAGTATTTTGTAGATAAGTTTTAATTTAAGTTTCAGTTAATAAATTTTAGAAGATCAAATGTAAACAATGTTTTGATGCGAGATAAAGCTATCACACAAACCTTATAAAAGGAGTGATAGTTATAAAATAATCAATAAAAGTGAGCAAAACTAAGGTTCTATGCACTTTCAGGCATTTAAAACCAGTAGATTGAATATTTTCTTTTAAAAATTATAAAATATAAAAGTAGTTCAAAGCATTTAAGGGAATGAAGTTTTCAAAACAGCCAGATAAAATGAACACCAAATGTAACAAATATGTAATTAGTATCAACCAGCTTGTTAATAATCGTAGCTTTTAATAAAATTTATAGTTGAAATTGTAATGTGCTAAAAGCTTAAATTTTGCAGATAAAGTTGAATTTGCAATATATTTATAAAATATGACATAAGTGTCAAAATGTAATAGATCGGACAGATCGGAAATACCCGAGTCTGACCCGAAGCGATCTCAGACATATTAAAAACAAGGCATTTAACAATTAGAAGGCTTTCATATCAATTACTAGACGTTTCAGATGGAAAATAATTCATACTCTCTCTTGAAATTTAGCTTCCTATAAAGTAGGACGTTATGTAGCGTGATTCCTCCAAAAATATTATAATTTTCAGGTATATTAACTAAAATAACAGCCAAATTGTATGCTGAAAATCAAAGACCATTGTTAAATACGTAGTAAGTGAAGTTTATGTAAAAAGTATTATAATTAAATGGAACGAGCATACCTCATTATTGCTACGGAAACCATAACACCTTAGCTACGAAGGAATCCCATTGATTTGGAGAAGATTGATTCGAGATTGTCTACAGAGCCAAATTAAAACTTTGCAAGAACAATACACAAATACTATCATTGTTAAGCATGACAAATGTCAATGGTTATATGTCAACAAAGGAGTGACAGCTAGAGTGAAAATAACAGATACCAAACATTATAATAATAAACAGTTTTTCTTTGAGAAATGTCAAGTGTATAAAATTCACGAATTTTCAATTGTTGTAGTTAAATCTAATAACATGCATATAAAGAGAGCACTCCATTAAATTTAGTTGATAAATTCTTGTAAAGAGTACTAATAATTTAATTTCAATAAAAATATGTAAAGGTTTAAAAATATTGTATATTTGAGAAACAGAAAATTTATACTATTCAAATATCAATCATAAAAGATAAAGTTAAACTTGGGAGAAATGGTTCTTTTTAAACCGTAGATATATATATATATATATATATATATATATATATATATATATATATATATATATATATATATATATATATATATACACGTGTGTCCCCCGATGGATTGAACAACAGGGAAAACATTTTTATTTGTAACTTTACGAAAAAATGTCATTCTTTATAAATTTTTTTGCTTTTCTCAAAAACACCAATTCTGGAAAAAAACTAACAAATTTATTTAGAAGCTGAGAAATTTTCAAGTTTCATTTTTTTGATTACATCAGATTATCCTGTAATCTTCCATGACAGCACGTCTTTCTTGACAACCTAATAAGTAAATAAAGTTGCTTGTCATTGGTTAATGTCATTACATATTTTCCAATCTTTGCTGAAATATATGTGTGTGTGTTTCGTTTCTTTAACGTCGGCCTATTTCCCCGACTATGGCCAACCACCGACGCCAGAAGCAGTTTCACCTCACTATCCTGGAAATTTTGCCGAACCCCTGCCTTTCTGTAAGGAGGGTAGGGATCTTTAACGTGCCCAACATCGCATGGGCACGGGACCGATGGCTTTACGCCACCTCCGAAGGGCGAAACGTGCATACACTTAACTTGCTTAAATACAATGCCAGAACCTCGGTTGATGTTAATTTTACAGTTTGTACTAAAAAAGTGAAAGGAGTACCCTGGGATCGAATCAAGTACCCTTCGGTTCAGAGGCACACGTTCTTACCCCTGAGCCACCGAGGTTACTGATATATATATATATATATATATATATATATATATATATATATATATATATATATATATATATATATATATATATATATATCTATTAATTCATAATTATGTTACGCAGTTGGTACAATTGCAAATTAAATTCTGTGTTTAGAGTATTAGTATATGCAACTATAAATACACATACTTGCAAAGCAAGTAAAATATTTAGTATTTAAATGTTTTGATGTATTTAAAATCCTAAAATTAGAGGGATCTCTAGTTAACATAAATAGACAGAAAATAAAACACAGCTCAACACATATACAACTAGAGAAATTTTATTTATTTATAAACTACATTTAACAATAAACAGCCTCACTAAGATTACATTTTGAAAAAAAAATAGATACTTAAAAAATAAATGGCTACGAATACATACACTATACATATTATATCATATATATATATATATATATATATATATATATATATATATATATATATATATATATATATATATATATATATATATATATATATATATATATATATATAGTCTTAAACTGACCTCGGATATGGGTTCTGGTTCTATGGGCTCTACTTCGCGCTTATTTTAAAAAAACATTTCGAAAATCGTTACTTTTGTATAAGCGAAATGGTCTTTATAAAAATTCGCTAAAAGCACATTCATCTTGTACTAAATTACCAATTTACTCGCAACTATCAACAAATAAATTAAATATTCATGATTTATTTTAAAATACAGATCTTCAAAAAGAGAGCCGATATTTTTTTCAGAATTATAGGACGATAATACTTTAGCAACGTAGCGTATACCTTCAATTAACATAACGATTCTCAACCTGTGGGCCGCGCAAGCATATTGAGAAAAAATGAGAAAAAATATATTATTAAAAAAATTATTTAACTTACCAGAAGAAAGGCAATAGAATACACTTATATAAGATTATCTCAGTACTGCACAATGTATTCAATAATTAACTTATCAATATTAAATTAAAAATAAGATTAGTAATCATTAGTGACTCCCGTGGGTCTGCCTTGCCAGAGAAAAGTTTTTCGAAAGAAGGTTTAATATTATAAATTGACATTCTAAGCTCTTTTTTATATTTAGCTGAGATTAATATTTTGTCTTCAAAGCAGCCACCTCAGAAACGGCTTCCCAAAGATAGGATCTTGGAAATGGTATTATTATACGAAATGCTCTTGTTTTCAGTGCAGAAAACTCATCATCCAATCCTGCCCAAAATTCAACAAGTGACTTATCACTAAATTGCCCTTTGATTACGCCACTTGCCGTAACGTCTATGGAGATTTCTTCCTCGACAGTTGAGTGACCTTTGGGAGTATTTTGAAATGGGTCCCTAACCCACTCGTAACTTGCTATAAAGTTGAAGTCGACAAGAAAATACTAAAATTTTTTGATAGCATGACTAAGTGATTTTCAATGGTTACAAAAACAACTTTCACATCTTGTTTTTTAGCGTTGTAAGTTTTAACACATTCATCCACATTTGCAAACATTTAAAGGTTTTTTTGCTTTACATTTTTGCTCAATAATTCCAGTTTTCTACAAGACGCGAGATAAATAGAGCCACAACAACAGGCTATTGTGCAACAATGTATCCTGGCCTCCTTAGAAACCGCAGTGTCATCATAATAGTGAAGTGGCGCCTGTAGGAATGCAGGCGTAAAACCAGCAAGTGCGAACGGAATATCTCCGGTGACATTCAGCATTAGCAGATCCAGGTCACCTCCAGAGACAATAGTGCCACGCCTGGAGGGGAAGACTATAAATAGGATAAGCACCGAGATAGGAGTGTTCATTGCTTGTTTCCTAGTTAGTCTGCACATGGTGTGTCAAGTATTTTAATATCACTTATATATATTTTTTTGTCTCATTATTGTATTAAGTAATCATTGTGTTTAAGTAATAATAAATTGTTTAAAAAAGTTAATTGTCTTAACGCTAAAGTTAAGTGGCGCAGTCGTTAGTATTGGTTAAGAAACCGAAAGAATATCGATTTCTAAGCGTATCGACGCCCAATAACCAATTAGAACCAAGTTACGCAGAAGTCATAGCCAAGCAGCCAAATGGGAGCAGAAACCATCATAGTATTGTAAGTTGTTTACTGCTATCCAATTTCACATTTTCCTGCCATATTTTTCAATTGTATGTGTGTGTATTGATATAATTATATGTCAGACTCAGAAGACGAGTCACAAAGCTTAGGGAATATTGAGTACAGATTGAGATCGATAAGTATAAGCGATAATATCGCAACAGTAACTAATTCAAATAATAGTAATAGTAGTAGCAACATGACTGACCAGTTCAAAGAATTTTTCTTAAAAGCTATTCCCGAATTTGACGGGCAACCAGCTAATGTAGGTAATTTTTTAAAGTCATGCGACCTCGTAATGAACCAATTTTATATGCCAAACGAGAATTTATATATGAATCATTTCTTATTAAATTACATTCAAACAAAACTAACGGGAACAGCGAGGCTTATAATTAACACTAAGATAATAAACACATGGACCGACTTGAGAAGCGCTATTGTGGATAATTTTTGCGATCAGCGCGATTCTAGTAGCCTACTAGCAGAACTATTCACCTTGAAACAAAGGAATGCGGAAGATGCCCTTGCATTCGCTAACAGATGCAGGCATATCGAACAATTACTCATATCTAATCTAATAGCTAACGAACAGAACGAAGGCGTTAAAGTAATAAAAATGAACATTTACCAGGAACAAACATTAAAAGCATTTTTAGGCGGAATTAGGAACCCGTTAGGTCTAGCTCTTAGAAGTAGGTCACCAGGAAGCATAGAAGACGCCCTAAAGTTTGTATTCGCAGAAGAAAACTTCGATTATAGGGACAAAACAGTACAAAAAAATTTTAATCAGAATAGGTCAGACGGACAAAAATTCTTTCCAAGACAAAATAACGCACCGTTTAACAATGTGCAGTTTCAACGACCGTTTCAACCTAATTTCAGACCTTTTCAACAACACAATAACCAACAACATAACCCAACAAACTTTCAACCTAATTTTAGACCATCTCAGCAACAAAATAGACCGCAATATAATCAAACGAATTTTCAAAATAGACAAAATCCGCAAATTATGAATATAACTAATTTTTCAAACAATTTTAGACGACAGAATTTTAATAACCCACAGGGACAAAACCCTATAATTAACAATAGGAACTATCACGAGCCAATGGAAGTAGACAGCTCGAATACGAGATTGTCACAAAGACGAGCAGCCCCATTACATAATACAGAGTTTAGCGATTACAACGTAACCAACGGGGGTTACGAATCAAATAGCATAGAATACGAAACAAACGATACAAATTACGCAAATTATGAGGCAAGCCAGGGAAATTCACCTGCTGACGAATACGATAACCAACACGGAAATTTTCCCATCGCGAGCACCTCCCAACACGACACGTAGTCGATGTACTTAATATTAATGATTTAAATAGGTTACCATATATAGAAATTAAAGGAATTAGAGGAAAATTATTGATAGACAGCGGATCGTCGAAAAATTTATTAAACCCAATAATAGCCCATCAAGATTTCGCAAACAAAATAAGGACACAACCATTCATTATTCGGACCCCGCACGGAACTTCGACGCACTCAGAACGCATAAATATCACCCTTAAATCAATTTCGAACAAGGCACAAGAATTCTGCCTTTTCGACTTTAACCCTTTATATTCAGGTCTCATTGGGATCCAATTCCTAAGGGACAATGAAGCCAGAATAGATTTTAAAAATGAAGTCATGCATCTAGGGAAGCAAATCATTAAAATTCAATACCCTCAATTAAACAATGTCAATCAACCGGCAAGAATAAAAGCCAAAGCAGATGGTTCACAAGACCCAGATACTACAGCCACTGCAAACAGTATCATAACAAAAGAGTACTTCAATTGTAATGGAGAACTTGAACTCGTAAATTACATGTTAGCGCACAAGGACGAAGATTATGAAACACCGCAGAACCTACAGACTAGCCGATTACGTAACCAATATAAGTATCACGTTACAGATGAACGTAAGCGCAGCTCAAGGACGCCTACTATAACACAAGATAATGTTATATCGACAATTCAACCATATAATACGAATACTCGACATACAGGGAGCGAGCAAAAACAGATTAACTGCGAAAACATTATAATGGAACAAATAGACGTAGATTATTTAAACGATGAGGAAAAACAGTTGTTATTTAATTTGTTATCAGAATATAAGGACATATTTTTAAACAAGGACGAACCATTGACGCACACAAATGCTATAAAACATAGAATAAGGACCATTGGCGACATACCAGTCCATTCTAAATTATATAGATATCCATACATACATAAACCGGAAGTAGATCGACAAATAAATGACATGCTAAGGCAAAAAATAATCAGGAAAAGTCACAGCCCATACAGTTCACCCATTTGGGTCATATCAAAAAAACTAGACAAGTCAAATAAACAAAAATGGAGGATTGTAGTGGACTATAGGAAACTAAACGAGAAAACAATACCGGACAGACACCCAATTCCCAAAATAGATGAAATACTGGACAAAATTGGACGAGCTCAATATTTCTCGACAATCGATTTGATTTCTGGATATCACCAAATTGAAATGGACCCCCGGGACATAGAAAAAACGGCGTTTACCACCGATACGGGACACTGGGAGTACACTAGGAAGCCGTTTGGGTTATCAGGGGCTCCAGCGACCTTTTCCAGGCTCATGCAGAACGTGTTAGAGGGTCTAATTGGCCAAACATGCCTTGTATACATGGATGACGTCATAGTTTTCTCCACGTCATTACAAGAACACATAGAGAAACTAAAACTGGTATTCGAACGTTTCAGACAAAGCAACTTAAAGATCCAGCTAGACAAAAGTGATTTCCTAAAGAAGGAAGCCGAGTTTCTGGGACACGTTGTAAGCCCAGACGGGATC
Organism: Tillus elongatus; assembly: GCA_964006375.1. Taxonomy (NCBI): domain Eukaryota; kingdom Metazoa; phylum Arthropoda; class Insecta; order Coleoptera; family Cleridae; genus Tillus; species Tillus elongatus. The sequence goes on from OZ023267.1 coordinate 77,842,924, forward strand.
CGTCCGAATCCGAGGAAACTAGACGCAATAAGGAAATTCCCGATACCAAAAACCCAAAAAGAAATTAAATCATTTTTAGGACTAGTCGGATATTACAGAAAATTTATTGAAAATTTCGCACACGTCACGAAACCACTAACCAAGTGTTTAAAAAAAGAATTCTAAAATAGACGTTAATAACGAGGAATACATTGGTGCCTTTAACTCATGTAAAGACATTTTAATGAATTCACCCGTGCTTAACCACCCGATTTCTCTAAGGATTTTATACTAACAACCGACGCTTCAAACGTGGCGATAGCGGGCATATTAAGCCAAGGGGAATAAACCATAAAAATGACGAACAGACAATAGCACATCTAAGAAATTTACGTCTTGCAGGTTCCTTGCCACAGGAATAACAGCCCAAATACAAGACTTGACGGACAATCCAGGTATGCTGCCAAAGAAATTAGGTACAGCATACACAGAGACTAGCAGCTGGAACTTGATACATATACATGACCTGACACAACTACACGAAGACTATAACCAAATAAAAAGACATTACATAAACACAGTTACGTCTATGACAAAAGATTACCACGACGAATACCATAATTTTATACTAACATTAAATTTTACTATAGATAATATAGACGATACATTTTATAGGATATTCTTAGAGAGAGATAACATCAATGAGAGACAGAGACGGGGCATAATCAATGGGCTAGGATCGATATTTAAATCAATAACTGGCAATCTCGATTCACAAGATGGCGAACGTATATATCAGGCAATAGAAATATTAAGTACAGACCAAAACAAAATTCATGATCTTTTTAAATCGCAAAATTCGGTAATGCTAGAAGCAATCGGAGAGTTCAATAAAACGATCGTAGGGTTGAGTCACAATCAGAGCACGATAATAAATAGAATAAACGAGTTAGGTAACACAGTTGATAGCCTTAGGAGCGAACAACTAACGCACTATCATCGCATCAAAATCCTAGAGCTGCTGACCCAGCTTGGACATTTATTGAATAATATTCAAGAATTAGCACTCACAACTGAGAATGCAATCACTTTTTCAAAATTAGGAATTTTTCACACATCCATATTAAAACCAAAATTTATAATAAAAGAAATCAATAGAATACAAAAATACGTAACAAATGCCAAACTAATACCAACCACTGATCTGAATCTGTATGAAAAAATATTCAAAATAAAAGCAGTACAAAATAAATTCCAAATTATATTTCAAATAGAAATACCTCTAGTTGAAGAGTCAGAATATGATTACTATCGGTTATACACATTACCTGTCCCAAAAAATCCACACACCTTTACCATGATAATCCCTAGAACCAAATACTTGATCCTAAGCAGTAAACAATATGCCTTTCGAAATGAAGAATGTCAAAATTTAAAGAACAAATTATATTTCTGCCAAGACGACAATCCAACAGCCATGAATGATCAGAACCCATGTGAAATAAAACTAATAAAATTTCAAAAGCCTATCGATAATTGTAACCAAGAATTAGTCAAAATTAAACAAACCACAGTTTCGAGATATGGAACCAGTCAATACATCATCTTAGCGCCAGAAGAGACAAACGCCAGAATAACTTGCCAGGAACAAGAGTGGACCAATATCATCAAGGGTACCAAATTGGTCAACCTCCAACCAAATTGCCAATTGAAAGTAGGAAACAAAATTTATAAAACCGGCCCCACTACAGCGGAAACACAACAACTATTCAATCTCCCCAAATTAGAAACCACCACTACGAAGGAAGAAACAAATTACGAAAAGGTACCCGAACTCAAATTAGACAACGTACAGCTGCATAACATCGAGCAGATCCAACACCAACTCCAAAACATTAAGAAAAATATACCAGGCCGAATGGAACTACCATTACATCACCTGAGTATATGGACCATATTATTGTACGTGGCTATTTTAACCGCCATCATAATGATAGCCGTCAAATGGGGAGTCATAAGAAGAAGAACCACTAGGAGAACTACGAAGATCAACCCAAGAACCGACAAGGGAGAATTGAAGATCAACCCAGGAACCACCGAAGCCGGATTTCCCTTGAAAATCCGGAACGAACCGTAGCTTCGTTCTTCAAAGGGGGGAGGAGATAAATAGAGCCACAACAACAGGCTATTGTGCAACAATGTATCCTGGCCTCCTTAGAAACCGCAGTGTCATCATAATAGTGAAGTGGCGCCTGTAGGAATGCAGGCGTAAAACCAGCAAGTGCGAACGGAATATCTCCGGTGACATTCAGCATTAGCAGATCCAGGTCACCTCCAGAGACAATAGTGCCACGCCTGGAGGGGAAGACTATAGATAGGATAAGCACCGAGATAGTAGTGTTCATTGCTTGTTTCCTAGTTAGTCTGGCACATGGTGTGTCAAGTATTTTAATATCACTTATATATATATTTTTGTCTCATTATTGTATTAAGTAATCATTGTGTTTAAGTAATAATAAATTGTTTAAAAAAGTTAATTGTCTTAACGCTAAAGTTAAGTCGCGTTAACTTTGTCACTCGTATCCAACACATGTGTGTTTGCTCCTTGGAGTTGAAGATTAAAGCTATTTATTTTCTCGAATATGTCGACCAAGTAGCTCAATTTCATCACAAATAAATCATCTAGAAACTTCTCGGCTTCCGGTCGGTTTTCTTCTGAAAAAAATCGCGATTTCATCTCTTAATTTATAAACACGTTGCAAAAATGTCCCACGTGATAACCGTCTTGCATCGCAATAAAATAGTAACGCTCAATGGATTGCACCCATGTCTTCACAAAGTGTAGAAAAGATTCTTGATTTTAGGGGTTTCATTTTAATATAATTTATTATGGTTACCACCGTCGCCGTCGTGAGCACAATATTCAGATCACGAGCTTCTTTGTGCAAATGTATGCAGATACACTGTGAATATTTTTGTCTTACAAGTGCTTGTATACTTTGGAATCTTTCAGACATTGTACGAGCAGCATCGGTGCATATTCCGATGCAATTTTTCCATTCTATGTTTGCCTCGTTTAAAAAAACATTAGGATGGCAAATAATGCAAGTGCTATTGCTTTGAGTTCTATTGGTTTTTATAATAGTAGTTCTACTGATATACCATCACAAAATCGAACATAGACAATTAAATAAGCATCTTTATTGCTATATGTTGCCTCATCAAGCTGAATTGAAAAGAAAATTGTCACGCACCTCCCCAAGAAGATGATGCTGTACATCTTCAGCTATATCACCAACTAGACGGGCAACAGTATCATTTGATAGAGGTACTGACTGCAATTTTTTGGCAAAATTATCTCCAAACATAGTTTCTACGATCTCAACTGCAGCTGGCAGAATAAGATTTTCACCAATGGTGTGATGCCTTTCCCATCTAGCTATTTGATATGAAACTGTGTAAGAGTAAGTAAAGCTTTTTTATACACAGACGAAGTTTTTTAACGATTTTTGCTTTTCATAAGATTTTAATTGTAGTTCGAAGAATTCTCTGGGTTTTTTAACGTACTCACTATAAATCTTTTACAAATAACTATTAAAAGTTTATTCGGTTTTATGATGTCTGCCGCAAAAACTTTTGAGCAAATGACATGGAGGGGCTTTCTTCTTCATTTACTTCTTTGTTGGTAAACCCAAACTTTAAATATTCTTGGGAATATTTTCTTGATTTTTGTTTCGGAACCACTTTCGCCCGTACACTTGTTCATGCTTCACTATCGTCAAGTGCTCGCTTACGCCCACTTAAACATTTATCCATGATTCTGTATAACTGTATGAATCTACTGCTTCTCGAATATCGTGAATTGCAGTTAACACGCAAATTACAACATACATATTCACAATAGAAAGATCGACTGGACTGAGACTGGCTGTGACTGAACGAGATGCAGCGTTTATACACGCCACGCAGACGTTCTGGAATGTTCGAAACAAATAGGAACTTCTCGCGAAGCCGCAATTTAGAATTGTGATTAAAAATTGGGTCGCATTTGGCACTGTCGACTGTCATATAGAACTTACTACGACAATCATTGTCAAGCAGACATCTATAATGACAGATAAAAAATGACGTTTTTGATTACTTTACCTGACATAAGATGTAAAATTATAGGTCATAAAAACCATCATATGATGTGAGGGCTTTAGTTTACTTTGTATTGTGTTCAGTGCCTGCCTAGTGATATTTGTTTTAAGTTTAGGCACTATGCTTTCAATGAACTTGTCCAGTATTTTCAATGTACATAAAAGCTAAACCTTTGTTATGAAAAGATCAAACACACCGTATGGATATTCATGTTCGTCGGGTGCTAGACAAAGTTCTACCGCGACGAATTATGCTTCACGAAGTACAGTACCTTGTTATCAACAACAATCTTATGTCCCTCAACCTCAGCCAGCCTACAGCGTACCAGTTTTACAAGGTATGTTTCAAATCTGATTTTTTTTATAATTTGCATACATTCTACTTGGTACTTTCAACTACCTCTTGCCACTATATTTGGAGATTATTTTGTTTTAATGTAAATGAAACTATAAAATAACGAATGAAAAATATAAGTTCACACATCTCGCATTTTTTTAATTTTATTTAAAACGTTCCTGCCAAGGCAGAAGAGCAATAGTTTTATGTATAAACTAAATACATTAAACTCAAATTCAGCAACATGTAGCTTAAATAATTGACTTTTTTTTCTATCTATATGATTAAATGTAGCAGTCAATTTAAAACTTTGAATTGAATGATAATTCTACAAGAACACAGAAGTGTACACTTGTGTTTGCTGGCTTTTGCTCAAATATTGTTTATAAGATTGTTTCTACAAGTATTGAAGTATTTCTATATAATTAGGCTTGCTCTCTTGCATTGTGTTTGGATTTAAACAAATTACCACAGTATTTTTTTATAGAGATCATAGTTACTAGATTGCATTAAATTCAACGCGAGTGGGCTATTCCATTCCCTCCGCCGCGACCTTTCTATTGTCGCTTACGTCTATGGCTTAAATTTCGCCCATCAAATCCAAATCCAGCAATTGGTTTGGCAGGGCCCTTTAGTGGCTTTTTTCCGCCCAATATTGAAGTCTACTGCCATCTGAGCGAAGTCGCTTACCCGTTTCGAAGCCCCAATCTTCAAGTGTAAATTACTTCCTAGAGATCTCAGCCTCCCCCAAGTTTTGTCCGGTCACGCCACCCGCCAGTGTTTTACTCCATTTAGTCGCCTCTTCGACAGGTAGGATTTATTTTGAACCTATCCTTTTATTTCATACCTGGACCCACAGGTAATCAGAAATACCAGCGCTCATTAACTAAGGTAAAAAAAATTGAAACTACTTGCCAAGCGTTTCTAATGCGGCTGATCTCTTGTTAAGCTTGACTGTACGCGTTCGTAAAGACCCACTTGGGGCTCTTCGTTACAAGACAATATTTGAAATCTAAATGGATTAATAATGTTAAATTTGATGTGGTGGACACGAGCGTTAAACGGAGCGAGCTATAGAGACTCTACTTTTGGATTTATTCAACATATTCGATACCCTTAATAGTTAAGCCTTGTCTGATGTCTACTGTATCAAAAAAAATCATGGCAATTAAGAAAGACAACATATTAGACACTTCTAGCGTTCACCAAGTCATCACCAAGTCATCAAATTTATTGAGCTACTATTGACTTTTGTAAGTAATGACCAAGTAATCATGACGTGGTCAGTGCCAAAATTCTCCGTACTTTATTTTCTCAGTAAAGTCATATCAGGTCCGTGATAGGAAGACTTATTTGATGATGTTTTTTTTAAAGTCTAAACGTAAAAAATCAGCAATAAATTATGTTACATGGATGTATTGGGTATACAAAATGTATATAAGTAATGAACTAAAAGGCACAGGCCTAAAAAGATGGTTGGGGTTAGTAATTTAAAAGAAGAGCAGTGTAGGATCACTTTGTTGTGGTTAGCTCACAAAAAAGAAAAAAACTAATATTTCTTTTCTTTAGCATATTTTTAATATTTAACTCTGAAACCGGTAGTTTACATAAAGGTACTTCAGAAGGTAGACCTCGAACTACCACAACACCCGAAGTTAAGGAAGCGGCGCTAGAGAAATTCGACGAACCTCCCGAGACGTGTTCAAAGAAGATAACTAGAGCTGTAAATGTCTGTCATCAAACTGTTTGGTAAATTTTGGTTGATTTTTTGTTATATCCGTTTCACATGGTAAGGGTACAGGAACGACTTCTCAGCGAATGTCACCTTGTGTGAAACAATAAAGAATACGTTAGAAATATTTTTATGAGATCCCAGTTCGATGACAGGACGGGCGAAAGCATGCCTACTACGTGAAGGTGGCCATTTTCAACAGTCTTCATAAAATAGAATGTATTATTATTAAGGCCAATAATCAGCTTTATAGAAAAGATTGTAGCTTTATAAAAAAATGCTTTATATAGACATTTACTTTGTTTCGTTCAGGAAACTAAAAGAGAGCACAGGATTAAGTTTCAGTATGATGATAAAAATTAAATTTTCAACTTCACTGACAAAAAAGTTTTTAACGAAAATCTGCTAAAACTAAACAATTTTTCCCTAGAAAATAGGCAAAATCATTTTTTTACGAAAACAAAAAAGTCCTACAAAAGTGCGCTAAAATGATTTACTATAAAAGTTTGTAGAAATTATTTAAAAAATTCTTGTTTAAAAAATTTGGGAGATTTTTTCTACGAAGTCATTAAAAATATTTGTTAATTTTCATAGAAATGATCTGGCACCAAACATGTTTTTATTGAAATGCGTATAACTTTTGTGTTGAAACATAGAGATCAAAATTTTGGTATACAGTTTACTTTTTATAACGTAAACCGACATAACAATTTGGTTGCCATAACTTTCTTAATTTCGGAGATTAAACAAAACAAAAATCGGGGAAACCTAGTCCGAATTTCCTGGCTAACGAACTTGTTCAAGCCAATAACAGAAGGACAGTACCAATCAAATATCATCAAAATTAGCTTATTATTTTTTGAGTTATCGGTGTCATACATACATACATACATACATATATATATATATATATATATATATATATATATATATATATATATATATATATATATATATATATATATATATATATATATATATATATATATATAAACATATAAAACTGAAACTGACCGCGGATATGGGTTCTAAAGGTCCTCGTTCGCGCTCCTTTAACTTTTTTTTAATAGAAAAGTTGGGATCTTCCCATAAGTGAATTTTTTCAATAAAAATTCACTAAGAAAACATTAATTTTTACGAAATATCGCCAAAAATATTTTTACAAAAAAGCAGAAAACATTGTGGGAAAAGTTGGCTAAAAAGATGTTTTCTACGAAAATTCACTAAAAATAATTTTTACAAACTCAGACGAGAGCACAAACTGGTCACCCAACAAGGAACTAACCGTTTTCGACATATGTTATCCCTACAGTTTTTTTAAACGACATCAGCTGTGTGACTATTTATTTTAACGACCTAGAAAATAATGGAATCTACACTAATATCGGTGTTCTTACATGTCACGCCTTCCCTCCCAATCTCTATGAGTTCTAAGGGTCTTATCTGTATTATAGTATTTTATTACATATAATAGTAAGTAATATATGTACCAAGTTTGGTTTAAATACAGCGAGGCATTCCACAGTTACGCTGGAACATACATACAAATAAATATATATACACACACATCCATTATATTATATAGATTATTTTAAATGTTAATGAACAGAAACGAATATTGTATATTGAAGATTCCCGCAAATGCGCTTAAACTGACCTTAGGACATACAAGGCAGTTGTCGTTTTGAAAGAAAATATGTTATGTGGTTTGTCAGAAATATTTAGCTTATGAAGTCTGTCAATTGCAAGTAATTTTCTGAGATTTGTCAAAATAATTTGTCAGTTATTATAAAAAATAAGTTTATGAAAATATCACTACCCTAACGCACTTTCTGCGTACGATTTCTTACTACTAGTTATATATGATTTTTCCGTTTATCACTTAATTGAATGGCGAGAAATTATTTTTAATCTTTTTTCACAAAAAAATATAATATAGCACGTATAAATCACAAACTTTATAATGAATTAAAGTTACTACTAAAACCTCCCAGCAAGGAACTATTTCCAATAAATTTTCTCCACGTATTTTAATTAAATGATAGAGAGTAATATTTGAAACATAAATCTAGCACTTTGTTCAATATACATTTACACATTTGATGTCATATGTGCTACTTATTCAGTTCCAGAATTTTTGAATCAAGAACTTTGCCGTTTCAAATCGTCACTTTGATATTTTTATTTTTTTCGCGCCAAAAAAAGTTAAGCTTTGGCCGTAATATTTAATTGATTTTGTTTACCACACACAACATTTTAGTCTTGTGCCCTCCAATGCCACCGAAGCTTTTTTCATTAAATGTGTATAACTTAGTGATGTTTTGGTATATGGTACACGTTTTATTAGAAAAGCCTGCGGACCAAATTTGGTTAACATAACTTTGTTATTTTTCGAGACAGAAAAATTTTTCAAAAAAAAATTTGAAATTTACCCGAAAAAACTAGTCATATTTTACCGGCTCACGAACCTATCCAACCCAATTTTTTTTAAATGGGTTTATTATTTTATGAGTTATCGGTGTGATAGTATTATTATTATATACTTATATATACAGGGTGTGCCAATTAAAGCTAGCCACCTGGAAAATATCGGAGTTAAAAAAAAAAGAAAAAAAGCCGAGGTACGTCGACTTTGTTTTCAAGGGGGACACATGATGGCGTAGGTTTTTTTTTTGGTGTCTTGGAACCCACCCCTGAGGCAGGGGCGTAAAGTACCCTTAAATTTTATATGGCACCCTATGTTGGAAGCTTTCTTAATTCTGCTCACAACAACATACGACTTTTTAAATTTTGGTTGAGATGTGGCAATAAAATCATCAATTAAAGAATGAAACAAAATATCAACGAAAGAAAGAATATTATTTAATTAAATGTTCAAATAGTTTCCCCCCAGTTCCATAGAATTATAACATCTTTGCTCCACTTCCGAACGAACATTTCGAAGCATTTCGGGCGTTATCTAACGATGTTTTTTTTAACAATTTCTCGGTCAAAATATCTTCTTTTATCATTTTTACTTTGTCTCCTAATAAACTTTATGAATTCAACTTTTTTACCTGTTTTACTTTAAACGAGACAAGTAATATCCCGCTAAAGCATCACAAAGACTATTAAATTCCAATTCGTGAAAATGGTTTATAGAATTGTTTAGAAGCTGAAATAATTAGTTCTACAAAAAGGACCACTGTACACGACAGGCAGCACATAGCTTTAAATGATCGTCGTCCTGAGAAAAATACTTCGCATTGGTACGTCCTAGATTTAATGCACTAATTTTGGGAAACTACGTACATAATGAGGGTAATCATGTAATGGAGCCAAATTAAAGGCTCGGCAAACTTACACGTACTCCAGGAATTTATGTAGCTAGTTGCCGCCGAATCTTAAAGTGTAATAAGTATCACCCATATCTAATAAATTTGGTAAATGAACTTAATGAAAACGATTCTGTAAAGAAATGAGTGATCGTGCCAGAAGTAATCCAACCTTTTTGTACTATTTTTCCGATGAATGTACGTTCCAACTAAATGGCCAACTTAACCGCCGTAACTGCCGCTACTGGAGTGATAAAAGTCCAGGAATTTTTCGTGAAACTCATACGCAGCATCTAGGGACATTAAATGTTTGGGTGGGCATACTGGGAGACCACCTCATAAGGCCTTTTTTCCCACCGGGCAATCTGGATGGAAATTTTTTTCTGGATTTACTGGAAATGCATATCTACCCGACGATTGTGGGAGTGTGAAAATTTTTCCAGGTAGGAAATTTTAATTGGCACACCCTGTATATATAAAATTCAAACTGATTCCGGATATGGGTTCTAAAGTTCTCATTTAAAAAATTGTTTTAAATTCTAAAGTCGCGATATCTCCATTAGAGGAAGTCACATCTTTTCTACAAAAATTCCCTGGAAGCTGAATTAGTTTTTGTTTTGTTGCATTGCTCTATCGATATTTGAACGATAGTTCTAAGTAGCTATACAAGGATGTTTTACACGTAGAATAGAAAACGCATTAATTTTTAAAAACAAAATTCTATTTATTTCTAATCTTCTCTATGCGTTACAGATTTATCAGAACGTTCAGAAAGCAATTCAGCCCCTTAAAAATATGTATTAGGGTCTTCAAACTACTCCTCAATGGTACGTAATATGACTTTTTGTCAAAAATGGTTTATATTTCAGATAACTTTCGAGCTTTGGGAAATAATAATGGTCTGATTATGCTAAATCTAAAAAATAAGGCGACCGGTTAATCAATTTAAAATCAATTTAATCAATAATTGTTTGCTGTGCCGTGAAAATTTTCGAGCGTAATTTAATTATCAACTTATTATAGTATGCTGTTATGATAGCTATACGCGTAGGAAATCTAACAAAAAAATCTAACAAAACTATCCCATCTTTTTCCCTGAAAACTCACGCAAGAACCAACTTCAAATATAAGACATCAATGTTTTTTCTACAACTGCTTTCTAAGTCTTTCTGCTGCTACTTATTGCCCTCTGCTGGTGTTTTAATTGTTCGCATTGGTTTCTGTTCTAAAGACTTATGCAAGCATGACAAATGTTTTTAATGATAATTATTCTTGTAAGCCACCTATAAGTATTTTTATTTAAATTATTAGATGACACTAAAAACTCTAGATGGTTCTTGATAAAGGATCTCACTTCAATTTTTAAGTAATGTAGCAAATAAACATAATTTAAAAACCTTTTGTCAGACGTGCCATAATTTAATTTTACAGGAACTCCTTGCAACATCGTAGAATGTCAGTCAAATGCTGGATACTCCCAGTCACCTCCTATATTCTATACTCCTAATGCTTACCCCCAATCTGTGGACCCGAATGCTGGAATACCAAATCAAAACTATGTCCAAGAAGTTGCTTATGACACAGAAGACTACTGCCCTTCTTGTGGACTGGGCATCTTAGAAACCAACTATACACAGCCGGGCTGGCTACTATGTCTTTTCTGCTTTCCGTATGGTATTCTATGTTGTCTCGCTCTGAAAGAAAGAAGGTGTATGAGTTGTGGATATATATTGCGTGGGTAACTAAATGGTGCATGTTTAGAAAATTGTGGATATGTAAATATAAAGTTTATAAGATTTTGTATTCCTTTTTTTTTTGAGAAAAACTTACACATTTTTCTGCCATTCCCTCATTTCTAAATAACATAATTGGCTAAGTTGGCGCGTAACTTTAGAAAAACATGAACATTTTCATTTATTGGATAAGTATAAAAAATCAGCTATAAGAACTACAGACTACATGTTCAAAACAGAAGGTTGATTTTATCACGAATATTATATATATATATATATATATATATATATATATATATATATATATATATATATATATATATATAAGTGATGTTAAAAATAGTGAATACTTAGTTCTAAAACAACTGGTACTTTTACATATTATATTTGATGTTTTTTATTTAATTTATCGCATCAGAGTTTTATATTCGCTGATTGAAGGCGTTTGCAGATTGACGTTGAAACACAGAAGAAGAAATGTGCTGACATAGGAATTTTCTATCTTCACTTGGTTTAAAGATCGGTTGCAAATTCGGCTGGTTACAGCAAAATTTCATGCCATTGCACTTCATACCCGCATGTGTTTGAGTAGGTCAGGTAGTTAGGCACAACAGCTGGAGTTAGGCAATTATTTGCATTTTGAAACAAATAATAGGTACCTAGTCGCTTGCAAACCGAGATTAAGAAATAAATAATATGTATATGATGAAGTCTTCGACATGTTTGAATATCTTTGCATCTCCTACAAAACTTCTTTGAAAGAAACTGACTTGATGTCCATTTAAATGAATTTTAAGCTAAGTATAAAACTGCTAAATTTTTAAATACTTTATATCAACGACTTATATGAAAGTACTTATCAAAAATTAAACCGATAATGAATAAGACATGAGATTATTCTTCGTCGTGCTTACATCTTGGCATTTCCCACGAACTTGTTTGATGGCTGCTGCAGTTTCGGTCTCTTGGCGACTCTTTAAATTAATTTTAAACTAATAGAACGGCTACTATTTGATTACCAATATGAAAACATTTAATTGGGACCGAAATGATAATTATGACTTTAAATAATTTACTTTTACTTTCAATGCTCCCCAAATAAAAATATTAAAGTTAATAATCTTACCCAAATAGATAATAAAAGTATCCCTATCAATTTTTTATTCTTATTCTTCTGCTTCTTGTTTTCCTTGTCTTGGTTGGTACAATTATCCAAAATAGCGAAGTAAAGGTGGGTAGCGTTATGTGTTTGACGTAGTCAAGTTAACCACCAGCTTCACGAAACCACCAAGGATGGGAGGACCAGCCATTTTGTAATTTGCTGACACCAGACTTTTTAATATACTTCCATCAGAAAATTCATTGAGCTTTACTTCTGGGTTTCTTAATGCTTTTATCCATCTTGGAATGTGGTCTTCTCTACTTCTTTGAGTTTATCCTAGAATATTTCGCCTTTCTATTCGATTTCAAGCAGAGCAGCTCACCCCATGACAGTTGTTTTCTTGTGGCCCAATGTACCGCAAGTGGTTTGTTTACTTCATTTCTGGATATTTATATGGTAACATTGTCTGCAAATTCATTATTGTTGATTGGAACATATCTCTGAGCACTGTAATCAATGACCATGATATCATTTGATTGAGGTTTGAGTTCTTCTGTGTTTGCTGCAATGTCTTTGCTTGATATGGGGTAGGTTAAAATTTATATGTTTTGAGGCAATTTCTGTATTGGGTCTGGGTAGTTTATTGAAAAAAGTTTACTATTGAAACTTGTTTTTCTGCTTTGCTTTCATTGTCTGACTCATATGGCAGAGCCGGCAATTCAATAATTTTACCAAACCCATTTATCAGAGACGGAAATTCGAAATTTTTGCTTGATTCATTTATCAGAGCCAGCAATTCAAAAATGTCTTGTGACTCGTCTACAAGAGCCGGTAATTTAAAAATGTTGTCAAGTCGAATATTTATGCTCTTAAGTGAAGAACGAAATATCTAACCCTGGTAGTTTTATTGTGGATTAATTTTAAATCTAATTGTTCGATAATACCGCAGCATTTTTTCACAATTTGTCTCTGCTTTTGATGGTCGTATGTTTTTTTATTGACTCCCATGGCTTTATTATTTCTGTCGAGTATAACTGACACATGCATACTTAGGTTGTTTGTTGTATTTCAACCTCGTCCATCTTCATTAAATTTAAAAAAATATTTTACATCGGTATTTTGTCCCCTTAGTTTTATTTTTCCCCTTTGTCTGGGTCATGTGACGGCAAGGGAAGAGTATTTACTTATGTTCGTAAACACTTGACTCGTTTCTTGGCCCAGCTGCTCTGAGCTTCAGTCAGAGTATTCATTTTTTTATCCTTCTATTGATGGTATAACCGCAGTTGACTGTTTGCTTTGCTTTTGCCTAAAAAACAGCTCTTTGACTGTTTTTTTAGTTTTTTGTTTTTTCCCTGAATTGTATTTTTTCGTTTATTTTAAAAAATATAGCTCTTTGACTTTTTTGATTATGGGGACTTCCTGGGTAATGACCAGCAACGCGCAGCCTCATACGCCTTTTTTTGGCTCATTTCTGGTCAGATAAGGATAGTATCGTAAGGCACTAGTTCAAAATACTCGAAGGACCAATGAACAGGACCTAGGTGTACTTGTGACGGTAATTCGGGACTTGGTTACTGTGAGACTTGACCTAATGTAATAATAACACACTCCCTGTTCAAAAGAAGAAGGTTGATTTTATTAAGAATATAATGAAAGTGATGTAAAAAATTGTAGATAGTTAGTTATAAACCAGTTGGTGCATTCACATGTTATATCTAATATTTCTTATTTACTTTACGACAAAACAGTTTTATATTCGCCGATTTATGGTGTTCGCAGATTGACGTTGAACAGACACAGAACAAATGTGCTGACGTAGGGATTTTCTATGTTTACTTGATTTAAAGGTCGGTCGCCAATTCAGCTTGATACAGCGAAATTTCTTGTCATTGCACTTCGTACCCACAGGTGTTTGACTAGGTCACATACGCCAGCTGGAGTCAGGGAATTTTTTGCATTCTGAAACAAATAATAGATACTCAATTTTAAACCGAGATTAAGAAATAAATATTATATATGATTAATTCTTGTTCATGGTTGGACATTAAAAAAAAACTGTTTATGTATACCAAATTAAAAAGAGTAAAAAAAATCCAGTGATTAACGTAAATGAAATGCCAAACTGCCGCCATATTATTTTGCATCAAGAACAAATAACTGAGATAGTGAGAAAAATAAATCATAATCGTGTTATCATCTCATAGCAGTATAATCTGTGGCCAAGAGACAAGGCCAGAGGAGTACAATTCGCAAGGTGTGCCCCCCCCCCCCCACACACACACACACATATATATATATATATATATATATATATATATATATTTCACAGTGTAAAATAGAAACATCACTAAAATTTATATTGTGGCCAGCGTCGAGATTATGTTCAGACAAAGCGCAAGTTCTTTTTTGTAAACGTATATCACTTTTGTGCTGTGTTATCCTATCTTTAAGGACTCTGCTTGTTTGGCCAATGTATCTTAAACTACAATTATTACATGGAATACAATATACCACTCCAGACACTTTGGAAATTTCATCCTTACTTTTGAGTTTACTGAAAATGTTATTAATTGTTTTTGAATATCGAAACGTTATTTTAAAATTGGGTTCATCTTTAAATATAAACTTTAACTTATTCGAAATACTCTTAATGTATAGGATTGATATGTAAAAAAAGTTAGATGCTTCCGAACTCGAAATTATGAGGGTGTTATGTCTGTCAGATAAATTTGATACTGTTTGTAGAGAGTGTCTTGTATTGTAATGGTGATTGTTTGAACACATGTTTAAGAGTCTATTAAGTAGTTTGGGAGGATAAGAGTTGTTAACAAAAATATTATAAAATTTTCTTAAATTTTTTTCATGGAAAGAAGGATGGCATATCTTTAATATTCTATTTTTTAAACCTAATAAAAGGTTAACTTTAGTTTTAAATAAATGATCTGAATGAAAATTAATATACCTTTGAGAACTAGTTGGCTTTATATACCAATCTAAAATTATGATGTTATCGTTTGTTCTGATTAATTTTGTATCTAGGAATGGTACACCGTTATCTGTTTTCTCTTCTAATGTGAATTTAATAAATTGGTTGTAAGAATTAAAAACATCTAAAATGTGTGTTGCTGAATTTAGAAGAATACTACAAATAATGTCGTCAACATATTTTTTTAAAAAAGGAATATTGAAATTTAATTTTGGTATACATGTTTTAAGTAAATCATCTACAACATATTGTGCAATAATTGGAGAGATACAAGCACCCACTGGAGTTCCAAAAATTTGCTTATAATATGTGTTTTCAAAAACAAAATAACTTGAGTTAAAAATAAAATCAACTATTTCAAGAAATGTATTTTTTGGAATGGATGTTTCTAGAGAAATAGAAACCCATCTTTTCTCAATGCTATCTTTAAAGAGTTGAAGTGGTATGTTAGTAAAGTGAAACAATATCCAGACTAACAATTACATAATTATGTGGAAGTGTAACATCCTTTATAAAATCTGAAAAGTGAAGAGTCTCTTATGTAATAATCATTGTTGGTATTGTAAGCTTTTGTTAAAATTTCAGTGATTAGTATAGCTAATTTACTATTAGGTGAATTTATGGAAGAAATAATTGGCCTTAAAGATAAAACAGGTTTATGAATTTTAGGAAGACCATAGTATTTTGGACACGTCTGATTATATATTGTTAATTTTTTAGCCATTTCTTGTGTAATAGAATTATTGTTTTTTAATTTAGAAACTATCCTATTAGCTTTTTGTTGAAAGGTGGATGTTGGGTCTGTGGTTAATTTTTTGTAATAATTTTCGTCAGAAAGTAAAAAATTGGAAAGCTGAATATACTGATCCTTATTCATAATAACTGTGACATTGCCTTTGTCAGATCTTGTGACTATAAGGTTGTTATGTGATTTAAAAAAAGAAACTAATTTTTTGTAAAGTATTTCTAGGTAGGTGAACTTTGTTTGTTTTTGATAAAAATTTGTTAGAATATTAATTACTTTTGATCTGTATATATTCTGTTTACTAGTATTACACTGTGAAATTATGAATTCAATTTCAGATAAACATTTTGAAAGATATATGTCATTTTTGTTTGGAGAAATGCTAAATTTGTAACCTAAAGCCAAAAAATGTTTTATTTCAATAGGTAATTCGGTATCAGAAATATTTTTGATCCAGTTTTCTTGAATGTTAATTTTTCTAAAAGTTTCATTAATTAAACGGTTTAATTTAATGATATTGTTAATTTTAATTTCAATAAACTTTTTATTGTACCTAATAATTTGTCGACGTGAAAATTCACTAAAAATTTCATTCGGTATAATTGTAGATACTAACGTTTGTTGATTTTTAAATAATTTTTCAAAATGGGTAATCTGTTTATGAGTAACAGAAATTTCTAAATTAAGAATTTTGTTAACTAACCTTGTTCTAAAATTATAAAGCATATTTCCTGTTTGACCACTATCAACTTCAATCAAATTAATTACATTTTTAATACTGTTTAAAATATATATTTTAAACAGTAAAATATCAATTCAATTCATTGGAACAAACACAAACTATGATTGCCAATAAAGCTATAATTATTAGATCAGTTTCATAGAAACCTAACACTTCTCGATCACTTTTGAAATAGGGCGCCTTTGAAACGGTTAGCGTGCGCCTTTCTATGAAGCTCCACCAGGCGCAGAAGGTAGTGCCTCTAGGTCCAATCTTTTGTCAAACTTTGATTATATCGTAGGATCAGGGCGACTCGCCTTTCACTATTTGTGCAGCTTGCTCCTGAAGCAGCTTGTCGCTGCATCTTCTGGCTAGTGACTGGATTCCTTGAGCAAGAAACTCTCTACTGCCATATTCTTACCGTTGTCCAAGAGAACAAAATATGTTGGCCGTTTTCTCCGTGACATAAGATTATAGGCCGCTAGGAGTGACAAATAAAGTCCCATCCAGCCGTATAAGTCCCTTTGCTTTGGTCGACAGAAGCAATTTTTTCTGCATTGTGGATTCCGTTTCGATTTCGAGTTCTTCGCCAAGCATTTCTAGCCCGACAAGTTCCTTCGCAAAATACCAGAGATGTCGCTTGAAAGCACTGAGAGCCCCGTCGGCCACTGGTTGTTCCAAAAACTTCGTTGATGTAATAAGGAAGACTCGGTCATTCGGAGGAAGCAGAGGTTGAGGCAACTTTATATCGTTGTTGATTTTCAAGTTCTGCTTTGTTCTTTCTCATATCTTCTGTCATATATCGTTTCCTTTTTATGGCTTCTTGTTCTACAGAATTTTCGTCCCTGCTGCCGAATCTGGTGATAAATCGTCTATCTGAATGGCAAGAAAGACTTTGTCATCGTCTCCATGGCGTTCGCGGCAGCGATGTCATGTTAGATTCTCTTTGAAGATGTCCTTTTTCACTCGACAGCTGCCATTTGCAATTGTACTGCTCTTTTTTCAATTGCACATATTTTCAATAAGTGTCTTTAGCTTCCATTCTACATTGTCCTTGCGCTGTGTGTTTTCCTCCATAAACTTAGACAATAGATCTTTCTTTGATGGAAGCCGTGAGCTACATTCATCTACATTAGGCTTCCCGATGAGCCAAAAAGGATCGAAACTACGACGTGTGTTATTCGCCATTACAAAAACGCTTAGAGACTAATATTAACATTACTTGCAAGTAGAAAGGATATGCTATTATAATACTATTATAAGTTTACACTCCGTGAACAATAAAAATTAGCAATTAGATTACTGTTCTTTGCGGAATCAATTATTTGTTTATAACCATTATACGTATGTATATATATATATATATATATATATATATATATATATATATATATATATATATATATATATATATATATATATATATATATATATAGAAGTGTCCACTGTAACAGGTTGCACCAGGGTTTTTCCGAGAAGTGGTGAGAATTTTGAAAAGCCCTAAAACACGTCGATTTTGCTGCGAGGGGGGCACATTTTTAACCCCTGCAGAATATGTGGCATTGAACCCAGCGAAGGTGGCTTTCATAACTTGTATAGGGAACGTAGGTCGAGCCGAACCCTTTTAGAAAGCTCTTTTAATTTCCTATTCAAAACTGCCATTTTAAAATCTACTGTTTGGTTTTTTGATATTTGCGTTAACAACTTTAAAATAAAACGTCTAAAATAATAGTATCAATTTTGTGTTTAAGGCTGCATTACAATTAAATCGTTTTATACCGCAACTACGGCTGCTTTTTAGGATGTGTGGCTCCGGTAAAATTAAATTCCAGTTGTTACAATAAAAAAGGTGGTTTTGGTGTTTTGAAAATCAGCAATTGTATTTTTAATAGACAATTTGCATCAATTTTCCATTACATAAGTTTAACATCTACCTAATAGTTTTTCATATAAAGAACATTATTGCATGCATGAAAATACCCAAAATCATATATAGTGGACACAAAAAGTTTTTTAAAATCAAAAAATTTCGTATTATTATTATGTGACCGGGAACGTTCTAATATTGGGCATCACGTAGTTGGATCGTAAATAAAATATCGTGTTTACATTGGCCTTATGGCAAGATAAGTACGGTGACTTGTTTTTCAATATCGTGGTGAATTTTATTCGTTTATTGTGTTTCTTCTGGTTGAATAGTGTAAAGTGTGCGCAATAAAATGGGAGACAAAGATTTTCAACGGGCGCAATCAGATGGTTTGTCAAGAGTTGACTCATTTATGATGATATCATTCATCCTAAATAAAACGAGCAAAAGCTGGAAGGTATGCGTAAATAAGTCAATGCTATTTGAATAAATATTTAGCCAAGTATGTCATGTTCTTATTCATATCATTTGTAATATATTTTGCTTTGAACCAAGTCACGAATATGGCACCATAACATCAAATCTACCATATGTTTTTGATTAAACAATGGTGTCTGAAATAATGACAGATAACTAATGGAAGCAATTCCAATAATTTCGTTCATTAATAACCATAATTTTTGCCGGTTGCTAATACTAATAAGAATATGCAAGGCTAATAACTAATATGTACAGATAAACATAACTTCACCACATGGAAATTACAGCCTAACTTAACAATGTATGATAAGGATTTCAACCTTATATCACTAATATTCATTGTGAAAATAAGGAGGTACTTACATTAAAATGGCCTTCACAACATTATAAGGCGTTTTCTCCGATAATTGGATTTTTTCCCTCTATCCCGCTTTATAACTTAGCGCTATTGAGCCACTTTCGGAACAATAAGAAATAGTTTCTCTGGAATTTTTATGGTCGTATTTTTACACATTGGTACTATAGAGTATTTATATAAGTTTTATTTTCCATATTATTTTCCATATTATCAAATAAAATCACGTGCAGAATCGAATATTTAATCAATAATTTGCAACACAGGTTGTAAACACATTGAAGCAAGTTCATTGTTAATTTGTACTGTCCCGTGGCTTCACAGATCATGGCGGCAAAATAGTGTGTTTGAAATCAGTTATGAAATTCGCATTTTCAAATATTTTTTTCATCCTTATTTTTGTAGGATGTGAAATGAAAAAAAAAGTCATCTTTGTGCAATGTCTATTAGATGTGATAAGAAAAAAAACATGCAAATTGTCTATTTACTAATAACTCAAAATGACCACTGTTGGCTTCCATAATATAATACAGTCTGCGATCAAATTTTCTTTTGATATTTTCCAATATATTCGGTGTTATTCTATGACATTCAGTGATTATCCCCATCAGTTCCTGCAGATCTTTTGATTGAGTTCGACAGACCTTGCTTTTAAATATCCCAATAAAAAGTCTAGGAAATTGAGGTCTGAAGATCTAGTTGGCCATTTAATAAGAGCTCTCCTTCATACTCACTGTCCTGAAACAAAAACAATAGACAAACTCTAATTACAAACTAGTTTAAATCTAGGAACATGATTCGTGAATTTGCAACATTGCATCTCCTTTAAATGACCTGTTATATTTAAATCAAATACCAACCTACCTGTGTAATGATTATCCAAAAAGCTAATTTATGAGCAGGAGTTATTGGTAACCATCTCATAGGCCCGTTTTCTCTGTCAGGAAGCCTTCGCGGATAGCATTACCCTAATCTCTTCCAACAACAACTACCTGTGTTGCCAATTGCGTTAGGGAATTAATGTTGTACATGCACGAGCTCCTGCTCATATTAGTGTATTATTCACGAGCATTTATATGCAGTTTATCCTAATCGTTGGATAGGTTGTAGAGGACTTTAGCAATGGCGTTCAAAATACCCCGATCTCAAATGTTTGGATTTATTTTTGTGGGGTCATTTTAAAACTCTGTTATATGAAAATCCCCGTAACACTTTGAAAATTTCAGAATAATAATAGGTGTCTCGTGTGAAACAATACGAAATACACCAAGAGTATTTCGATGAGTGCCCAATTCGATGCTCAAATGGACGGAAGCATGCGTTCTACGTAAAGGTGGTTTTAGTGAATTTTTGTTAAGAGAATTCACTAATAGAGTAGTATCGATAGTGAGACTTTTGGAAAATTTCTTCAAATGAGCACGAATTAGGGCCCCTAGAACAAAAATCCAAGCTGAGTTAAAAAGTTTATATATATATATATATATATATATATATATATATATATATATATATATATATATATATATATATATATATATATATATATATATATATATAACCGATAACACAAAAAACACTTCACCAGTCAAGACCAAATTTGTCAGTTACCTTAATTTTGTTAATAGCTTGGTTGAGTTCGTCAGACAGTTTTGACACTCAAATACTTTTAGAAAAAAATGAAAAAACCTTTTGACAACGCAATATCTTTTAAATGACTAGAAATATTAAACTAAAACTTGACAAGCACCTACACATTGTACAAGTGGTCGTACCTACCAAATTTGAACTCAATTGGTTCAGTAGATCTGGATTATGACTAAATAAAATATTAGTAATCTACTATATGACCTGAAATTACCTCTAAAAGGGTGCCTATAATGTTAGACAAGGTCAGACAGATAAATCAGGGTTCCGTTGCCATTGCAAATAAAATCTCCAAATTAAGTTATAAATGGACAGGCTACGAAAATATGTCACAATAAACAATCCGCGGGGCTGTTATTTACGAAAACTCTCATCTTAATCTGTAGATATAAGAAAAATGTAAATAAATAGAAAATTTAATGAAAGTGATCCCATTTGTTTAAAATCAATCTAGAACTACGATTTATTATATTATATTTTTATTATACATATAAATATTAAGTTTCCTATTTTCACGGTATTTAAAAGCCATCCCCATATGTCTAGTTTAATCTGACAACACCACTATTTGTCATTTGTTAGCTGACAGAAGTCATGAGAGAAACATGTACGTTCTGCGCATAACCTCGAATTCGACTCCGATAATACTTTAGAATCTCAGAATATAAAACAACTACCCATATTCAAAGGTTAATACAAATAGTTGGTAAATAATAACTACACTTTTAATTTTAAGATAACTTAATCAAATGCCTTCGGGCGTCGACTGTGACTGTAGTGTATTATGATTCTAACATCCAATCAAACAAACAAGAAAGTGGTTGTGTAAATCAGATTCAGGTTCTTAATCAATGCATGTAGGTACTGAAACAAAATTATTTCAAGAAGAAATATATCTACCTCAAACTAATATAAGTGTAATACCTAGGGTATCTAGGTACTTATGGTTTCTTTACTCTTAACTTTTACTCTTTATGGAACATTTGAAGTAAATGAAACTAGATAATATCATAAAGCAGTTTAAATTACATATATAATCAGATGAACAGTGTAAATTATTGAAATTATAATTTCAAAATTTTGTACTGTTTATATTTATTTCATTTTCAAAAAGTATGGATAAAGTAATAGTAAATAAGTGTTGAAAAGAGTTTAGGTGCAACAAGTGCGTTATGGTAGCGAATTTTTTTTTAAAATATATCAAATAGTGATAACTCAATTCCCCTTAAACTAGTATCTTAAGTGTTGATACACAGTAAAACACATATAAGGGCAGCGTGGGTACTAGATTTGAAAAATAACTACAAATTTCTTTTAAAAACCCTTTTTTGTTGTTTGGTTTGAAAAAACTGGCTCGATTAAGTTGACTAAAATGGATCGTCCAAGCGATTATTAAGGAAACATACTTGCCACGTTTATAATTTAGCAGGTGCATTCCTGTTGGAAATAAAACTTAAATTTTCGGTAGATTCGCAGTTTATCACACGGGCGACTTTTAGAAAAAAATTCAGAAACATCCTTATAACCCTTTCTGGATGCACGTACCATAAGAAAAATTTCTTGCAAACGGTCCCTAAGAAAGTTACAGGACCAGGAATGAATAGAGGTTCTGGGCAGGGAAGAAGATAAAAAGGAAATGTGAGCAGAAAATTCGAAGAAACCAGCTTAGTTTGACGTCTGTAAGCTACCTTTCACCCATTTTGCAGCTATACTTCTTTAAAATCCTGTATACTTCGCCCAGAACCCTTAGTCACCGCAGGTCCCGCAACTTTCTTGGGGGTTGTTCCGAAGAAATTCTACTTGTTTATATTGTTCCTGTTTATGCATTGAGGATGGTTGTAGGCATCTAGAAGGGGGAGAGGAACTTCCATGACGAAGTCGCGACTCAAGATTTTCAATTTATGTTTAAATTGTCACCTTTCATTTGTTTAAAATATTTTTCCAAAAATGAATTTGAAGTTGCCTTGTTTGTCAAGAGCTACAATATTTTCTCATTTAAAAAAGTATGTATACAACAACAGTAAATAAGCGATGAAGAGGGTCTGGGTGCAGCAAGTACGTTGTGGTAGATAATTTTCGTAAAAATATTTCAAATCCGATAACTCAATTTCCCATTAAGCTATAATCTTCAGTCTTGAGCCATAGTAAAACCAATGTAAAAAACCTTTTTGTTTATTTTGTTTGCAAAAACTAGTTCGATTGGGTTGACTAAAACAAAACCATCAAAGCAATTAATAAAGAAAAATACTTGCCATATTGATATTTTGGCACTTACATTCCATTTGTTAATGCTTATTTTTTTTTTGGAAAACTTTTGTAACTATCATGAAATTTGTAACACATTTTTTTAAAGCGACTTGCAGTATTTATATATATATATATATATATATATATATATATATATATATATATATATATATATATATATATATATATATATATATGTACAAAATTTTAAGTTTTTATCTCCGTAGAAAATAGAAATTTCTTCAAGTAATCGCTTACTGGGACCTCTAAAACCAATTTCTAAGATGCACTTAAATTTAGAGAATTAGTTTAAATAATATATCTTACTAATAGTGTACAATTCTCATGAAAATTCACTACTCAAATGCACTTTCTGCGACCCAAACTTTTTTATGAAGTAAAATGCTATTAAATGTGGACTAATAATTAAATTGTTTTGATCAAAAACGGTGACGAGATAAAGGCGGACACTTTTTTATGTAGAATTGAGCAGGATAATTATAAAAATAAGCCACATGTAAAAATGTTAGTGTCGTACCAATTTTTTTGTTTAAAATATCATAGGACATGCTTGTCAGCACGCCACTGGTGGGGCTATGCAACAACTTTTCTAACCTAAATATGTGATTTTTTGTCCTATTAACGCACGTTAAAATTAGAAGTAATATTGGAAGTATTTTCGGAGATATATAATAACTATTTCTACAAACAACTTCAGCGTCCTGCATCTAAGATTTTGAGCCGTTGCGGACATGTCCTTTAAAACTTTTCTTGATAAAATTACCTGGAAATCATATTTAGAAGTAACACATGTGACTTTATGTCGCAGTAATGAATACTTACTAACAATGGAAATAATATCTGAAGTACTTTGGGACATTTTAAAAAAATAAAAATTTTTACAAACAATTTCAACACCTTGCATCTCAGAATTTAAGCCGCTGCAGACATGTAGAGGTCGATATTTTTTTTCATAAAATGACCGGACGAATCACATTCAAAAATATTAGCACATTATTAAGGTATATCCTGTGTTGTCCGACTACACAGATTTTATTATTATAAGCAATATTGTCGGATCTTGGTGTATTCTGATAGTAAAAAAGTTGAATTCGGCTTTCTTTTGTTGCATTGCTTTAGCGGCTTTTAAAAAGCTAGTTCTGAGTAATTATACAAGGAGGTATTGAAAAGTATTTAGTCGGCAATAGAAAACGCAGTGCTTTTTGAAACAAAATTAAATTTTTTAAACATAACCTCCTCTAAGTCTTACATATTTAGCAAAACGTTAATAAAGAAATTATAAACCCCTTAAAAATCTGTATCTTTGTCTTCAAACCAGTCCCCAATAGCACATATTATGTTTTTTGGGCTTTGGGAATAATAATGGTTGGATCGCACTATATCTGGAGAATAAGGCGTGTGGTTAATCAATTTGAACTTAATTTTATCAATTGTTGTGCAGTCAACAAAAATGTTCTCGTGGAATTTGAGTAGAACTCATTATAGTATGTTGTCGTGACAGCTATACCTTGTTCTAGCAAATCTAACAAAACTACCCCATCTTTGTCCCAGAAAAAGGAAGCAAGAACCAACTTTTGTCGCGGATATTAGCTCCTGGAAAATCGGAATGCTTTCACTTTCGATTGCTCTTAAGTGTCTCCTGTTTTGACTAAAATCAAAAAAGTTTGATGTGATAAGCCTTCTTCAAAACGATGCTGCTTTTCCTTTCACATTGCTAAACGACGGGTTTCTGATCAGCACTTTAGCATTTCGCAATTCAATTCGTCAAAAGCGTTCTCAATCCAAAGTGATGATGAACAATGTGAAACACACGTTCATAGGAAATGCACAATGTGTCCGCTATACGTTTCAACCCAATTTATCGATCTTCTAAGATCATTTTGTTGACAGAGTCAATGTTTCCTTGAGTGGTGTCAGAGACTGGTCTTCGACAGCTGGACTTGTCTTGAGCATTTGATCGCCCTCTTTTAAATCCCGCAACTAAGTTTGTAATAGTAGCATACGGAGGATATTGATTATCTAAGGTTTCTGCCGTGGCAGCAAAAATTTATTTTAATGATAATCCTTAAAAAATATATATTCAATAACTGACCAAAACCGTTTATTACAAAAATTTAGCCTTCAAAACTTCACCACTGTGTCACTATATAACTTTTGGTTGTCAATCTTTGACAGTTTATTAATAAAACAGTAATGTTGTTACCATAGCAACTAATTTAAAGTCTACTTACTGGAAAGTTACCAGGCTAACTAGGTATTGATATACCCTGGTAGTTAATATATATATATATATATATATATATATATATATATATATATATATATATATATATATATATATATATATATATATATATCTTTTATATTGTTGAATCAGTAATAATTGAGTGTATGGTAACTTTGCTCAATTCAGCCCGATAAATGTTTTCTTTCAGAAAATATTAGGCGTCAATATTTTTTCTACAACTGCTTTTTAAGTCTTTCTGATTCCACTTATTGCCCTTTAGAAATGCTTTGATTTTTAGCAAGCACTTGTTTTTATCCTTAGGACATATGCGCGCGTGAAAAGTGTCTTTATTAATAATCAATCTTGTAAGCCACCTTTAAGAATTTTTATTAAAGTTACAAAATAACACTGATAAGCCTACAAGGTTTTGGACAAAGAACGTCACTTCAATTTGATTTTCTAGTAACGTAGTATATAAACTGAATTTAAAAACTTTCTGTTAGACGTCCCATAATTTACTTTTACAGGAACTCCCTGCAACATCGTAGAATGCCAGTCAAATGCTGAATACTCCCGGGCACCTCCTATAGTATATAACCCTAATGAACTGACGTATCCCCAACCTGTGGACCCGAATGCTGGAATACCAAATCAATACTATGTCGAAGAAATTCCCTATGAAACAGAAGACTACTGCCCCAGTTGTCGACTGGGCATTTTAGAAACCAACTATACAATGCCAGGCTGGCTGGTATTCCTTTTCTGCTTTCCGTATGGTATTCTATGTTGTCTTGCTTTAAAAGAAAGGAAGTGTTTGAGATGTGGATATATAGTGCGTGGATAACTAAATATTGCATGTGTAAAACATTGTGAATATGTAAATACAAAATTTATAAGATTTTGTATTCCTTTTTATTTTTTGAGAAAGACTTACACATTTTCTCTTATACCCCTATTTCTAAATAATATTATTGACTAACTTTTAGATTGTACGGTGTCTCAGGTAAAATAATCCTGACGCTTATCATTAGAAAAACAAGAACATTTTAATTGATGCATTTATTGAATGGTGCATACCTATGCATACCCAATTTAAGGTTAATGAACCAGTTTTAATTTACACAAAATTATCTACATAAATTAAGTTGCCAAAGTGCCGTCATAATATTTTGTATAAAAAAAATAATAATTGCAATAGTGATAAAAATAAATCATAATCATGTTATTATCTCACAGCATAAGGTAGTTAATGCATATTTAAAGCTGATATTGCCTGTAGATGGCGCCCCGTACGCCACACCATAAATGATTATTATATTATTTTTCCAAGCCTAAAAAAATGTCTCGCTATAAAATTTGAAACACGTCTGACCAAAAATTTAGAAATCTTTGCTATCACTTGTACCCCTTCATTCAAATACACCTTGTAAATATATATATATATATATATATATATATATATATATATATATATATATATATATATATATATATATATATATATATATATATATATATATATATATATATATATATATATATATATTATAAGGTCCTGGTATTTTAGCAGTTAACTTTTTGTCAGTAAACATTTATTTCTTGACCCCTCAGCATTTATTTTGCAAGTTTTCGTGATTTCATTGGCATCTAAATTTTTTATAAATTATTTCAATAAATAATTCTCATACCACAAGTGCAATGCTGATTGAGAGTTTATATCTTTGTATTTGCTACGCCCTGTATAAAATAGAAATTAAGCTACAGCTGGTGCTCGATCTAGACGAAGTAATTTAAACTGCCTTATAAAAAAAAAGAGGTTGTTTCACGTAAACTTATATTGAGGATGTCATGCTTTAAGTCACACGGTCCTCTCCTGCAAATACAATAATTTATTAGTCTGGGTCTGATTATTCCTGAAAGAACATGACAAAGGGAGTGTCGATGTATATATTTGTACTTATATCTCAAAAGTTTGAGAGGTTTAGACCATTAAGCAGAAACAGACACCCTAATATCGTGAGAAATTCTAATTCCTGTGTCATCTAGATCGAGCATCGTTACATAAAAACAAAAGAGATAAGGAATTGACAATGAAATGTAAACCTTCATGCCACCAATATGCAATAATCAATGCAAGTTATGAATATTATAATTATATACACTATTCCTTGTGAAGTAAGGTAATTAATTAGAAATCGATGTCAGGCGACTCGCAAAAAAATGTATTTGCCCATTCTCGTCTTATTTTATCTGCAGTCGTTTTTGTTTTAACTAAGGTAATTGTTACACATGCTTTGTATAGAGAATCTCGTGGCTGATTAAATTTTAAGTAAACTTAATATGTTGTAAAGTAAAAATCTAGTTTCCAGTACAAGTACAAACGGTATTGAGAATTAATTGCCGGCTGTATATGCGAATTTTTAAACTGGCAGACATAAATATATTTTATTTGCAGATTCGTGGCAGGCAGGTATATTATCTTGGTGACATGTAAAAGATGCATACAATATTACGTATGCAATTTGAAAGGGAATTGCCAGAATAATTCGGCACTGTTTAAATATATATATATATATATATATATATATATATATATATATATATATATATATATATATATATATATATATATAATGTTTTACGTAATATCGCGTACAAATAAATATTTTTGTATTATTTCTAAATTGTATTAAGATTACCACTACTGTTCGGTAGCTAAAAAGTACCTGTAATAATGCAACTTATGTACATGTACCGATAGCAATAAAAGGGCAACTAACAAAGCAGTGATGCACAGGTACACTCACAGGATAATTGTCATAAATGGAGTAATTGATTAGTAAAGTTAAGTTTTAATTAAAACAGAACGTATTACAATGTATTGCAGTATCCATAAAGTTTTTATTGTGTGGGGTATGTGATCAGGCCGTATAAGGGGGCACGTACGCAGCATTAGGTCGATAATTGTGAACATAGTTGATATCTCCTCAACCATAACGACTATGTCTGTTTTTCATTGTTCCCACGCGGAGGCGGAGCGAATTCATATAAAAGAAACGTGGATTTGTACAGACGGGGGAGATCTAGTTTGAGCTTTCAAACGGTCTGATCTCCCCAATCCCACCTTGCCCAGCAGAAAGGAACCTGTGGTAAAAACTAAGCGCCAGAGAAGCGAGCGCGTGTGTCGAGGCAGAGGAAATCTGCTGGTAATATCGGGTTTTTTTTAACGTCCTCCCTGACCAACTGAAAAAACGTGCAGTAAGCATTAAGCGCCAGAGAAGCGAGCGCGAGTGCCGAGACAAGGCAAACCTTCTGGTAATATCACGGTTTCTTTAACGTCCTCCCTGACCAGCTGAAAAAACTTGCAGTAAGCAGTAAGCGCCAGGAAAGCGAGCGCGAGTGCCGATAAAAAGGAAATCTGCTGGTAATACGCGGTTT
The DNA here is from genome assembly GCA_964006375.1 of Tillus elongatus. NCBI lineage: Eukaryota > Metazoa > Arthropoda > Insecta > Coleoptera > Cleridae > Tillus > Tillus elongatus. Next base: position 77,871,994 of record OZ023267.1, read on the forward strand.
CTTTAACGTCCTCCCTGACCAGCTGAAAAAACTTGGAGTAAGCATTAAGCGCCAGAGAAGCGAGCGCGGGTGCCGAAACAAGGGAAATCTGCTGGTAATATCGCAATTTCTTTAACGTCCTCCCTGACCAGCTGAAAGAACCTGCAGTAAGCATTAAGCGCCAGACACGCGAGCGCGAATGCCGAGACAGGGGAAATCTGCTGGTAATCTCGCATCTTTTCAAACGTTCTTCATCACTAGTGGAAAGAACCTGTGGTAAACACTTAGCGCCAAAGACACGCGCGCGAGTGTGGAAACAGGGGAAATCGGCTGGTAATATCGCGGTCCAAGCATCCTCCTTAACTAACGGAGAAGACTTGTGGCAAGCACTGAACGCCAGAATCTCGCGCGCACACGGGGATCTCCCCCGGAAATTTTCACGATTCCCCAGAGCGAAAAAACCCCGCACGCGGGCTCATTTCGAACTCGCCCCGCGTTGCCAGGAAATCCAAAGATGTGGGACCGTCCCCACACCTAGATGAAACCCCGGAGTCGAGTAGCTGTCCCCGCGTGGAGGATCTGCAGCAGCCGAGCATGACGAGAAGCAATTCAACAAACGGTGAGTGTACCTTTAAACTGACATATGCTATCGGGTGTCTCAAAATTGCACGGCCAAGAAAAGGTTTTGCGTGCCTCAACAGCGCTATTCAGGAATAGGGGTAGTATAAGGAGGCATCCGTAATATGTTGCCCAATTTAATATATTTAAACAAAAACTTGAACCCTTGAAGTTTATTTGTCTGCATATCATTTAAAGAAATTATTTGTGTGTTTGAATGTTGCCCAATTTGATATTTATAAACTAGACTTGAAACCGGAAGTTTTATGTTGTTGAAGAGATTGTTTGTGCATTCAAATGTTGCCACATTTTATATACTTGAACAAAACTTGACCCGCGGAAATTTATTGGTCTGCGCATTATTCAGAGAAATTATTTTAAATGTTGCCAAATTTGTTATATTTAAGCTAAATTTGAAATCTAGAATTTTAGTTGTTTATAGATCATGTAGAGAAATTATTTGGGCATATAAGGTTGTCAAATTCGATATGCTTAAAAACTTGAGAGCTGGGACTTTGTTTATCTGCATATTATTGTAGGGAAATCATTCGTGCGTTTAAATGTTGCCAAATTCTTTTATTTGAACTAAACTCGAAGGCTGGAATTTTATTTTTGTTTGCATATAGTGTAGAGAGAATACCTGAGCATTTAGGCGTTGCCAAAGTTAATATATTTAAACTAAACTTGAAATTTGGAATTTTGTTTGTTTATATTGTATAAATAAATTATTTTGTGCAGTGAAATGTTGCGAAATTTGATATATTTAAACTGAAACTAGAAGCCCGAAATCTTAATTTATTTGTGTATTATTTAAAGAAATTACTTCCGCCTCTGAAAGTTGCCAAATTTAATGATACTTAGACTGAGACTTGAAATCAGAAACGTTACTAGCTTGTGCAGTACTTAATGAAAGTCCGTTGCATTTGAAAACGAAATCTTGTTCCCATTTAATAATATTTAAACTGAAACTTGGAGTCGGGAATATTACTAGCTTGTGTATTATTTAGTGAAATTATTTTTGAATCTGAAACTTAAAGACAGAATTTTGTTGCTCCTTATAGTACAATTTAAATGTAAATCGTGAAACCAGAATTGCGTAGCTCCTTATGATATAATTTAAGTATTAATCATGCAACCAGAATTGCGTAGCTCTTTATAATATAATTTAAATGTGAATTGTGAAACCAGAAATATGCAGCTTTTTATAATGTAATTTAAATCTAAATCGTGAAACCAGAATTACGTAGTTCCTTATGATATAGTTTAAATATTAATCGTGAGACTATGATTGCGTGGCTCTGTATAATCAAATTTAAATTTGAATTGTGAAACCAGAAATATGCAGCTTTTTATAATGTAACTTAAATCTAAATCGTGAAACCAGAATTACGTAGTTCCTTATGATATAGTTTAAATATTTATTGTGAGACTATGATTGCTTGGCTCTGTATAATATAATTTAAAATTGAATTGTGAAACCAGAAGTATGTAGCTTTTTATAATATAATTTAAATCTAAATCGTGAAACCAGAATTACCTAATTCCTTATGATTTATATGGATGTTAATTGCACTTGTTGATATTACCTGGGGTGGTGATATTGAATCCATAGGTAAACACTTGATATACTTTATTATTTCACTAACTGAATAAACTATATGATACATTTAACTATACTACAATTACAACAGTACATGAGTACATAGCAGATAACTGACCGAGGGTGGAGGACGTGTGTTCACTGTAGCGGTTGGTAGAGAAGATAGAGATCGCTCTGTTGTTTCTTCGTTGCTGTAGATCTTGACAGCTGGCTGTTGCAGAATATAACGTAACGTTTAACTGTCAAGAGTATTTATGCAGAAACACAGAGTAGTGTTGACGGAAACACTGCGGTCGGAACCACCGCCACAATATAGTTTAAATATTTATCGTGAAACTATGATTGCGTAGCTCTGTATAATATAATTTAAATTTGAATTGTGAAACCAGAAGTATGTAGCTTTTTATAATATAATTTAAATCTAAATCGTGAAACCAGAATTATGTAGCCCCTCATAATATAATTTAAATTTAATTCTGGATCATGAAACCAAAAGTATGCAGCTTTTTATAATGTAATTTAAATCTAAATCGTAAAACGAGAATTACGTAGTTCCTTATGATATAATTTAAATATTAATCATGAAACCATAATTATGTAGCTCTTTATAATATAATTTAATATTGAATTGTGAAACCAGAATTATGTAGCCTTTTTATAATATAATTTGAATCTTAATCGTGAAGCCAGAATTATGTTGCTCCTTATAGTACAATTTAAATCTGAATCATGCCATAAGAAACACGAGCTCATTTAAACTATAATTTAAATCTGAATCGTAAAGCCAGAATTATGTAGTTCATTATAATATAATTCAAATCTGAAACGTAAAACCAGAATTATATACTTCATTATAATATAACTTAAATCTGAACCATGAAAACAAAAGTATCTAGCTCTTTATAATATAATTAAAATTTGAATAGTGAAACCAGTAACGTGTGGCTCTGTATAGCATAACACTAAATTTGAATCGCCAAACCAGAAACATGCAGTTCGTTATAAAATAATTCTGAATCCGAATTTGAAGACAAAAAGTCCGTAGCTCTATATAAGATAATTTGAACCTGAAACTTGAAATCGGAAGTAACTAGCTCTACACAATGTAACTTTAAACCTGAAACTTACAACTAAAGGTATGTCATTCAATTTTTGTGTAAATATTGAAAATGAAACTTGAAGTCAAAACAATGTGGCACCATTCTAATGCACTTTGAAACCGAAACTTGAAGTTAGGAATCTCATTGTTTTGTATGTTACCGGATGAAATTATTTTGTACCTGAAACAGACATCTTGGCCCCCCTTTGTGTATTAAACTGAAACTTGAAATGTGATTGTATGTTGTGTGCACTGGACGGTTCGGAAAAGAAAGGAAAGGGACATAAAGTAAATGAAGTACTTCCCCCGGTGTTCTGACAAATTTGTGTAATTATTCTCTTGATGTCTAGAATGACATTCAGGTGAAGTCTCGCTCCACTAAGTGCCAATTTCCGAAATAAAAGACCTGAGATGTCAGGCCAGCCCTGAAAGCTTCGCGATATATATAAATTCGGCATGAGTGCTGTGAGAGGGCAACCTGAAGGTCAGTAATTAGTTGAAAGCCTTGCGATATACGTCATAATGTTGGGTGAAGTAATAGTAGGTTTGTTTTCGTTTCCGCTTAGTCAGTAAACAGTGATCTGGCCTGAATGACAATGATACCTTTCCCTTGCGTCTCCTACAGCCTACAGGTCCTAAACAAGCTAATTTGCAAGCGGTACTTGGGTGAACCTTCTACTTCTTGACTTGCCAAACCTCCGAAAATCAAAGACCTCCAATTGAGGCTATAGTCCAAGAAGGGCTCGTGAAAACCTTAACTATGGCACAATGGTTGTGGAAAAGGCAACCCAAATGCGCAATGCGTCATTTCCTAGTGATCAATAACCATATGAGAGACGTAGAGGAAAGTGTCGGTAAGCCTCAAATATATGCCTGGGTGTGGTGTCCTGTTCTGCGGTGTTGCTCAATCAGTCCCAGAGTAATAAATCAAAGACAAACCAAAACTGAAATGTAAACCATGAAACCAGCAAAATCTAAACAATGAATATTGCAATGAAAATATCAATCTTTTATTCTACGCCACTGTGGAGACTGAGAGTGACGTCGGGGATCTCGATACACACCAAGTCATCAACCCTCCAAGCGATCCAAATTCTTTATGCTAGTGCACTCACCATATGTCTAAGATTAACCCCAGTCGTGTGATTTTTCGTAGCGAAAGGTGCCTAGATGCCTGTGCCTTCTTGCCCGTTTCACTGTATTGGTCAAATTAGAAACATTGTCAAATAAATTAAGTGTTTACGAATTATAGCGTTTTTCTCACAATGTTCCAACCCATAGCCTGAACAAACACAACCTGGTCCTAGCCCTAGATTTTCACGTCTTAATGTTTATCCTGGTAGCCCAGAAAATTAGTCATTCTTACTAAGCAAGTGTAGAGGCCTTTAAGGTAAGGTAAGTGAATACATTTCAGGTCACCCGTAGTAATTTAAAGTAGTCAGGGATTTAATTGCGTAAAATTCAACATTGCAAACTAGACTAGTATGCCTTTTCTTTAAAATACAAAGTGTTTAAATTGGGCATTACAGTATATGATGTAGCCTTTGTATATCATACGCCTGTCAATAGGTATTTGTTTTGTTTAAAAACAGGGGGGATGGGTATATTACAATATATATATATATATATATATATATATATATATATATATATATATATATATATATATATATATATATATATATATATATATATATTGTGTGTGTGTGTAACGCAAAAGCGAAACATATGTATACAGGGTGTGCCATTTAAAACTCCACGCGCCATTTTCTTCAAAACTAAATGGGATTTTTGAAAATTCTACAAGGTGTTAGATAGGGACGCGAAAGGCTTGCACTTTGCGAAAAAATATTTTTTTATCATCACCTGTAGATGGCGCTGCTGTGCATATAATTTTTTTGCTATTCATAACTTTCACAAAATTAACGATAAATTAGATATTTGAGGTTAAGTGTAGCATTGCTTGCAAGATAAAAACCTCCGTAACTTTTTTAATACAAGTACGAAACGCTGGGCTCTTGGAAATATTTTACATAATTAAATGAATACTAGTAAACCACTGTAGTCGGGTTACTGTACAACTTCCCGTTTTACCGGAACTGACTAATTAAAAAAAAAAATCAAATAGGACAGACTGTATTTGTGTACGGTCAGAATGATCATATATGTTTAGGAGATTTCTTAAATACAATCATCTGTTTAAAATTAAAATTGTAGAGAGAATTTAAAAATACTGTATGTATGTGCGTTTAAATAATTTTTAAATTATTATGTAATGTGGCATGATATTATTAGGCATCATGCGTAATACGATGACGGTATCAATTTCACCACTGCCTCTTGGTGGCGCCACCAACAACAACACAGGTTCATTATCATGGTCATAATTTTTTGTCTACCCTGTATGCACATTTTCGAACAAAAATAAAGAAAGCCCATTTAGTTTCACACAAACATACTTTTTCAATGAAATTAATTAACGATTATGCGCAAACATCATGTATTCTCGAAGGCTTCGATCTTAGTGTAAATTATGTGTATCTGTTGTAGATACTTTTTAGCACAATAAAATGTATGTTATCGAAAGAAACATTTTTATTAAGAATTCAACAACGCCATTAAATACAATAACAATTATAAAACTATTAATTAAAAAGAAATAGATAACAAAATCGCTATCGAAAAAATTGTTACAAGTTGCATTAATCTACCTAACTAAATTAATCTAAAATTAAACTGTCACTTTTGAAGCAAAACAACAACAAATAAGAGTAAGTCCTCAAAGTGTTCACCACTTACGGCAATGTATTTTCTCACTCGTTTATTAAAATTATCTCTTACCTTAAAAAATTAATTTTGTTGAGCTCTCATATCATTAACACCCTGTACGATCTTTTCCGATAATTGATGGCGGTTATTTATTTGATCTTTGTAGAACAGTGACTTTAGATAACCTAAAAAGTAAGAATCTATCGGATTAAAGTCGGGATACGCGTTGACCATGGGTGGACACTACATCTACCAATCCATCTTTGAGGGTAAATTTAATCTAAATAATTTCGCACACCTCGGATGTAATGTGCTGAAGCACCATCATACATAAACCAAGAGTCGCTCCTTAAAGTTAAAGGTACATCTTCTACAATTATGGGTAAATTATCTCTCAAAAACAAGAGATACGTTGCTCCGTGGTGGCAGTTCAAATGGTCCCACGATACAATTTCCAAGAATGCCACACAAAATGTTTATTGAAAATTTATGTTGAAAATGATGTTCGCGGATAGCACGAGGATTTTCCATCGCATAGGTATGGCTATTCTGCAATTTCGACATGCCTCTTCTGGTGAGTTAGGCTTCATCAGTAAATAAAATTTTCTTGTAGAACATTGGATCCTCTAAATAGCGTTCTCTCATAAACAGGCAAAATTGAAGTCTTCTTGGTTAGTCCTGCGGTAAAAGCTACTGAACTCGAGTGAAGTGATGCAGGTTTTCTTTGCGTATGCACTAACACGTCTCGTGCTGGTTTCCGCGTCTTCTACAATACGAACTATGAATTAGTCTTCTATAGCAGCATAAACTACACTCGGTCTTCCTGCACTTCTGTTTTTGGGATGAAATGAGCCAGTTTCACCTAATATATCGTACAGTGCGTTAAAAGTTTTATGGTTTGGTTGCCTTCTATCGGGAAAAAGCTGAAAATAGCGCTGTGCTGCTCTGCACGAACAAAAATTTATCTGGGCATCTGACATTTGTGAATTTCAAAAATCATTATCAAGCGGCATTTTAGCGCAAATAAAAAGAATTAAGTGACAATTAAAGATACTTGCTTAATGTAAGTCCATTTTGACAAGTTATAGTAAACAAGTTTCTAGTTGCTACCATAACATACTTGGGAACAAAGTAAATATAGATTTTTGGTTTTCATTGAAAAAGTACGTTTATTTTGGAAACGATTAACTTTTTTGACTTCCAAGAAGTACACCTTTTTTGTGTGAAACAAAATGGGCTTTTTTTATTTTTGTTCAAAAATGTGCATAAAGATGGACAAAAAATTCTGACCATGTTAATTAACCAGTGCCGCTTTCGGTGGCCTCACCAAGCGGCAGTAGTGAAATTGATAACGTCGGCATATTACGTATGATGCCTAATAATACCATGTCGCATTTCATAATAATATGTTGAACCACTTTCAAGATATTTGAAAAAATAGTTAGAAAAATTATATAAACACCCTGTATAATGAAAACGAGTAACATTTTACTAAGGCATATTGAGCCCAATCGCTTTATTGTTGTGCCAGCTATCAGCTCTTAGCTAATGTCCAATTAATTATGGGGCACCCTGTATCCTTGGATGTAATAGAACATGGTAGAACTAGTGTTACAGATGTATGTAATAGGACTGCTGCTTAAAAGAAAACCGTTAGAAAGATTTTACAAATCAATAAATTCAAGCCGTTTAAACCAAAGTTTATAAATATTTTGAAAGGGCGAGGTTTTGACGTACGGTTGGATTTCTATTTTTGGTTCCAAAGACAAAGAGAAGAAATTGCAAACTTTTCATACGAATTTTGTGCACAGACGAGGCTACTTTTAACTCAGGTGGGGTAGTCAGTTCACAAAACTGTAGGTGGTGGGCACAAGAAAACCCAAAGTATGTGATAGAATGCCGAGACCTATCTTCTTTTAAGACACATATATGGTGCGGTATTTAAACAACAGAGTGAGTGGTGTAGTTTAGTTGTAGATGAAATGCCCATTAACTTAACAACTTATGGTTTGAGTATGATAGAGCTTAAATTCATAACTCGGCAGGTGTGAAAGAGTGTATCCTGGAACTATTCCGTGGTAAGTTAATTGGACGTAATATGGAACAACCCTGGCCCGCTTGGCCGCCATTAGATATTTTGTCTGGGGGTATCTGAAGCGAAACGCTTATAAAAGCACACCATTCCAAGATGTCAGTCATCTGCAGACAGTAATCCGAGAGTGTATATCAAATATTACTTCTCAGTTTCCAAGAAACGCTCTCAAGAAAGTTTCCAGCTGAACCATTTGCATTGAGCGTGATGGCAAAGATACCAAAACGTTATAGTTTCCTCGATACAATTGTTTTTTTATCATCTGGATCACCTAATAATTAGCCTTGGCCGTATAAATATTTATGATACAATAATTGTATTTTAGTGTCAATTATTGCATAATTTACTTCTTAATTTAAGCGCGATTCTTTCAATAGTTTAATTTAGAAAAGTGGTATATCTGCTTTATAGTGATTGCTGTATTCTGGGGAACAAAAACTGAATAAATTTTGATTTTGCTATTAAATGTAAAAGTGTTTGTTTAGATCTTTTTTTATTAAGTCAGCAAGAACCTGAGCGCTACCGGTGGGCAAATGAATTTTATAATGTTGGTTTATGGCATTTTTCCACTGTAATACTTTTTGATACTGTGATTAAAATGAGTCGACAAAATTTTGTTGTGGAATGTTGAAACTAGAGCAGCTCAAGTATGACATAATTTTTTCGCTTTTTTTTTTGTTTTGGAAAAACTAAGTAAAAACATTTTTGACCAGAAAAACACTTCAATAGATGAGTCTACCACAACTTAACGGATCTTTTCAGATTTTCATAAATTCTAATGAACCAAAAAATTGTTACGTTAAGAAAACATACAAAATTTCAAGATGGTCCAAATTTGTTCAAATTTAGTAAGCGAATAGAAAACTAAAAAATAAATAATTTTTGTATTCGACATTGTTCTAAAGTTTGAAACATAAAAAAAATCCAGCTTCTTTTTTTAATTGGCAAATTTGAAAGGTGTAGCCGACTGATAAAAGAAAAACGTCAACGTCATTTTTCATTGGTTGCAAATCACAAACTTTCCCTGAAGTCTAAAACTAGCGTAAATTAAGTAATAAAAAAATTATCTCATGATACAGACTTTAATAGTGAAATTACCATAAAATACTTTTGATGTAGATTTCAATAATTAAAGACTGGAATATTTACAAAGAATATTTTGCTAAATATGGGTACTCTTTGTTAACAAAAAAGCAAGTATAATTATTTAGAGAAAAACTGGTTTTATTAAACACAAACAGAAAATGTCAAAGAATTAGGTATAACTTTGAAATAATTGTTAAATTTGTATAGTGTACAATAATATATCCCAGGATATTTTTATATTAAAATGAAGCTTTATATATATATATATATATATATATATATATATATATATATATATATATATATATATATATATATACTATTTAAAGAACAGTGACTGTTAGAAAATATATAGGGAGATAAAAAAAAAACTTAAATAATGAAAAATAACAGATAAGGGAAAGGTTGATACGTATTTTCTATTAAAAATAAACACAGAAACAGGATATGATGTATATCATTAGAAAGCTAAGAAACTAAAGAGTTTACAGGTAGTGATGAGTGTTGAGATTGCGTGGGTATAAGATAAGTATAAGTAAGAAAGCGGGACTATATATATATATATATATATATATATATATATATATATATATATATATATATATATATATATATATATATATATATAGAGCCAATCACGGCGCAATAAGAAAAATTGATCAGATTGTTTTAAGCAATATCTACCGTAGCAACTTCGTTAAAATGACTGTAAAACAGCAAGGATCAAGTGTCAGCCTAATGTCAGAATTTAACAAAAAATTTTGAAGTTATAAAATGTGAATGATAAACGTCAACAATATACCTGTTAATTAGATTGGTTCTGAAAAGTGGTTTAGTATTTCAACAGATATTAACTTTATTCCAGGCATATTAAAGCTTGTTGAACAGATGAATAAATAGTATCCTTTTTATTTGAAGGTTAAAGGTACATGTTTACTAAAATGTTAAATAGCAGTAGTTGTTTTTAAATGCCAACAAAACTTTTCAATTTTCCCAGAGACCTAGTAACAAAAATATGCCGTCTACAATTTAATATTTGTTTGCTACCTGAACACCTACATAAAGTTAATATTTAGAACGATACATATTGTGAATGTGGAGAAATAGGAAACACACAACATATTCTCTCGCAATGTTCATTAGGATCCGAATACAGACTAGAATTTTTAACTGAGATACATACGACACATGACATCGAACAACCTTGTAATTTTAAACAGTTGTTACAGTCAAGTAATAAAGATTATACATATGTACAAATCTATAGATTAATTAAGAAATTAGGGTTAAGAATATAAAGCACCTTCAAACTGTAAGTGTATTTGTTCATTTGTGTTTCCCTTTTATCCGTGGCCCACCCTGCTCTTCTATCAAAGTTGCCATGAGAGGCTCCAATTGTTTGAAGCATGTGTGTCCACTGTTTTAATCCCAAATAAATAGAAAAATATATTTGATCTAGTTTTTAGTTTCAAGGTAATATAGAAAAGAAACAACTATGTCTTACTGATGAGAATAACCTTAAGAAATTTCATAGGTGTTGAGTACGCATATCAGAGATGAATTAATGGGATTAAAGACGAAAGTGGTAGCAAATTAAGACACTAAAGTTGGGCCATTTAAAAAGTATAGGTGTTTGTTATATATATATATATATATATATATATATATATATATATATATATATATATATATATATATATATATATATATATATATATATATATATATATGAGAGTACATATGTATAGTATAGTATTCGATATTGGGAGAGTTTAGAGGTAATCGTTTTTTGAAAATGTGCATATTGAATTAAAGCCGCAGCTATGTAAATTTGACGACACACACACACGCACAAAACTTTTTATCTGGAGTTATAAAACTAAAGGTTTTAAGTGAAATTAAATGATAATAGTGCACCTAAAGTTTGAACGTGCTGTGTTCATGATAACTACGTACTACAAATGACTAAATGTCATATGACATCTAGAAAAAGAAGAAAATAAATATGTCCACCTTTTCCTTTTTCTTAAACCAATTATAGGCTAAGATGAAGAAATGATATTAGTATCTGGAAATAAAGCCTCGGTGGTTCAGTGGCAATAACGTGAGCCTCCTATATGTATAATTTAGATATATGTATACGTGTGTCTGTATAATATTTATTTAGTAAACCAATAGAATTAAATACATTGTTAAAATACTACAACTAGATTTATAAAGCAGGTTTTTGTTTATCGTGTTTTTCCTGCTATTTTGTTAAATCCTATCTATAAGTTTATCTCCTCTGTAGACGTTTGTACACAAACAAACAAACAAACAAAAAACACAAATGCAAACAACTTGTACTTACATTTTTAAATATACTTATACTTTGTAAGAGCGATTTAATAACTCGCTGGTGCATTGTAATACACTCTAATTATTGTACATTACATTGTAAATATTATAAGTGATATAAATAAAGTTTATTGAAGTTGAAGAAGAAGACGTGAGCCTCCTAACCGAGGAGTGCTGGGTTCGATCCCAGGGTTCTCCTTTTACCTTTTCAGTACATACTGTGACATTAACATCAACCGATGTTGTGGCATTGTATGAATGTCTGCACGTTCCGCCCTTGGGAGGGGGCGTAGAAACAAACACACACACACGCACATACATAGTATCTCGAAATTGTATTGATTAGTATTTTATATGGGTATATAAGTTAAATAAAATTGTTTTGATTATATAGCTTTCAGAAGGATGGTCACTTAGTATGATTCATATGTAAAAATGTTTATAATTGTTCTGTGATATTGGCTCAATTAAAAATTTAATATTTGTTAGTGAAACTTGAGTAATGCTTCAAATGATTCTAGATGATTATTTTATGGTGTTTAAAGTAAAATTAAAAACTCGGGACGCAGCAAGTGCGTTATGGTAGTGAATTTTCATAAAAATAGTTTTTATAACCAGTATAACCTCTATAGTGGGAACAATGTACCACATTTTATCAAAATAACTTTGTTGTTGGAAAAGGGCAAATATTTTTCGAAAACTAACTTAAAATATATCCGAAAAACTGACCCGATTTTCCTAGCCAACAAACTTCTTCAAGGTATTTAGCCACCTACCAAGATATAATTATTTACAAAAAGCTTTTCGACAAAACTTACAAAAAAATTGTAAACAACTTTTTTGCGAAAATCCAAAAACATCTTTTTTACAATAACTCATTAAACATTAGGTACTAATTACCAAAATTTTACAAAAATTTCACAAACAATGATTTCTACATAAACAAATAAAGTTCGCTACCATAACGCACTTGCTGCGTCCAGAATTTTTTTCTTACAAACATGCATTATATTTCGATGGAAAATGCAATAACATAAGGCGTGTTTGATTAAAAAAAATAAAATTGTATCACCAACGACTTATGGGCCAGCCTGTGATTGTATAAATATTTTTTTCAGATGTAGCTCAAGACACCCTATAATTAATATATACAATTTTTTTTTATATCTTTTATAATTACGGCTATATTGAGCTTTATTGATTTTTTACGAAAATTCGACAAAAATTATACACATTAAACGATGAACTCTATAGCTAAGGCTACTGCCAAGCACCAGAGAAAGGGTCTATTTGAAATGAATTTTCTGGAAATATTTTAGTAAAATGAAGGACAATGACAGTTGAAACTAAGACTTCAGGGATTGCAAAACATTCTTCTTGAGACATTTTATTTCCATAGCCCGTATTAGATTCAAGTTCTTTGCCTAAATGTGGCTGATTTTGACGTTTTAAATCGCAACTTTGACGTTTTGAGGAAAACCCCAATTTATTTTTCTTTAATTGCCTATAACTTTTTTGTATTTTGAGCTACAGTGCTAAATTTTGGTAGGTAACTTACATATAAGAACATAAACCCGTGTACCAAATTTGGTTGCCCTTACTTTGTAAATTCCGGAGATATAAATTTTTTTCAAAAGAAAACACAAAATTTTCCGGGAAAACCTTGGCAGATTTTCGTGGATAACGAACTTATCCAAGCCATTTGCAAAAGGAATTTATTCACCAAATTTAAACAAAATCGGCCCATTATTTTTTGAGTTATCGGTGTGATACATATATATAAATATATATATATATATATATATATATATATATATATATATATATATATATATATATATATATATATATATATATATATATATATATATAAACATATAAAAATTGAAACTGACCCCGGATATGTGTTCTGGGGGGCTTAATTAGCGCTCATTTGAAGAAATTTTTTCAAAATTCAAAAGTCGGGATCTCCTCATTAGTGAATTTTTTAAAGAAAATTCACTAATAAAGATAGAAGGAAATAAATGATAATAAATAATAATAATAGTAATCATAACACTATAAATGAAACTTTCTAAAAAACAAAAGTTTGCAAATTAAAATTTAGCTTATTATCTACCCATTCTCTTAGTTGAAGCACACATTCTAAGACCTAGATTCTGATACTCAGTTAAATAAAAAAATAATTGTTCAGTTTATTAATTTACATAGAAATAAACAAAAAAGCTTGCCATGGAAAACTTGTATTAATAAACAAGAGTGTACAGGGATGGATCGCTATGGATAATAACAAGAAATGTAATGGCGCTCCACAACCACGGGAAATATTGAAAAACACATAAAAAATTATTTTACATTTCTTTAGAAGAAGTTTTATATGCAATATAAAAATTAAAAAAATTAAATTCAAACAATGAATATTTTTTATCCCTATCGAAAGTAATTTAAATAAATAATACAAATAATTTATTTCAATCATACACAACAATTTTGATTGTTACAAAATCGCATGGAGAGTACATATTCAATATAACATAACTACAGGCTGTTTTAAAACACGTGTCGGAAAATTAAGTGTGCGGTTCCTTGTCTCTTTCTAATAAAAAAAGCAATCGGCAAACGCGCTTTCAGGGTGTCAAAAAATGTTTTTATTTAGTTTTTTGACGATAGCTCAAAAACCGTTTGAGACACAGTATTCAGATTTTGTGCACAGCTTACCTAATACTGCATACTTTTCAAATCCTACTTTGTCAATGTTTTCTACACAAAAAAGGTAATCCAGGTCCAATGCTCTAATGTGAACCCTTTTCAATAAAAATGCATTTTATGATAAGAAACATTGAAATAATTAGCAACATAATCAAACAAATTTATTTTATAAAACTTGGGAAACAACATAAAAGCAATAAATCATAAGAATTTCTGAAAATGGCCTCCTTATACTGTAATGGAGACTTCTAGTCTACTTCTCACTGACGGACGTACCCGTTCGAAATGTTACGGATCCTAGGATGCATGAATGCGGTTTTCATATTGTTCATTTAAAATTGACGAGCAACCAAACAAACATGTGCAGGAGCACCATTGTGCATAAGCCACATTTCGAATCTTGATTGAATGGCATTGTTTTCTAAAAGTGCTGGCAGTACTTCTTCAAGAAAATGATGATATGACTGACAATTTAGCCTTAACGGGAAAAGGTATTGCCCAATAAAATGATATCTTACAACACCTGCCCAAACATTAACAGAAGATGCTTGCTGATGATGACCTTTCCTTATGGGATGTGGATTTTCGTCGGTATATTGATGATTATTTTGGAAATTAGTAATTGCTTCGCGGGAATGCTTCATCCGTAAATAAAATTTTATTACGTCAATTAAGTTGTTCTAAAAAGGGAGAATGTTTGTGCAAATTTATTTTGAAACCATTGTCATATAGCCAATATTTGTGAAAAAACCCTTGATAAATAGGCTTCCACACTTTCTGCGTGATAAGGATATACGAAACATCTCGCTTTTTAAGATTCTCCACACTGTAACGTGAATTTGATTTAGGTTTGAAGCTATTTTCTAGTGCTAGTTGCTGGATTTGCTTTGATTGCTTAAAGAACGGTATCTACCATTTGTGGAGGAAGCTGACGTGGTCGCCAATTTCCAGCAGTTCTTTTATAAAAACTTCCAATTTGAGGTAGACGTTCATGAATACAAATTTGGTCCCTGTCGGTTTGGAAACCTTCCTTGATAAATTCGTCGAACTTTGCTATATTTTTAAATCGACAATAAAATAGAATGCATATCGCACATTTCTAAATAATTGAATATGTTCATCATTCTGTCAGTAGACAAACAATAGGTAGGTTAAAACAAAGGTAAAGGGTACCAAGATAATTGACACCATTAATTAATTAACTGTAACTGTCAATAATATTAAAGTAACAAAATGCATCAAATTGCAAAGGACTTTTCAACGGATTGTACCGGGCCATGCTGAGATGATCGTTCCCATCAAAGCGGCGGTAGGTGACTTAATGAAAACCAAATATTTCGTCATCAACAAAACATGATAATTATTTACATGTTTTTTATCATAAAATGCATTTTTTCCCGAAGACGGTTCACGTTAGAGTATTTGACTTAGAGTACCTCTTTTCTGTAGAAGATATTGGTTGTTTAAAATAGGCTTTTAAAATGGTAATATCCTCAGTGCCATATAAAATAGGGACAAAAACCTCCCGCATCGCTAAAATATCTGCCACTGGCATATGGAAACAATTAAATTGGCACTGAAAAAGTATATAATATTAATGATAAGCTGTATAAAAAATCTGAATTATGTATCTCAAACGGCTTTTGATGAGGTATCGTCAAAAAAAAACTAAATAGAAAGAAATATTTTTTGACCCCCTGTATTTCGAAAACGGCGCGTTTGCGATTCCACGTTAATAGGAACTGTTTTTCTTAGAAAGAAGCAAAAAAAGCGCACTCTTCATTTTCCAAAACATGTTTTGAAACACCCTGTATATGCGTACACGGGGTGTCCATTCTAAAAGGTTGCACCAGGGTTTTCATGAAAACTGCTGGAGATTTTAAAAAACCTAAATCGCTTCGTTTTTGCTTGCGAAGGGGATACTTTTTTTAATGTCACTTCTAAGCATCAAACAGTCTAGGATAGACATAATTAAACACTTAATGAAAGGGTTTCTCTTCCAGAAAATAACATTCATTATTTCCCTACAATATCTACGCGGTCATCCTAAGGGGTATATCTAAAATCACAATAAAAAAGCTCTGTCGAAAAACGTTGTTTTCTGGTAGACAATTGTGCTGAACGAAGCACACGGATTTCAAAATAATCAATACAGAAACGTCAAAGCTAACATCTACAGTCAAACAGTAAAATAAGCTTAAAGCCGCAGCAAAAGTTAAAACATGCAATTAAAAGCGGAACAATAGCATCCGAGCAAATAATAACAAAACATAAAAATCTATTTCAAATGAAAGCTATGAAGTCAACTAACTGAGAGCAAGTTCAACAAGAGGCCTCACAGCCGAGCAAAACTTTATGAGAGACTTAGGGTGTGTTACTTTGTAAAGCACAACCAAAAACAACATGGCTCCCATACTAATTTTTCAATTCTCGAAAATTGAAGTTGAAAACTATACAAAGGTTATCCAAGCTGAAGCTTCATCTATTGTACCAGAGGCCTAACAACATCGCATCCGAATGCACCAGAAATCAATTCGCAATTCATGGATAACGTAACTAACATAAAATAGCGATACCATCGATAAAACAGAAGAAAAGTCGACCATGTCAAGCAGACATATGAAATATAAACTGAGGAAACTGCCAAAACGGCAAACAATGAATTAAAATGACATGACATGAAGTCACAGATGATATGTCACTGACAGACAATGTGAAAAAAAGGGGGGGGGCACAGAACAGCCATCTTAATATCCATAATAACTTTGGTTATTTCGTAGAGTTTGGAAACACTAGTCCACTAGATGATTGTAGAATGAGGGAAAGTTCACTATGCCTGTGTTGAATGAGTTCAAAACCTCACCACTGTTCTACGATAAAATTTGAGGGGTGTAAAATCTCGGCATTGGTGTCTTGTTAAAGCAGTGACCACGGTCTCTTAAATGACAACTAAAGACTAACGTGTCATTACCCATCTGAGGTCCACTTCTGAGGTGCTCTGATACCCTTGTACTTAATGATCTTACTGTGCTTCTTACGATATATACGACAATATACATAGCATTACAACCGGAGGTACCACATCTTGAACACTAGAGGCCTGACTTCTTCAGGCTTGGAATATTGTCTTTATTGTGGATGAACATGTTACTAATTGTGTTAGTAGACTTGAAAGAAAATTTCACATTATCGTTTTTTAGAGCTCTGGCTATGGCGTTGGGTACAGGGCCTCAATAAGTGATGGTAAAGTGTGACATTCTCTTTGGTTGAGCAATAGGTAGATTGGAGCTCATTTATATTAAGAGCTGGCGGCTTTTCTTATTACCAATGTTCGCTGGGTATTTGTTGTTTACTGCAAGTTGCTTAGTCAGGTTGAGTCATTTAATGAAATCAGTCCCCGACAGTGGGACTTTAAATAGTCCGTCAATAGGGATTACAATTGAAGGCAATTTATGAGACATGTGATGGCAGGATTTGAATGAAATCAGATGTTCTGTTTAAATGGGTTTTCTATATATGTCAAAATGAATGGAATTGGCACTCCTTTTCAAGTTCAGGTCCCGGAAACTGATCCATGAATCCACTCGATAGTGAAATTTATATTAATATGCAGGTTATTCAGATAACTCAGGAACACGTGGGGCTGCTCTCTGGAACCCGACCAAACCACCAGGATGTCGTCCACATACCGTGACCAGCCTAAAATATACCTCGAAGAAGGATTATAGTCCCTTAAAACCAGTTCCGTTTCAAAGAAACCCATAAAAACTTTGAGCAGAGGGGTGACAAAGGGTTACCCATAGAGCGACCATCTTTCTGTACAAAAATCTTATCATCGAACGAAAAGAAGTTCTGAGACAGGGAAATTTTGACCGAGGCATGCAGAACCTTTTGTGATTCACTATTGAACGAAGAGGAAGCATGTAAACTCTTCAAGAGCAACAGTGTTGGTTGACGGGGACACTGGTAAAGAGGTTGGAGATATCTAATTAGACCAGAAATCAATCATCTCCCAATATGGGAGTTTATTCATCAGCTTTGTAGAATTCTTCACAGAGTAAGGTGACGGGTAAGCTACCCCAGACATGATAAGAGAAGACAAAAATCTTGGCAACTTGTAATAAATGCAACACACGAAAAAGACTTTTTTAACCCTAACAGAATTGGTAGCATTCAACCCCTATCGGCGGGTAACTTTCAACCCCTATCGGGGGTGACTTTCATCTCAATTTAAATGGGGTAGGTAGGTCATGTGGCATCTTTCTGAAAAGCTCCTTTGATTGTATATTTGGAGTTGAAATTTGAGAATCTGCCGATTCGTTTTTTAGATATATGCTTTCAAAAGTTCAAAACAAAACGTCTAGTCTAATAACAGGATCAATAAGATCTGAATATGGGGTGAAGGAACGATATCGTCATGTCATTTTAAGTTTTTAGACTCAATACCAATAAAAAGGCCGTTTTAAACCGCAACAACAGATCTTTTTTCAAACGTGTAGCTACACTAATATTGAATTCTAGTTCCTACTTGCTATGAAAAAAGACATTTGTGTGTTTTGGAAAAAAGAAATTAGCACTCGTATTTTTAGTTAAATAATTGCTCAAAATGTTCACCGTTGGCTGACATAATATAATACAGTCTGTGATCAAACAATTTTCTGATATTTTCTAACATCTTCGTGGTGATTCTGTAACATTCAGCAGTAATTCTCTCCCTCAATTCCGGCAGATCTTGCGATTGAGTTTAAAAGACGTTGTTTTCTAAATATCCCAACTTAAAAAGTTGTAGGGGAATCAGGTTTGGCCATTCAACGGGATCCTTTTTTCCTATGCACTGAACTGAAACAAAAAACTAGACAAACCTAAATTAGCTTTAGTCCAGAATATGCTTCGTAAATTTTAAACGTTGCAATCCCTTTAAAAGAGTTGTTATGTTAAGATCTAATAACAACCTAGCTGGGTGATGATTACCCAAAAATCTCCTCACCATGACTACATAATGAGGATGGGCACCATCTTGCTGAACATGTAGGTGATTGATGTTATAATCCTGGTCATTTTCCAATATTTCGGTTATCAAAATATCTATTTAACTATCCGGCAAATAAAGATACTTATCTCCAGTCAAATTACATGGAAACAAAAATCAGAAAAACAATTTCATAACCTATAAGCCCTGCCCAAACGTTTAGTTTTTCTGGATTTTGGGTATAAGATTTCTTGTATAAGTCAGGATTTGCGTCGCTCCATTATCTACAGTTGTGTCTGTTTGTTGATCGCTCCGTTAACTGAAACCGTGCATTTATAAGAAAAACAAGTGTTATAGAGCAGCTTCTGATTATGTATAATTATTTCACTCATGTCTCCACAAAATTCGAGCCTGCTGTCATTATCATCTTCCTTCAACGCGTATAGCAACTTTATTTTGTAGAGATATAATTTGTAAGTCTGCAAGATTTTTTTGGATACTGGATCTCGGTATTTTATTTTGTTCAAGTTATTCTATTACACCGACTTCCGTTGCTTCGTCTCTTACACTCTGCGCTCGCTGATGCTACTTTTTGCAAACCACACAAGTTCTTAAATTCTCTCAGTATTCTCGAAACATCAACATCACTTACATTTTTGTCTGGACGGTTTTGATTAAAAATACGAGCAATTGCTCTACTACACCGATTATTTCAATAATCAATTGACAAAATTTCAATGGACTCTGGAATACTGTAAGTCATTTCAGTATTAAATTAATTTCAAATGAACAATATTTTAGTGAAAAACATAATTAAAAGAATCCACATTTATAATTAAAGTAAAAGAAAACCAAAAAGATGATCGAAAACCTGCTTAGAGATAATCATTACTTTTACCTCTTTCTACCAACCCGTACCAACGAGAACGTAAGAGCAAAAAAGTGCTTTCTCCAATATCCACTGATCATCAAATATCTAATAATTTTTCAAAAACTAGTTGAATACTTAAACACTAAATAAATACTATTATTTTAATTCCCGCTTCGCAAGAAAAATCGGACAACCCTGTTGCAACCTTTTGCAATGGACATCATGGATACAAAATATATGAATGATTTTTTGTAAATGTAAGAAAATGGTTAAATGTGAGAAAATATTATATATATATATATATATATATATATATATATATATATATATATATATATATATATATATATATATAATATTTATGATTTTTGCTGTAATCTAAGAAAAGAAAATATGTAAATTTAAGTTTAAAAACAAAAGTGTTATGGTCAGCAGTGTCGTTAAAAGAGATTAACAGTTAAGCAAACAGCAAAGATGGAACGGTAGGATATTTGTGAAATCAAAATTATAGCCTGTCGTGTCAAAATTTGAAGTGTTAAAATTTGAACTATAAATACTTTAATATTTAAATTCTGTTAAAATTATGTTAATGTACCACACAAGTCTTAAGACTTTTTATACACACAAATGTATTGTGCATTGGGTTTTTAAATAGGGGAAGCAATGGACTATGGTGGCCAGATCTCTCAGATAGAAAATCGAAAGTTAGAGATTTGATTTACGCACTAAACCAAAACGTTGTAGTTTAAAACACGATTTTAAGTGGCACTTGCTATTTTTATTGCTATGTCTTTTAGCACTTGTGTGAAAACTATTGAAATCCGAAGATGCCACGATTTTTTCTGTTTTGGTGCAGAAGTCTATGAAAACAGAAGGCAGGACCAGTAAAAGAATTAGGAAATTGTTTCACAACCCGTTAACCACCGATATGTTTAGTAAGCATTGTTATTGAAGTGGCGTTTAGAAGTTTTAATATTCTTCGTTCATTTTAACGTAGGGGTTGGTCGACCATCATTTATTATTTTATAATTTTCCTCGCAAGGATAAATCAAAAAAAGTACCAACTTGTACAGCACACGGCACTACTCGTAGGCAGACTTTCATTGCAGCTTACACCAAAGATCACGCGCCGACCAAGTGACCAATCCTGATTCGAATAAGCGGATTTCAAACCGTTACTTGAGACGAGATAAACTGCACCGATAAAACAAAAACCTTCACACGGACTGTAGTTGTATAGACAGAGACTTCAAACACAGTAGACAGTACGAAATAACCGATCCGCAACCCAGATTATCCGATTTGCACGCATATTATGCAGTATCGCCGGGTCTATCCGGCGTGTGCAACCTTACCAAACTAAATAAATATGACAAATATGAACCTACAGCTAGAATCAAGGTTAATGAAAGGAAAAAAACTCAAAGACGCAGCAAGTGCGTTATGGTAGTGAATGTTCATAGAAATGATCTGGCACCAAATATATATATATATTTTTTCTTATAACATAGAAATCTGAATTTTTCTGTATAATTTACCTTTTATATTGTAAACCTACCCACCAAATTTTGTTATCATAGCTTTTTTATTTTTTGAGATAAAAAATTTTTTTGAATGAAAACTCAAAATTTTCCCAGAAAACCTCGTCCGATTTTCCTGACTAACGAACTTATCCAAGCCACTTACAAAAGGAAGGTACATGCCAAATTTTATCAAAATCGGCCCATTATTTTTTGAGTTATCGGTGTGATATATATATATATATATATATATATATATATATATATATATATATATATATATATATATATATATATATATATATATATATAACATATAAAAATTGAAATTGACACAGGATATGGGTTCTAGGGGTCCTAGTCCGCGCTCATCTGCAAAAATTTTTTCAAAATTCAAAAGTCGGGATCTCTCCATTAGTGAATTTTTTCTACGAAAATTCACTAATACAATTTTACTAGAAATATATAGGGGAAGCAGTACTTCCATGAACTCCACGCCCTTGGTTAATTTATTCAATATATATATATATATATATATATATATATATATATATATATATATATATATATATATATATATATATATATATATATATAATATATTGAAATAAAATGGTTATAATATGGTTTTATTACTGTATTTATTTACCGTAAATTAGAAATTATTTTATTTTTGAGGAAATAGAAATTATAATTATGGTTTTTGCTTGTTATAGAATTTTATTTTACCAAACTAAATAAATATGACAAATATGAACCTACAGCTAGATTCAATGTTAGTAAGGAAAAATACAATTTTACTAGAAATATATAGGGGAAGCAGTGGTTCCATGAACTCCACGCCCCTGGTAAATATATTCAATATATATATATATATATATATATATATATATATATATATATATATATATATATATATATATATATATATATATATATATATATATATATAATAAATGGTTATAATATGGGTTTATTACTGTATTTATTTACCGTAAATTAGAAACTATTTTATTTTTGAGGAAATAGAAATTATAATTATGGTTTTTTCTTGTTATAGAATTTTATTTTATGTTAATTTAAGTCCCTCGTTTAGGGCGACCTTGTTTCAGAAATTTAAAGAAATAAGTTTTACTTTACAACCCCAAGTTTATGGATGTCAATTGTTAAGAAACGTAATAAAAGGTTAATAAATGTTTTATAATGTAAGATTTTGTGTGTTGTAAATAAATTTATGAAAATTTGTGATAGTCGTATTATTTATTGTATTTAATACACCAAGGAAAACTTACCATTAATTTATATATTGGTATTTTACCTGTTCCTTTCCTTCTTTGTTGCCTCGGCTAGCTATTGAATAATTAAAAGGGCAAAATGACACTATGTGAGGGATTTCCAATAGGTTCAGGTCCGTTTCTTTTATATATGACTTTGTAAATTGATATGAAATTGATTGAACCTTGTTTTCTTACACTCTGCCCTTGTATGTATACCAAATGATCAAAATAAAATGTTAATTTTTCTTTTTTCTAACAAAACACCAATATAACCTAATTGAAATCTAAGCAAATGTGACAAAATTATCTTTAAAATATGCCTAACTACTTACAAATTTGTTTATCTTAAACTTTACTAACCCCCACAAATTTTAGGCCAATGTTTGTTTTAAAGCTTTGTTATTTGACTTTTTTCCAAATCTGGATTTATTGATTAATGAATTTTTTCTAAACTTAAGAAGTCTGCAGCACTTACTACAATTGAAAACTGTGATTTCCTAAATCAAGTTATTTCATAAATTTAAGGTATACAGTGTTTAATCATAGGCAACTTCCTCTGTTAAGGTGTTAGATGAGTCACATACCCCGCTGCCTCTTCCAGTTTGTTAGAACCTCGATCTAAATTTGATAATTACTTTTGTTGACTGAATGACGCGTTAGTTAAAAATGTGTCCTATTAAGTTTTTGTTTACTAATATGGATGTGGCTTTATCGTTTTTCTGCTATATACCACAGACTGGATTGTATTCACTTGATAAAGTAAGTACTGTGTTTATAACTTTATACAAAACTCACTGTTCCTGCATCTGGGTCTTCTGGGCTGTTCAACTTGTATCCTTGTTACTTTTTTACTTGAAAGTTCCACTTTTATGATTAATTTACTCTGAAAAACTTTCCTCGCTGCTGCTTCTTCCAAATCTCTAAAAGTTGTTATTTATTTTTTTCTTAACAAAAGCCGTTGCCAGAGTTTCCTCTATAGCCCTCCTTCCTTTTTGTTTTTTCCGCAACAATGCTTTTCCATTTCTTTATTTGTTATGGTACGTGTCAAGCATTGTTGTCAAGGTTTAGTTTATTTGACATATTTTCTTAACCTAATTCACTGTCGGCTTAAAGCTCATTACCAGTCATATTTTTAAAAATTCCTACAACTATTTCCTAATCTATGAAACATCAAATTATCTTAACCTAAAATCTACATCTCTCAGAACCAGCTTATCCACTATACATTATAAATTATATTTTACTTTCGTTCTTATCGAATCCTGTTAAATGGGCACCTTATATTATACATTTCATTCCTTAAAATTACACTCATTTACATATTTTTCCTTCTGTTTTCGTATACGTACTTGGGTTAATTAGATTTATTTTTGAATTTTTACAAGGCATTCTAATATACCAAACAGTATGTTTTCCTTAGGTCATTGTGTCTGTGTGGTTCGTATGAGTGTATATATATCTGTTCGTTGACTTTACGTGTATAATTGTGTAAATATATATGTATACGTTAGGGTATTTTATGTTGCCCCCCTTATAAACCAAATCAATATCAAAACCAGTCCTTCCACCGCGACCTTAGGTATATTGTGGCTCACGTCTAAGTACTTAAATTTTAGCTGCAACAGACCTCGGCTGTGGTTGCATGGGGCCTAGTTTTGCTAATTTTTTAAACTCAATTTTGTTGCATTAAATTGCTAGGCCATGAACTTCGACTTACGTCAATCATCGTGTTACCACAATTTTGCCAAACCAAATAAGCTATTCGGTACTGAAACAGAAATTTAATTTTGATGTCGACTACATCTACATTCACGTATTAACAATATTATTTTAGGCAAAGTTTAATTAGCTCTATTAACATAATTTAATTATCTTTATATTAGCAATAAACTTCCCAAAGCAAGAAGCGTAAGTAAGTCCTCGAGGTTCTCATTATGACATAAATAAAACGCAAGGGTTGTTCCCAGTTATTAAGTGAGGAGTGAACCAGCCGGTGACTGGAGGGGAACAGGGTTGCCACCAAACTTTTAAATGAATTAAATATCCCCCACTTAGTGAATAAAGTAGACACAGATCTCGTTAGCACTGGGTGCATAATAAGATCTGTCTCATTCCAGGCCCCACTCTGACTTCTACCAACATGCCGACGGTGTGGTCAAAGTTTCAAATTAAAACATATGCATGACTGCTTTTAGTTTAAATCATTTAATTAGCACACTGTGAGGAAAGGGGTTGATTTTGGATCTGGCGTATGTTAAACCGACTGCTGACTGTTTCAGTATGGTACTATATTCGTTAAAAGATGCAAAATATTGTCATTTCACTCCTTACGCATTTAAAAAACTACAAAACACAAAAATTAAAATGTATGTAGATTTAAGGTGTTGTTATACTTTCTTATATATAAATTGCTTTGGTCTGAGACTGACACTTTTTTCTTCCAACAAGTTAACTACTATAATTAGTCACGCTATGCACAGAATTATCAGTGATGTCACACTTTGCTACTTTTTATTTTAAAGTTGCTATGTGCTTTCTATATAACGTCAAGTTTTTAACTGAGAAGGAGGTATATTTTTATGTAAGACTACATTTTAATAGTTATTTGTGTGTGTCCTCAAAACATTTAGATGTAGATAGGAAAAACGTTATAAGGGATGACATAAAGTGTGGGATGGGGTTCTAGGTTGAATGAATCATGTGATGATGACGAGTATTACTAGAAGGTCCCGAAAAGCATAAATATAGAGGGGCTGAAATGAGGCTTTGCTTGATTTATCGACAAGGGAAACGCTTCACTTGCCCTGCATTACCAGTGGCTTTTTAAAACTCATTTGAAAAATTGTTTTCCTTCTTATCGCATATCAGCCATTTGTTTCTATTGCCTATAAACTGGTTCCGATAAATACTTGTTAAAGCCGGGCAATTACAGTGTCGTCGTGCCAAACAATTATTTATTAGCGTCATGCCCAAATAAATTATTTAGTATACCAGATTACATATTGATTCGATTTATATTTACTTTGCGCTAGTTACTTTATAGGATTTATTTTGGTAAAGGTTAATTAGAGATATTTTTAGACTCAAGCTAGACATGTCTGTGAAAAATTTATTGTTTAGAAGATATCGAGTGGTTTTTTAAGTGCTAGATTGCACTGTGCGATGGAATATGACATTTTTTATCATATCTATTGTAATGCAGAGCTCAAAATCTCATAAATTAATTGAGTTTTGGTTACAATCTAGTGACAGGTAAAATCAAAGTATGAGCTGATCAATTTTATGAGAGCCACCTTAAAGGAACTCAAAACTGCTAGTGCAGTTTTTATCACTAGAACTATTTGTTTTTAGACTACGGCTTTAGAATTTTGAAAAAAAAAAATTCAATGTGCGCTAACCTGCCCCTTTCGGACTCATATCCGAGGTCTGTATCAGACTTTACAAGATACATATATCACAGGTGACAATTATTTAACATCAATGACAACTGCTGTCAGGTGTTTTCACATTACGACAAAACCATGGTTACTAAGCATACTTAGAAATGAATTACCAAAATTAACCTGTGTGAATCTAAAAAGTGAGAAGAATTGTAAAAATATTAATTTTGGGCATAGATTATTCCCAATGAAATTTATGGGGAATGAAGATGCGAATTCTGTTTTCGGATGAAATACAGGTGGTTCCATTTGAAATAAAATAAAAAATGCTATTTGAACTTCCTCAAATTGAAACTTGTGTAATGAACACCCTGTATGATATCCACAGTATTTGGCCAATATATCCTCCAACTACAACTGTCAGCTACGTAATGGCAAAATTTTTCAGCTTCATCCATCATGGTACTCATACAACCAATAAATTTGTTTGACTACTTTGTTTTGGCCGAAATTTTCACATTTTCTTCAATAACTCGGCAACGCCGCATCGAAAATTAAAAAAGGGAACGTCGTTGAAAATGTTAATTGATGATAAATCAAAAAATGTAAAAATATATAGGGTGTTCTATTTAAGAAAAATGATGCGACACGTGCTCTGCTGTGGCAAATTACCCTGTATATTTGGCAATATTTTCGGAATGTGCTCATTTGGGTATCACCTAAATTGATATAAAAATATTCCTCCAAATCCTGTTTTAAAGAGCAGTTATGGGACTTTGACGCACTAATGATCCACCTTTATATATAATAATAATAATATTTATTGGTGCTGCAACAATCAGAAAGCAACTATCACGGAGGATAATAAAATAATATCCACATAAGGACAACAGATGGCGCGCGAGCTCTAAAAATTATATTTCAATTATTCACCACATTAATACAAATAATTATCTACCAATAGCGACTTTACACACCTTTTAAAAAGTTGCAGCTCAAGTTGCTTTATTCGGTTTGGTAGCTTGTTAAAAAATTTAACACCAAAATAGTTAACACCACATCCTGCCCTCATTAGCGCGAATAACATATATTTAATTTAGTGTTGTTTGTGGTAGGATAGCCATGTACTTCCCGTGGTGAAGTAAAAATCTTTAATGCTCTAAGGGCTTCACGACAATCTTTTCTGTATCCTAAGCCCACCATAACCCTCATATCTCTTCGTTCAACCCCAAAAACTAGGTCAAAATGTAAAGGGTGCCCTCAGATTAATATGGCATGAGAGATAATACTATGCACATATGCATAATAAACAGTTAACAAAGTCGGCCTTTAAACCTCGTCCGCAAGAATCCGCAAACGAAAGAGGCCCCCTAGACGACGTCTGTGAAACGTATCTGCAGTGGTCATCCAATATCAGTTTACGATGAACAAAAACGCCCAAAAGTTTGACAGGCCGCACACCAAACCTATCGCTCCCAGGTAAGTCTCCTAAAGGGAATATAAGCTGTTCAGATTCAGAAGTGTTTAGACATAACTGATTGGCCGTAAACTAGTCTTCCGTGACCATCAGCGTGTTTTCAATACTTTACTCTAGAATATTAAAATCAGAATGTTAGTGGACAAATGTTGTATCGTCCGCAAACAGGATACATTTTGATGCTTTCATGGCGCTGGGAAGACAATTTATGTAGACCAAAACGAGTAGGCACACCAAACATCAAACCAGGGGCTTGTGAACTGATGTTATCAAGACTAACACACTGAGTGTGATTGGATAAAAACGAAGCCAAAAGTCTGCAACGGCCAACACGCACAAAACGTCAACTTGCTAATGAGTATATTATGCGAAACGTAGTCTAAAGCCTCTGTAAGATCTCAAAACCGGGCGTAAGCATAGCCGCGCTTCTACAAGCTTTCATTAATTGCCTTAATTAGACTTCCAACTGCGAGAGTTTTTGATTTTTTTTTTTACCAAAATTGTTTGTCAGATAATAAATCATTAGTTGGTAGGTAATCGACCATTTGATTATACAAAACGACTTCAATAACCTTAGCAAACAGAGGGTTAATTGAAATTGGTAGGTAATTTAGAGGACCGTTTGGATCACCCTTTTTAAGCAGTGAAATTACTTTAGACAGTTTAAGTAAATCTGGAAAGATATTGTTTGATATGCAATAATTTATAAGTTTCAACGATCGTATATTTTATACGTTTTAATATTTTCATGTTTAAACCATAGCACTTATTACTTGCAATGTTGTCTAATCGCTGAACAATACGCTCAACAAGTACTTGGATATACGTTACCTCTTTAAACGCAAATATATTTGTTTTTGTTTACCTGAGATAAAGAATGTATATATGGTTCTTTGCTATTTTTAATCTTACTGATAACGTTTTCTGCGAAATTTGTAAAATAATTATTAAAATTATTTGCTGATAAGGATGGTAAAATATTTGCATTTTCGTTTTCACGGCTGCTTATTATTTTTCACATAGATAATGTACGATTTTTGGCATTTAAGATAAAGTGATTATTTGATTTTTTTCTAGACAATACAAGTTGGTTGCGATAGTTTTTTTTTGTGACTGGCAATCAAGCATCAAAGAGGAGAAGTAGGAATATATTTGTAGTAAACTTCCTGCACAAAATACAGGAGCTCTCAATTTCGTCAGAGATCATAGGTAAACCAATGCATTTTCTCCTTCTTAAGTGTCATGAGTCTCGTCTTCTGCGGCAAAGTGTGGCAAACTGAAGCGAGTTTAAAAAATATAAGTTTTTGATAAAACAAAATTACACTAATTGTACACCTGTTGTTTCTTTTTCCATATTGTTATCATTTTCTATCAGAGACAAAACAGAGCATAATAGAAAATTTTATTGGATATGGTCGACTCTTACTAGCTACTCAGATGTTTTGGAAAGTTGGTATATATATATATATATATATATATATATATATATATATATATATATATATATATATATATATATATATATATATATATATATATCCACTGTGTGTTATCATTCGCATCGACATGAATTTCAAAAAACATGAACCTGTTGACATGATAGTTGTTATGGGATCGTGAGAACAATATCTCTTACTAACACAGCGCACGTATGCGCAAGGATAACCCAATATAAGGCAACCTTCAGTGAGAAGCTTGCAAAAACTCAAAGAGATGTTTATTAAACCAGGGACTGTGTCATATGAAAAATGTGAGACCACGAAACGTACAAGTCATGAAGACGGGTTAAATGTTTTGTTATCGGTAGTAGCAGAACCAACTACTAGTTCAAGAGTGATATCGAAGGGAACCAATATACTTCGCTGTATAATCAGCACAATTATCAAGAAGAATAAGTTTCATGACAATCACATATCCTTTCATCAACATATTGCATCCGGATTTGGCAAATCAAAGGACATTTTGCGAATAAGCTCTGGGAATGGAAGCAACATATTTTTTTTTCAACAAGTACATTTTACTGACGAAGCAACTTTCACACAAAGAGGTAGCCCAAATTGACATAATTTGCATCATTATGCGACCGAAAACACAAAAATTGTGAGACAAGTTGATAGACAACCTCAATGGACTGTGAATGTTTGGGGACATATTGTGGGCGACTTCATCATTGGACCTCACTTCTTCAATGGGCATTTGACTGGTGACCAGTATTTGTTCTTCTTACAAAATCACTTGCGTCAACTTCTGCAAAATGTTCCACAAATTATGCCTGAAAATTTGTGGTTCCAGCACGACGGTGCTCCATAACATTCCGCACTAACTGTTCGGAGTTACTTGAAGCGAGAATTTTGCGGCGGCCCTATTAGTTGGCCACCTAGCTCCCCACACTTGTCGGAAATGGATTTCTTCTTCTGGGGACATATTAAACAGATTGTGTATCAGAACCCGCCAAGTACTCAAGAAGATATGAAGCACAGAATTATAAAAGCTTTCTGGATAATTCCCATGCATACAATACTGGCGGTACATCAGTCGTTCTTGAAAAGAATACAGAAGTGTGTTGAGCAAAACGGAGGGCACTTTCAACATTTGTTATGAGTGAACATTCAACAAACTGCCCTCGGTTGTTATTTTCAGGATTTGAATTCAAAATAGAACGTTTAGATTCAGATAATCTATTTTGTGTAAATTCATCGATGTGGACCTGTATTCCATTTTTTAGTTTAATTATTTTTCGTTGTTGTTATTCCAACCTTATCATTGTATCTTCTTTTTTGTGGGTTTTATAGTTCTGTTATTGTTATGTAGTTTCTCAGTGTCATGTTTCAAATGATATGCATGAGAATAATAATTATTATTATTACTAAAACTCCCTGCAATTAATTATCAAAATTCACGAACCGAAAAAGTAAGAATAATTGTGAAAATATTGATTTTAGGCATAGAACGTTACTAATGAAATTTTTGGGGAATGAAGATGCGAATTCAGTTATCGGATGAAATACAGGTGGTCCTATTTGAAATAAAGGAAAAAATGCTATTTGAATTTCTTTAATTTGAAAATTGTGTAATAAGCACCCTGTATGACATGCACAATATTTGGACAATGTATCCTCCAACTACAACTGTCAGCTACGTAATGGCAAAATTTTTCAAATTCATTCGTCATGGAACTCATGCAACCAATATATTTGTTTGACATTGTGTTGGACAAAATTTTCACATTTGCTTCAATAACTTGGCATGGCCGCATCGAAAATTACAAAGAGAAATGTCGTTGGAAACGCTAATTGATGGTGAATAAAAAAATGTAAACAAAATATATAGGGTGGTCTATTTAAGAAAAATTATGCGACACGTGCTCTGCTGTAGCCAATCGCCCTGTATATTTCGAAATATTTTCAGAATGTGCTCATTTGGGTATCACATCAATTCACATGAAAAATATTCCTCCAAATCAGTTTGATAAGGCTTTGAAGCATCAATGAGCCGCTCTGTATACCATATGTTATACATATTATATAATAATAATAATAATAATAAAAATAATAATAATAATAATAATAATAATAATAATAATAATAATAATAATAATAATAATAATAATAATAATAATAATAATAATAATAATAATAATAATAATAATAATAATAATGAATACTAATAATATTTGTCTATTGGTGTCTTTACACAGTGGTGCATTACACAGGTCATGTACTTACGCGTACGAACAAAATGACAAAAGTGATACCACAAATATAGAAAAATATACATACACAATTAAAAGCTGCATCAACCAATGAATCATGAATGTATGGAAACATCACAATGTGGACAAATATCCAAACAAACAAAAAACACAGGACAAAACAGAACAAGTCAACAAAAGTGCCATGATACAACAATATCGATGCAAATTGAAGTTATAGAAAGTCTGGACGCAGCAAGTGCGTTATGGAAGTGAATTTTCATAAAAAAGTTTTTAGTAGCAAATGCAAGCAGGCATCAATCTGATTACCGGTAGAACCTATGTAGTAGAAACAATGTACTATATTTTATTAAAATTACTCATTGTTTGAAAATGTACAAAAATTTTCCGAAAATAAACTTAAATGTTGGTTTCCTAGCCAACAAACCTTACGTTAATAGCAAATTGAGTGATTCAAATTTCCAAAACGCACTTACTGTGTCCAGATTTTTTTCTTACAAACATGCATCATATTTCGATAAAAAATGCAAAAATCAATTAACCAATTTGTTCTACATTAATTAGCTAAAAATTATAGCCCGTTAAACCATAAACTTCACCAAACCTACAGCAAAAGCATCAACTTAACTAAACCGGCAGCCAACGCATCAGGGAAAGGGTTTATTTGAAATGTATTTTCTGTAAATATTTAAGTAAAATAAATGGGAATGACGGTTGGAGCTAAAACTTAAGGGTTCGCAGAACACTCTTCTTGCAACATTTTCTTTTCACAATCCGTATTTTTCTCATGTTATTTGCCTAAACATTGCCAATTTTGACGTTTCAAATTGCGACTTTGACGTTTTGAGGAAAACTCCAAACTTTTTTCTTCGACTGCCTATAACTTTTTTGTCTTTAAACTTAGAGACCTAAATTTTGACCCATCGTTCGCTTTTTATAATACAAATACGCGCACCAAATTTTGTTGCCCTTACTTTGTAATTGCCGGGGATATAAATTTTTTTTAGAAAGAAAACACAAAATTTTCCGGAAAAACCACGGCCGATTTTTCTGGCTAACGAACTTATCCAAGCCACCTGCAAAGGGAAGGTACTCACCAAATTTAATCAAGATCGGCCCATTATTTTTTGAGTTATCGGTGTGATACACACACACACACACACACAGATATATATATATATATATATATATATATATATATATATATATATATATATATATATATATATATATATATATATCTGAACGCTTAAAAGTGGCTACGACAGTCATTTCGCTACCCCAAACCGCCCAGGATTCGAATTGCCCTACGCTGGGTTGCGAAAACCAATTCAGAATGTGGTGAGTGTACCCATACGAGAATGGCATATGTTAAGATACTATGCACACAACATCCATAGTATGCACTTTTTAAGGTGGGAGTAGTTGTTTATTTACCTGACATTCATGACCACCCATTCTATAATTTGATAGATCAATTTTCTATTAAAAGTTTGTTACATATAAATCAGGCTTCCTCCTAATTATGTCAGCATCACTCTAGTGTTGGGTCAGATGTCAATCGATATTCGTGTGTGGTGAAGGCTTCTATTAAACCTTTACGCCCAGACATCAGACACAATAAGTGCTTTCTTTATTATTTAGACACCATACAGTTATATAGTGAATCAAAACTAACGCATGCGAGTAAAACTGTATGGTATTTCGTACAGGTTGGTAAAAATTTAAATATGAACCACGGATATACCGCGACATATTAAATATCTAGTGTCAGTTGATACAAAAAAGTTGCATAGGTTTGGGGAGTATTCCATCCACCTAGAAAGCTAATATAACATGGGTAAGTGCTTAGTAAAATTCTCCAATTGTTATTCTTTATTTATTTATACAAAAGCTTATGCTCTTAGATTTGTAATATGTTGTCTATTCGTTGCAAGCAAAAAGGAATTAACTATCGCAACTATTTACAAGAACATAATTAACATAATTTGTTTATATCGCATTTTCCCATAATACTGATTTATTTGCCATGATACAAAATATATACGTAAAAACTGTTTTTCTGCCTTTGCAACTGCTTGTTTTTCTTCTTTGCATTTGGTACCGGTTTAGCCTTTTACATCATGGTCAAGCAAGAGAAATTTAATAATATTTATAGTTACCAATGACAACTATAAATTAAAGTATTATGGTGTGTATCGCGAGATAATTAGACCAACAACAATAGGCGATTATGCAACAATGTAGCAAACCCAGAACGCAGACGCAGGAGTCAGCATATCAAAATTCACCTTGGAGACACCATTTTAGAAGGCACCTTGGAAACTACGCAGTGAAGTGAAATAAGCAATGAGAAGCTGAGTCAGCATAAGTGCAAGTCCCCTCTGAAAGACAATAGAGACACTCTCGAGGGGAAAGTTTATAAATAGCCAGCTGTGCTATACTTCATTATCACACTTATGTTAAAATTTTATTATTAAATGTTTTAATTATTAAGTAGTATTTGTGTAATCAATCATCAAATAATTGTCTAAAAAATTCAAACGTCTTAACCGTAAGGTTAAGTCGCGGGACATATATTTAGGTGAAACTTCTTATGTATAAATAAAATTCGGGACCCAGCAAGTGCGTTATGGTAGCAAATTTCAAATTTGCATAACTCAATTTATTATGAACCTAGAATGTTTAATTTTGGCGTATAGTAAAGTCTTTGCCAGTGCAATATACCTACCAACTTTCACTTCGTTATTTTTTGGGATACAATTTTTTTATGTGCCAAGTTCAGTTCAATTCAGTTTAAATTTTTTTGAGTTATTATATATATATATATATATATATATATATATATATATATATATATATATATATATATATATATATATATATATATATATATATTCAAACTATATATATATATTCAAACGGCCCTTGGTTTCGGGTTCCAAGGGCCTAAATTCGCGCTCATTTGGAAAAAAATTGCAGTCTCACCATCGATACCTCTCTGTCTCCCGCTGAAAGGTATCCGGAACTGTCACAACACATTACTGTTCAATATTGGCTTCTTAAAAACATACCAGCTTCACAAATGTTATCTCTAACTCTGGTTTTGGGGGCTATTTGCAACAAATTTGCTGTGCGGCTTGTGCATCCAAAGGGGGCTCTCAGCATGCTTCTGAAAAAAATATTCTAAAAATCCTCCTTGCAGTAAACTGTAAATTTGCCGAAATTACGTTCCACATTTATTTACATTTATTTTTATATTACATATATAAGCACAAGATAAGGAAGTATAATAAACGGGGCTCTTAATTAATATTGAGGCTACACAAACTTAAAAGTAGAGAAGACATTTTGATCGCGTGAAGAGCCAAAAGTTTGATTTCATGTCACAGTAGTATTCTGATCATAAAAAATACTTCTAATTGTATGCACACAAAAGTTAGTAAAATACATTTATAAAATTTAATAAAAAACAACAGTTTTACGATATTGTTTTAAATAAACCAATAAGAATACCTTTCGTGGCTATTTCGCAATGCGTGAGTGAATGAACCTAGCGTTTGTCCAAGACTACACTGAAATCCGGTCGAACCCAAGCAAGCAGCTTGTAAATTAAGCTCGATAGGCTTGGACGGTTAACAAACGTCGGGATGTCTAATTTTAAGACTGTACTTGTTTCAAACATACAATATAAAAAATTCAGAAATACGCTTTAAAGTGCTATTTATTAAAAAATATTGACCATCTAACCTGCGAAATCATCGATAATGAAAATGATGGATTTAGTAACTTATCTGTCAGTACCCTTCCCATTTTGTGAGCAGGTTTTGATACATGCAAAGAACATTGACGCCCGTGGTACTAAATTTGACCCAACGGACCTAACAAATATTGTCTTCCTCATGCAGACAAGCTATAAAAAATGCTGATACTGTTACTATTACTACATAATGCATTAGTTATTTCCCTTGGTTTTACAATAATAATAATGTCTAGAGGGTCCTGTTTTCGTGGCCCAATTAAGAAACATTAAAAACCGAGTGGTAACTGCTGTTAGAAGATGATGTACTGATTTTCTATTTTACGCAAAATTGTATTGTTTTAAGTCATTAACTCACAATTTTCATTTATAACCATCGTCCAATATTTATTTCCAATATTTATATCCATGTTTAAATATGTTAGGTTAGTTAAAAGTCAGTTGTAGAATATCAACAACGCTACATAATAAGCGCAAGCGACGAAGCGTAGAAATAGTGCGCTTATTTAGCTTTCAAGCAACTTGCTACCGTTAAAAATCAGCGGTGTTGTCTATCGTCAACCAGGTATTAAGCCGCTTGCAATCGCATGCTAAAATTTAGCGCTTTTGGACGCAAACATTGTCCTGGTATTAGGAAAGAAAAGGGCCAGGACTGACAATTTAAAAAATTGTTAGTTGGTTGTACGTTGTACACAGTCTCCATCTATAACATTTTATGTTAACTGGAGCTGTCCTGACGACATACCTGGTTCCGCACCGAGATGGCGTCTCTGTCGCACATCTCTCAATGTTCTACATTCTGACATCTTGCAGTGATGTAACATCCATTATTTTTTATTTACGATATTTAAATTTTTATTTAAATAGCATAGCAGTACAGGTAACGTCATCTGGCTTTGTCTAACGTTGTAAAAATTTGGGCGTTAAGATCTGATGAACGAATATATATATATATATATATATATATATATATATATATATATATATATATATATATACATATATATATATATATATATATATATATATATATATATATATATATATATATATATATATATATATATATATATATATATATATATATATATATATGTCTATCGTACACTTTGAACACATTTTATATGATACATCGCACAGTTTGAGCACATTTGAACAGTTTGAGCACGGTGTCGGAAGTGACATTGTCATCTATAGCACTCTTCAAGCACGTCAAGTGTCCAAACTGTTCAATGAGACACGTAACGTTCAGTTTGGACACCCGTTACGTATTCGTTTTCCTGAAGTGTCAGCATACCAAAATGAAAGTTGTTTGAACAAAAATTGATTAAATTGATCTGTATCTATTCAGAAAATCAATCACTTAAACAAAAAATTTTAATCTCCTAAATTATTATCTACCCATGTTGATCAATTTTGATAATTAATAATTTGTTTATTCAGTTAAAATATTGTCTACTTTTTTATATCTTTACTTCCCCATCTTACAATGCTAAAAACAATCTATTTCATTAACGCCCTCTGATTTATTGGGTAGAATGAGCCATACTATTGACTAACATTAGAATGTTAATTTTAGTTGAAATTCAGAGCAAACAATCTTCTTTGTTTCTTTCTTTTGGCTTATGTATGTTAATACGCCAAATTGACAATAATTGGTTTATTTTTACAATCAGAATTTCATAAAGATTAAAAACATCAAAAATTGGCAGATCAAATTTGTTTAAAATTTAAGTAATTTGTTATTTTGTTAGTTATAAGTGAAAGTTCAGAATAATAATAATTGACACTTGATATGGCATGATCTTCACACCATCTAACGGTAAATAGCAGAACTTTAATTATTTAATTACACTAGGGTAACATTTTGTACGTCAGTTCATGACTCTGATTACCCAGAGTTAGCAAAGTTTGGAAGGGGGGTTAGGGATTATGTATACTTTTTTTCGTTAACGTCGGCCTATTTCCGCACTATGGCCAATCACCAATGCCACTACTCAACTATAATTATAGGTTGAGTTCACTGTGTACAGGTTCCCATTGCGACATAACCTTTGTTAAAATGGGCCTAGTTTATTATATACGCCAGCAGCTGAGTTTAAGCGCTCATCTGCTGACTACCGACACGTTTCAGCGGTTGGAGACAGATGAACGAAATCTTGACTTCAAGCACTATTTTGTCAAGTTTGTTCTTCACTCCGCTCTTTAAGAAATTGGCAACAGTTGAGTTCCAAAAGAAACACAGCGGGTCTGGTGACGCATTTTGTTGACACAACTATTCAACTGATGGCGCCTAGTGAACTCAGCCAATCTTCCGTTTATTGGTGTATAATAATATATAATTCAAACAAAAACCCATATCGACGCAGACGGTTGTACCCTCATCAAATATTATTAAAATTCGTTTACGTTAATACTATTTGTTCTAATCGTAAGTCATGTCGTAATCGTACATCCTAACGTGCAACTAATAACTAACCAATCAAACAATGTCAAAGAACTAACCAATCAAAGAGCGCCATCTGTCAATGGGGTAGATTAAAACAAGAATTTATTAATATTTTCGGTAAATCTACAGCAAAGTTCTCTAGAAATCTGTTATAATGAATCAGGTGTCTAGAATAACATAATAAAATCGAGTCAGAATATAGACTATAAAAATAAAAATGCTCTGACTGCTTTAACTCTCAGTTGAGGCACATTTTTAACCGTACTTCCCACGCTTGGTTTGGAGTCTATAAAATTGTTAATACAACCAATGATCACTCGTTTGGCGATTTTTCAGCTATTGAAAGCAAATTTCTAATGAAAATCCAGTTATTATTTAGTCTTTTAACGTTGTCTTAGGGATATTTCTATAATGCTTGTTATAAATATGAAGAATAAAGCGTGAATGCTATTTCTCTATTGTATTGTACACTAATGACAATGATAAAATAAATTATTGTGCTTGAAATCATTTTGGCCGATTGCTTACATACTACTGACATACAGTAACGATACCTAATAGTTTTCATTTTTTCTCGTCATTCAAACAGGTACTTACACATGTTTTTTTTTTTTAATTTAGTAAGTCAATACATTTTCTGATGTGTTTTCACATTATTTGCTATTTGCTTTGGAATGAAAAGTATAAAATATTAATTCACAATTTATACATGTCTCCGTAACCTCCCTCTACGACATAACATTTTATCCAGTAAGTAAATGCAGAAAATTGTGATTTTTCATCTATACAATGATTTATAGGAACTGATTTGGTCAAATAATACTCATTTTAAGAACATCAAAAAAGATTCACTCTTTTATTTTTTAACATTCTTAAACCTTATAGTCGGCTACTGCGAGCTTTCACAGGGTTCCCACTAAAAACAGCACATCAATTTCCCTGACTTTTCCCTAATTTTCCTGACATGCCAAAATATATTTTCCCGACTTTGATCTTTTACAATTTACCCCCAACAAGTGCAACGCTACACTACTACAAAATACAGCAGGTCCTCGGGAAAACACTTCCCCATTTCAAATACAAAGCGACCGTTGAACGCACAACTAAAGAAAAACAAATATTGTGGTTTTGTGGAAAAATAAATCATTAAGTAAATGGTTCAGAATTTCACAAAAAGCAAACATATTGTTTCAATTATTTATCATAAAAAGGCAATAAATAATTTTTCCCTAACAGGGACAAAAATTCCCCGACTCTTAGTCAATATTTTCACAATTTTCCCTGATTTCCCTGAGCAGAATTTTTCTTCTACAAATTCCCTGACTTTTCCCGGTTTTCCAGACGAGTGGGAACCCTGTTTCAATTACTACTGATTTTGCAAGTAATTTGTTTTACTAAGTGAAGATTAGAACCTGTGATGAGCACTGATAAGTACACTTGGAGAACCCAAATCACCACAACACCTCTTTTTAAAGATCTGAAGCTCACTTCACTAACAAAGTTAGCGTCATCAGAGGATGTAAAATTCTTACTGCTAGAATTTTTTATTCTCTGATGACTCTAACTTTGTTAGTGAAAGGATCGTCAGGTCTTTAAATAGATGTGTTGTGGTGATCTGGGTTCTCCAAGTAAACCTAATTTGTTTCAAAGATCTATTTTTATATTTAGTTATGGCAAGTAATGATATTACGCATTGGTAAATACGAAATGATTTCTGTAAAAATTAAGCCGCAATGAAAAATAAATGAGTACAATTAAAATATAGCAAAAATTCTTATGCCACACATCTTTCTGTTTGAAAATTGCCTAGACTGCAGTTCACCCGGGTTTCCTTCCAGTTCAAAGTTATAATTCAATATAGCCATAAACATAATAGGTTAGGAGAAGTTGGGTAATAGGCTTGTTAATTGCTATTCAAAACAAACCAAACATGTACATTATTCGTAAAATCGGCAATCGAGCAAATACGATTCGCGTTCCCTCGATTGTTATTTTATTTTGAGGTCCATAATAGTATGTTTTATGACTCAAGGGAAAATTTTACGCCTCCTATTGTAGTTTCCAAGATACTGCCACTAGCCACCTTTGCATAAAAAGATTTTATAACATAGGTACCTATGCCTACCCTAAATAAGTCTAGCGATTTCATCAATTCCTGATTCTCTTAACAAAAATTCGCTAATAACAGGAGAAATAACTTCTAGTAAAAAATAGACATTTTTGTGTGATATGTCCAAAGTCACTTAAAAAGTGGTTGGTCATATACAGGCAGTGAACTAAACTA